>CM062819.1:962664414-963059302 GCA_031772625.1 Pinus tabuliformis
AATCAACTAGCACTCAAATCACTGAAATTTTAATATATATACACAAAAGTATTTTGATAAATAAATTTAAATGTTTATATTTTAACATAAATTCATTTTAATATATTAAAAATATAATTACGTCTAATCATGATTTAATTTAATTTAAATTAAATAAAGTTGTGATTCATGAAATAAAAAAAAACTAATAATTTTTTACAAATCACTATATTATTAACTTGCCATAAATTATAAAATATACAGATAAAATAAAATTAATTTGATAAATAAATTTAAATGTTTATAATTTTAACCTAAATTCAATTTTAATATATTAAAAATATAATTATGTCTAATCATAATTTAATTTAAATTTAAATTAAATAAACTTGTAATTTATGAAATAAAAAATTAATGTTTTTTAACAAATCGCATATTATTAACTTGCCATACAATAATAAAATACCGATAAAATAAAATTAATTTTATAACTAAATTTAAATGTTTTAATTTTAACATAAATTCAATTTTAATATATTAAAAGTATAATTATATCTAATCATAATTTAATTTAAATTTAAATTTAATAAACTTGTAATTCATCAAATAAAACATTAATTTTTATTAACTTATCGTAAAATAATAAAATATACGAATAAATAAAATTAAAATCCATAATAAAATTGTTGGACTTCGGCCCAACAAAACATTTGTCATAAAATATATCTAGTATTGCCAAATTCCAGGCCTCATAGGTGGAGACAATTCCACATTGTGGCCCTTTATGGCTCAATGCTTTTAGTTGCAGGTTTGTGATTAGGCTCGGGAGTCAGGTTCAGAAGACAGATGGGAACCACGCTATAAAGTTGATGTTTCAGAGATTTATTTGGAGATGCATACTTTTAACAGTTATATTCACAATGAAAATGAATAAATTGTTTCCGGTGACTTGTCGTAAAAGAATTAATAAATAAATAAATAATTTTGTGAGTTAAATTTTTTATTAATTTTATTAACAAAATGAATTGATTTGATGGAGACTCATTGATTAATGATGTAAGTTTTAATTAATTGTGAAATGTATTTGGTAATATATATATTTTGTTTTTTATAATTATATTAGAAAGAAAGAAAGTATTTTAACGTTTATGAGTGTTTGATGTGTTTGGCCTTTTTTCTGTGAAGCTTCACAATAAATGCTCTGAGCTTCTCGACAAACCCCTCGCTAAATAGATTATCCCAAGAGCTAGCTACGAACATATATGCATAACTTTCCCTGTTGTCTTTGAAGACTTCACATTCTAAAATGAAATGTTTTTCTGTTTCCACTTTTCTAGAAGAACAAAAAATGCATACTCTTTCCTCCCACACTTTTTTTGGCCTTTTCTAGTGCCCTATTTCACAACGGAGTTGATGAGAATTAGTCCTTAACTGAGCAATAAGAATTTTGGCTCTCCAAGAGATATTGGTCTCTATGTATGCTTTTGTTTTATGACTATGAGTGGGATTAAACACTTCAATATAATACTTTTTCTTTCTTCCTAGCTCCTTATCCCAAGTACACTTGTGGAACTTTTCCATAACAAAAGCTTTTATCTCTTTGTTGTTTATGGGACACACATTCAAGCAAATACCCCATTTACTAAACCATTTGTTATTTTGTTGCATCCAAGTTTTCTTTATGTTGCACAATCTGTCATTAAAGACAACCTTAAGCCATCTACCCTCTTCCATTTGCTCAATTTTTTTTAAATGCCTTATGACTCGCACCATAGCAATAGCTTCAATAGGAGCAACATCTGTTTCACCTAACAAGATAGCATAAGGAACTGTATTTTTAATCTTGAATTTGTTTGTAATCAAACGCTTCTGAATTTTCTCTATTTGTCTCCATTGCATGTCGGATGTGTTTCTAACCCATATTTCACAACCATAGAGAATCACCAGAATCACTAGAAGCCCAAAAAGAGTTTGAGTGGTTTTCCAGTCCCATAACTTTGCCTCTCTACACCTATTTTGAAAAGCATAAAATGATTTCCAACACCCCAAAGTTCTTTTCTTTCTACAACCTTCCCAGCTTAGATTTTTGTTGAAGTCAATTCTCAAGTATTTATAATCCGCAACTTCTTCCAGAATGTTGCCTTCAAAGTAGAACTTATGCTGGTTATGTTTTCTTTTCTTAGAGAAAACCACTACTTTTGTTTTGCTGATATTGACTTGCATCCCCACACTTCTACAAAAATGCTCAAGGAATAGTAAGTGCTCTTGCAAACCAAGATTCTATTTAGCAATCAAGACAAGGTCATCTGCATACAAAATAAGCCTTATAACAAACTTGCCCAAATAGATACCATCACCCCCTTGCGAATTTAACCACTCCTCAAGCTTGTCGATATATAAACCAAAAAGAGTAGGACATAGTGGGCAACCTTGCTGACCCCGATATCGCTTCTAAAACTTTCAGAAATGCCAGTTGAAGTTCTAATTTTGACTTTCACCTCTTCATACAACCTATGCACAACTGATCTCAAATGTTAGGAACCCGAAGTTCCTCCATTCTGTGCCAAACCTTATCCCTAGGAACCGAGTCAAATTCTTTTCTGAAATCAACAAAGCAACAAAAGACTTCTTCCTTTTTCTCCTAAACTTTTTCAATGATGTGCCTTAAAGTTATACAATGACCAACTGTGGAATGTTTAGGTCTAAAACCTCCTTGCCCTTTAGCATGCTCATCTCTTTCATCTGCCCACTTGCTAATTTTATTTTCGAGCATGCTTCCAAATAGCTTTGCAAACAAAGGGTTTATCATGATGGTCCTATAATTGGAGGGATTATTGACGTCACCACTCCTGAAAAGAGGTATTGCCAGACTAGTTGTCCAATCTATGGGGAGCCCCGGTTGTATGATGTTGTTGAAAAATTTTGTAATTTGAGGTGCAAGGATCTTTGAGCTCCACTTTAGATATTTTTCTTGGAGTTCATCTAAGTCTTTTTCTTTTCCAACACCCAACTTCTTGATACCCATCTCTACCTCTTGCACTATGAAGAGTTCAGTATCAGTGTTGACCAAGGGGGGAGGGTCAACCTTGGGATCCTGCTCATAGAGTTGTCTTGCATAGTCAAACCATTTAGACATTGTAATACTATTTCCAGTTTGTATCTTTTTCAATTGGAGCTCCTTCCAAAATAATTTGGGATTATTTTTCCCAAGGAAGATTAGTTCTTCCCTTCTTGAAACCATGAAATCGACATTTTTCTTGCTTAATAACTGCTTGTAAGCTTTGAGCTTTATGTTATCCTTGTTTGACTCTTTCCACATTCTCCTTGTCTTTTTGCATTCCTTGTCAAACCAAGCATTAACAAAAAGCAGTTTGTTTCAGACTTCTTAATTTTTGCTCTTTTGCACTTTGCAAGTGTGCTTGAATTAAATGTGTTAATTCATGACTATGAAGGTTGTGAATTTTGATTTTCTCCTTCTCAAAGAGCCTCTCTAGCTTCATTTTGAAGGTATTACAATTTTCTGGAGTCAAAAGAATTATGCCCTGTGGACATTTTGTTGGAAATGCTGAATTTTTTACTCTAATTGTTTCTTTCGAGTCCAAGAGAAACATAAATAAATTGGCTTGTGATCTGATTTTAAGTCCCACAGCTGAACTCCAATAAAAAATTCCTTCATTTTCTCACACAAACCATGCTAGCAAATTACATAATCTACTACACTTGCTCCATTGTAAGTATTGCAAGTGAAATTATCAGACTTTGCCCATCTAGTCAAGCCATTACAATGACTAAATCAAAGGCCCCACATAGAGTAAGCAATTGTTCACCAAATATATTGCAACCCTTGTCCTCTAAAATTCTTTCCCACTGATAATTACTCTCTTTTGTAAGCCAAATAGGGTTGCAATCATCTTTGCAACAAATAATGTTAGCTAACTCACTTGCAGTCCTAGCAATGAAATCACCCACTATAAGGACTTCTCCTAACTGCGAATATGTTGCAATATCCACTTTTAAAGATGCAAATGGATCTTTGTGGTCAAGCCCTCTACCTTTGTAGAATTTTGAAACTCGCGGCACCAAATAACATGTTGCAATTCTGATGTGGTTTCCATTTTCTGATATTTTAAACCAAATGAATTGTTTATTTGAGTCTTCTTTTTCTAACTGAATGAGATGAACTTCTTTCTCCCTTACTAAAACCATGATAACCCTGTGCCCTTTTCCATGCCCTACTTCTTTGTTCCACACTGCCATCTTCCAGTATCCTTCAAACAAAGGTGTCTTGCACCCTTCATGCTCATGTGTTTCTATGAGGCAAATTATGTCTCTATCTATCGCAATAGGCCTTAACCCAAGTCCTCGTCTCCATGGGTAACCTCTGTAGTTCCAACAAACTAACCTTAAGCAAACCTGGGTATGACTTGATTGCTATTTATTTTGACATGCAAGACTCACATTTGAGTCTTTGTCCCTGCTTTCCCATACTGGCCTCGCTTCATGATTTCTCGTTGAAGAGTTTGTTGCCTCTTCTCTATTACCATCTTGCTGCTTTGTTTTGGAAGGAGGTTCAAATCGCGTTATCACAACTTTGCCTTTATAAATCCATGCTCTCTTGCCTTCATCTCTTGCTTAGAATGATATATTTATCATGCAAGCTAGGGATGATGACATTTATGGGCTTGGCTCTCTCACCATTAAACTTACCCACCCTCCATGCTTGACATATTTGTCCTTGCCATAGCAACTTGTCTTTCAAGAAGTCTCTTGCAAGGTCAAGAGTACATTCATTTTTCCCATAGTCTTTCACCCCTTTAATAATTATGTTTGTTTCCCTATTTTGTCTTTCCTTTCCTTCTCTATCTTGCATGTTGTCAACCTGAATGTTTGTTTCTCCTTCCTTATTAGCAGAATTGCTAATAACTTGAGCCCAAGTTTTGGAAACTTTGGTGGAATCTCCTTTCCTTTCTTCTCTTGCTTTCTCTTCATGGTTGTCTATTTGGGCAATCATTTTCCCTTTATCTTGGGATGATTTCACATTCACCACCTCTGTACTTTCCACTATAGATTTCTTTATGTTTTTCACATCCACCTTCATACGTTGCCATTTTGTCTTCCCTATCAAGAGAGCTTCCTGTAGCAATGTCACTTGTTCTTTCAAAACTTTATTGCTTTCTGCTAAAGCCTTGTTCTCAGCTGTTATTATATGAATTTTATGATCTCTTTCCTACTCTTTAGCTTCTAAAACCTCCAACTTTTGTTTTGCATTTAACAATTCTTTCACATAAAGATTAGATGACTAGGTGAGAGGTGTGGATGTGGGACTATATAAGGTAGAATCATCAATGACTTTTCCTTTGGACTTCTTGTTGCCACGTGCTTGTAGAGGGGACTTGTTTGAGTGCTTCTTACGTAGGGCTCAAGTACTTTTCTTTTTAGACCATTTTTTCCTTGTCTACTTCCATTTTAGATGGGCTAGTCTTCATTTCAAAATGCCCTGATATTGTTTCGCATTGACCCAAACCCACTTCCCAGCTTTGGCAGATGAGGCAATTTTAACTTGTTCTAAATCATTTGTCTCCACATGTTCTGAAATTTCTTGTCCCATTGTAATGTTTGAATGCATTCGTCGTCTAACCTGTTTCGAGAAAGATGTAGGTCTATAAAATGCCAAGATTACTTCGCACTGCTCCTCGTTGTTCAGTGTATCGTTGCTCCTTGCTCGTTGTTCGATACTTCTACTGCATAAAATCTCCCTCCTCTCACATTGCTCAATGTTCACTTCTCGTTTCTCTCACTGTTGACCACGTTTTTCACACTATTGTCCACGATGCTCGTTGCTCGTCAACATAAAACTTCAAAGATAAAAACAACAGCCAATCGAGCAGACCAGAGCTCAACATCCATCCTTCTTAACGCTCGCTCCTCAACAATCCCAGCTTGGTTAAGGCACAACATTGTTCAATTTCTACGAATGGCTTGTTTCGAGTTTTTGAAACTAGGACCCCGCTCCAAATCTGAGATGCAGTGGGAAACATCCACATAGCCGATAAGTTTTTCAAAATGTCCACAAAGAAAATGAAAACTCTCAGTTGGGTATGATTTGGTCAAATCGGTGTACAAGAGAACCCTGAATTGGGTACCTTCTGAACAATTAAAATTCAGCAACGAAATAAGAAAACCACAATTTCTCTGTCAAACCAATACACACTGAAATTTTCAATTGATTTCCATCTCATGATCCAATAGCAAGCTCAGAAGATTTCCACTTGCAATTCTCATTCCCTCAAGGACAGCATGTGGCCAGTTAGGGTTCCAACATATTCTCTATCCAAAGTGATTTTGAATGCATACACTCGTCTTCTGGCTCTGGAGCTGAAAGAAACCCATAATCGGGAGCTATATAATCAAATTTCAATTTCTCACAAAATTTATCATTTCTTATACACCAATCAATCTAAAAAAGAAATTTTAAACATTAAAATTTAAAACTTGATTTTTAAGTTTTCAAAATATTCTATTTAATATTATAATTTTCAAAATTTTTTATAAAATTTATAAGTTGTTTCAAAAATTTGAGAGATCAATGCTTTTTTGACCATACACCGGCTTTTAGGCAAGTATACAAATTAAAGATAACTATGGAGTATTATTTTTTTAAGCCAATTATTAATTCATATTGATTATGATTAAAAACTATGTATAAATAGCTATCATTGACTTCTTGTTTCCCAAATTAGTAGCGGTATAACATTTTCTTTATCAAAAGAATATGAGAGAAATTTTTAATGACAATTCCTTTGAAAATCAAACTACTTATGTAGTAAATATCACCTATATGCCTCAGATTATATTGAGAGATATATATGATACTAACGTTTAAGCCATTGTCAAGATAAATAAATAATTGTGCATGCCAAGGAGTGAGGGGATCATCTTCTGCAGTATAGGCATGCATGTTGGTTCTATGTTCTAATGATCCAGACCTAGAATCCTCTTAGCAATGGTTGAAACTTGACCTTGTACTTGTTGAATCTAAACTTGCAATGCATCTAGGAAAAGTAGGATCTCATTATATGTCACATTCCTTTCAATGAGAAACTTTCCCATAAAAGTATTCATTTTCCACTAAATGTCAACAATTCGATAATATGTTACACTCATACTTGAGATCCATTATCTGAATTCCTCGTCTATTTCCTCATCCAGGATGTAGTAACATTCTACATGAGCTTTAGCCTCAATAACTTCAATATCTTGTCTAATTTTTAGGGGGGTTTGAGTTCAAAAGGAAAAAAAAGTGTATTCAATGAGAAATAAAGCTTCAAAAGGGGGTTGTGGTGGCCATGGTTCCTTTGAAGTCTAGAGTTAGAGTGAGCCATGGAGGGGGTTTGAACTGGAAAGAATGGGAAGGATAGAGTCACAAGGAAAGTTTGAACCTTAACATGAGGCATAGACCAAGAGGAAAAATGAATGAGAAGAGCATTAGGAAAATTAAGGAGAAAGGGGAGGATAAGGGAAGAGATAGCCAAATGTAGTCCAAGAATTAAATTTGACACCAAGAGGTTTCCAAATCAAAGGTAGGGAGACCAAATAGAGATAGGAAAAAGTTATGACAAGAAGAAACTTATCCCAAATCAATTCATGATTGATGTGGATGGTTACCAAAATTGATGTGGTAGTCTAGAATTGGACTAATGGTTCACTTAAAAACCAATCAGCTGCGCGTTAAACATATTTTGTACATGTATTCCCTCCCGAGGGTCCCGTTTGCCGAACCAATCACTGTCAGTCCTACTTTGACTTCTTACTCCCCAAGCGCTTCAATCTCCACTGTTGATCTGGCTTCTTCAGATCTAATGGATATCACATCGTATCCGCTTGCCAACTAGTCTGGTTGATTTCCACCGTCGATCTCACCCGTTCGATCCAACAGTTATCGTGCAATCTCACATGAATTCTAGCATGACTGTTATCAGATCGAGGGCGCGTGAGATTTCTGGTTTTCTCGTGCTACGTGTCACCTGCTCAGGTTTCTCGTGTAAAAATTGCGAAATACCATTTACCATTTCTGAAGCGCGCGAGATACTGCTTACCACTTGGTAATACTGCCCATGTGCTTAATACACGCTTTTAATAAATACGTTTTAACAAAGGTTTAACGCTTAAGCTGAGAATAACCCTTAATGCAAATCGATTGTGATTTATCAATAAAATGCATAACTAGAAAAATAATACCTGATTAGGGTCCAGAATGCCGATACACAGATTCAAGAGAATTTCACACCACGAATAATACGCAATGCCACACTTAATTAGTTTATTCAATAAAATAGAAATTACCGAGTCTTGGCCCGCTCGCTCGATTACAACATTTGTCTAACATCTGTTTCACTCTCAAACCCTAACTCTCTCTCTCAATCTCTCGCTTACTAACTCTCCTATTCCATCCAATCTCTATCATTACATTTTCCCCTTTCTTTTATGGATCAAATCCTATCCTAACAACATTGACAACTCAATCTCTATTTTTATCAGCTCAACTATTAAATCCCTATTCTCAAGCTCTGATACACACCTATCCTAACACTTATCTCCTATTCTAAAAATAAACAATGATTTAATTATTACAATAATTGAAGTAAAGATCAATTCAAGAGATCCAACCCTCTCTTCTAAGAATTGATTTTGACCACTCAGGTCAATAAAATTCATCTCTTGTTAGCCACAACATGTGAACATATAATCACATTGCTAGCTAAGTCCGGATGCTCCTGCATCAATAATGAGGGCAATGATGTGGGAAAGGGGGTGATCCAAATTAATAGATCCTATAGGGATATCGTTGGTGCAGAAGCCTCTATTCACTTATCTTCTCATTAAAACCCAATTCCATTTAGTACTATTCACAATGCAAGCGATGAGAGTGATGAGGGTACCTTCCAACCCATTTCTTAAAGCTAAGTTTAGACAAGTAGTGGATAAATATAAACCTATTGAGCTGAGAGGCTCATTCTACAACCCAATATGAGGGGATGTGTAAGTTTGTCTGTCCGTCCATCCCCTTTAAAATAAAAATAAAAATAAAAGTTATGTTTTAAATAGAAAAATAGTGTCCGCTATAATAATAAAAAAATGAATATGTTGTAAAGTAATTAGAAATAAAATATTTGTGAGTAACATATTTAAATCTTATACTTCTAAAAAATATTTCAAGGGATTTAAAAAAATAATTTGAAGATCTATGTTAACTAATTTATGTCAATATCAACTTCATATATATCTATATATAAAAAATTGTTAAAATAAAATATTTTAATGTGGTATATAAAAATATATTCAATGTGGGTTACCGCTAAATATATTAATATGAAATAATATTGGCATATACTTAAAAATATATTAATAATAAAAAAATAATTTTAATTTGCTGTCTCTATGTACATGTTATGTAAAATATTTTAATGTCAATTACATATATATTATATATCATTTTAAAAAATTATGTATATATCATTTTGTGGTCCTATATAATACTCTATTTAGCATTCAAAAATACAATTTAAATGATGAAAATAACATATGTATTTTACACTTTAAAGAAACTTGGATGTGAAGAAAATTGATAGATCTATGCTAGTGAACTATAACTTTCCCTTTCCCTTAACACCCTATCCATGTATAGAACATCCAAACTAAATCTAAAAAAAATCATAAAATAACATTTATTAAAAATAAAAATAAAAATAATTATTAAATATTATTTTTATAAAACAAAAAAACATCTAAAAGTTTCATCAAATAAATAATTATATATATAACATTTAAAAGCTTAATCAATTAAATAATTCTATTTATTCAAATGTTTTCGGTTTTTATAATTAATTATTTTATTTGTCTACTATTATGATGAATGGAATATCTCTTCCAGATATTAAGCATTTAAATTTTTTTTAAATAATTTGTTTTCAAGAAAATATAATTAAATGATACAAATTTATATATTAATAATATTATTATTTTCAATAACAAAACAAAACAAATTTTAAATTAATTAAAAATTTTAATATAATTTTTTTATATATATTTTAACTCTATTTATTTATTTTAGCTATATTAATGTCATGGAATTTATGATGTATAGCCATTTCTTTTTATGTATATTAATATCATGGAATGTATTATGCATAACCCTTTCTTTCATGTAAAATATTGTTTTTAGAATATTCAATTATTTTACTTATATTAATGTCATGGAATTTATGATGTATAGCTATTTCTTTTTCATGCATATTAATATTAGGGAATCTATTATGCATAACCTTTTCTTCTTGTACAAGCATCTTCAATTTTTTACCATTTGTAGTGATAAATAAATATTATAATTATGATTAATAATGATTTTTTCTTATTAAGATTTTTTTAATTGTGAATAATTTTTTAGTTTTTTATTTTTGAATGTATTTGATTATTTATAAATGATTTTGCAAAAGTATATATATATATATATATATTTATAATATTATATATATATATATATATATATATATATTATATATAATTTGACTAAAAATTATTGTTGTATATTGTAGGTGATAAAATGTATTATTTCACATGGGCTTTACAATATGCAAACCTTTTCATGAGTAATATTGGTTTTATTATTTTGGCCGGAGAAGCTATAAAGGTGAGTAGCAAGATTCAAAATATCATATATATATATATATAGTCCACGGGGTCTTGGATAGACATCACGGCTCTTTTAAGGCAATCATTGATGTGAAGTCATAGGTTCAATAAAATACCTTAACAATAGAGTACCTTAATAATGTACCCTTCAGTGCATTATTTTTATTAATATATATATATATTATATATAGTCCACGGGGTCTTGGATAGACAGTGATCACGGCTCTTTTAAAGCAATCATTGATGTGAAGTCATAAGTTCAATAAAATACCTTAACAATAGAGTACCTTAATAATGTACCCTTAGTGCATTATTTTTATTAATATTTTAAATTACTTTTTTTTTTTTAATTTTAACTATAATGTTGATATTTCTTAAAATATAGACAAAATTATTAAATTTAAATAACAATATATAGTATTACCATATATATAAACACTTATGAAAATAAAAATTATATATATTACAATAAAACATAAAATTACTAAATATATATATCTATATAATTAATATAATATAATTTTAAAAAATTAAATTTATATATATGAATTAAAATAATTTATAAATAGTAAATTACGAATAATTATTTTTGATTGATTTTTGTGTGCAGGCAATATATACCTTCTACGACAAGGAGGGAATATTGAAGTTACCTTACTGCATTACAGTCACTGGAATTGTTTGTAGTCTTTTTGCATTTAGCATTCCACACTTATCAGCCTTGCGGTTATGGCTTGGTGTTGCCACAATATTGTCTCTCATATACATCATTATTACTATTGTCTTATCTATAAAAGATGGTATTTATTTATCCCTTATATTTTTCCAATTAAACCAAAAAATAAAGCTTTGGTTTTTATTATTAATGTGTTTTGTTGGATATGCAGGTCTTAACAACCAATCAAGAGATTATGAAATTTCAGGCTCAAAGGCCACCAAAATTCTTAACTCAATTGGAGCTGCTGCAAATATTGTTTTTGCATATAATACGGGGATGCTTCCAGAAATACAGGTATTTTAAAGTTGGGTTTTTATTTTAATTTATAAAAAATAATTTTTTTTAAATGGAAAAAAAATGTAAATATTGTTTTTTAATATAATAGTGAGATGTTTTTATGAATATAGATATTTTAAAATTTGTTTTGTATTTTAATTTATAAAAAGTGATTATTTTAAAATGAAAAATAATAAGTTTTATTGTGTTGTGGTAGAGATGTAATATAATGTTAAATATTTTGACTAAGTTAAATTATGCAAATAAATAAAATTAAATAAAAAGATTAATGTGATAATGTAAACATTTTAATTTGGGTAAAATAAAATAAAAATAAAATTAAATATGACCTATGATATCGAGAACCCATGGTATCGACCCACGGTATTCATGTGTAATATAGCCTATTTAAAGGGAGAAATTAAACGAACATAGATCCATTTTAACTCCAGATCTACCAACCTCCAAAAAGATCAAATCTCCTCACATACAAATGTCCTTTAAGGTAAAAAGAGACTTGATCCCTCTCTAGAGGTGCTCTAAAACATTATGTAATGTAATGTTATGTTGAGTGAGTGAATATTAAAAAACAAAAAAAAAACATTTTAAGTTAGCCATTTGATGGGTTTATGATGGTGTTTTACAAGCGTGTGGTAGTCAATATCCCATTGTATATGTTACAATGAAACCTATTTAAAAGCTCAAGGAAATCCAGTATGAAATGCAAGTGTACTGACTATCCATATTAACTCCAAACTTGATCCTTGTCAATGGTTGGTATATCCATATTTAAGATAGATCTTTTCAAAGAGGGAGGAACCTTATTTAATCTACTTGTGAGAAAGGAACATAAGAATATTAATTTAACAATGTGACTTTGTTTAATTTATTGCTTTCTACTTTTATAGTATACTTTTTATAGTATACATGGTATCCTAATTTGTTATTACAGATCTGTTTAATAAATTTTTTGTTAGGATTTTCATTAATTTACTGTAATTTAGTTATTATGTGTTAATGTGAGTGTCTATGTTTCGCCAAATTCCAATCAAAACTCTATAATAATATTTAGACAATGCTAATTTAATTTATATTATCAACTAATTATTAAATATTTTATCAATTAATTAACATTTTGAATATTACTTTCTATAAACATTGATTAATACTATATTAATAAACCAAATTCATTAGAAATTGGATAAATCTTTAAAAGGAATATTAACAAAAAATGCATACTCCTTCATAAAAATTCAAAAATAAACCCTATATCTTCAGGTAACATATATAATCATTGTCATGGATCGAATCATTGTCATTGTAATATATTTACGATAATGTTCCATGCATATATATATATATATATATATATATATATATATATATATATATATATATATATATATATATATATATATATATATATATATATATATATATATATTTATATTGTTTTTCACTCATCTTGATGCATTCAAAGTGGGAAAAGTGGAGGGATTGGCTCATGGGACTCTTTAATAGTGGGACCTAATTTGGCAAAACTAGGTCTAAAACCTTTCGGGAGCATTTTGAGGCATCAAATGACATTTTTTAGAGGTAAACCTTTGCTAATTTAGCACCACCCACTTTTATGTTATTCTACACACAAATATCTTTCCAACGACACAAGAAGTGTGCCAATCGGAGTCCATATGTGAAAGTTATGCCACTCAGAAGTTGACCTTCCTGTTTTCACCGCCATGGTTCAAGAAGATGTCGTGTCATCCCCCATTATTCATGAAAAGGGGCTAGCCATGCAATTGTGATGTAAAAGGCTCTAAAAGATTATATATTGTAACTTTGGTTAAGACTTGAGGTAGTCAAACTTAAGCATTAGTAGGCTATTGCGTTGTGTTATAACTGGGCCACTAGGAGGAAGATGTATTCCATTCTTTCGAGTGCATTTGTTCCATAGATGAGAAAAAATATCCAAGAGGGATAGGAGGTAGAGCACACTGAGAGGATTTTTGCATTGTAGTAACCTATGGGCCATAGGCCATACTTCTTTGTACCTACAACCATATTTTTGGATAGAGAAAGAGAGTGGAGCGACCTCACCTTCCATTTTGGTTTTCTCCCGAAAGGGTTTCCCATAACATATCTTGTGTATTATGTGTGTTTTTGAGCTTTTATTTTTCCATTCTCTATTTTTTTCATATTTTCCATTCACATGCATGCACTAATTGCAACAAAATCTAGAAATTTAGAAATTCAATAAAACTGTAATAGTGTAGAATTTCAAATTTTTAATATAATATTATCAGATATGTTGTGATGAACTCTCCAATGGAATATCCACGACAGTTTACAGATAATTCATAGATCACTAAATCAATCCCTAATTATTCCCTAAATCTCTCATGATTTATTCCCTAAAGCTCTCATGCTTTTCAAGGCAGATTTTCTTTTTCCTTATGGATAAAATATTTCCTATCCTCAACTTTTCTAAAACTATTCTATAATAATTAAAATAAACTAAGAATATTTACAAATAAAGAACTATAATTCATTTTCAATATTGAAAGCCCTTTTAGAGATTTTCTTCAATACTAGTTTTGGGAAGCTATAATGCTCCTGCATCAAACTCCCAAGGTAGAAAAAGTTCACGACCTCATGGTCATATGTCATCAATTTCCAAATCCTCTAGGATCCCAAACTTTCTGTTGTATTTTTCCATTCTCCCTTGCATGTTGTTGTACTATTGTTGATGTTTCCTTCACTTCTCTAGGCTTCCAAATCCTAAGTTTTTCTCATCTACTTTCCTTGTTGATGGAAAGATTCTCATTTAGCTATACTTTGCTGCTGATTGTCCTTTTCCTCTTTCTATATCTTCTTCTTATCATCCTCTTCCTCAACATACACAACCTATCAATTTCCTCATCCAATTTTGCTCTTAACTACTGAAACTTTATTTCATCTCTCACTTGCTACTACATATCTTCCTTGTGCATAAGAATTTCAAGACTCTTACCAATTTCTAGTTTATACACCTGCTTCACTATCTGTTTCTCATGCCTTGCAACTTCCTCCTCATTATCGTATTCTAAGACAATTTCCTTGGCTTCTAGATTCAATTTTACATAATGAATATGCACCCTTTTATTTTCTAATATCTCTTCTAAGAAATTCAATTCCTCAAAAAAATAGGTAAATTACCTTGAACTAAATTTGTAGCGTTCATGTCATAATCAAAATTTGTGTCTTCTTCCAACCATTCCTCCAACATATTTACTTTTTCCTCAAAGTCCATATCTCTCTCCTCCGACATAATACCTTCATCATCCCTTATGAGAATTTCCTTCATATGTTGTTCTGCATCAGTGTCCTCCTTTTGGCTATCTTCTTGATCCAGCTATGTCCTAATCACTTTATGAGACATTATTGTCTCATCTTCCTTCATCACAGTTTTATGATAATGTTTTTCTCCAATGTTTTGTAAAGACACTCATTCTTCTTCTTCACTTAGAGAAAAATTCATATTCTACTTTTCCTCTATCTCTTTGACAAATGTAGATGATTGTCCATCTTCACCAAAACCTACAACTATAACAATTTGTTAGGTTAACAATGATAGGGCCGCATGACCTCATTTGATGTTTCAGATATCAAATATTCATGTTGATATGAACTTCCTCAATAGTTCATGAGACTTATAGTAAGTTTCTCATTACCTTCATCCTCCTCTCCAAGGATGTCTCTGTGCTTTGGTATAAGAATTTCATCCACAATTCCATTAATTTGAATTTCCTAGATATTTCCTTCATGAGGAAACTCTCCAACATCTACACCTACATGACCTTCATTTACAAACATTTAATTATTTTAAAAATAATGAGATTCTTGGATCTCATCAACTTCTTCGTCCTCATCTTCACTAAGGATTAGTCCTTGTTCAAGTTCACAATAGCGAACTTCCATCTTTTCTACTCTGAGCTCTTCATCCTTCAATTGAGAATTTAACATATGCTCCAACTTCACTTGCAACCTAGGCCACTTCACTTTCTTCCAAAGAATCCATCCACACATTTAGTCTTCCCCACCTTGTTGAAAATGCAACAAGAAAATCCTAATTTAATTTTGTCCTTGAATTAAATTAGGAATAAAATAGTAATTCCACATCAGACGACAACTTGTATTTGTTATCTAAGCTAATTTCAATTAGTTGGCTCAATTAATTCGATTTGATGGTCTAACTTGAGTCATGTAGAGTGTCTCCTACATTATAGGAGCCCTGTTTGAGTTTATTTTGAGTTGTAATTAATTAATTTAGTTTAACTGAGTTAAAGTCATTTAACTTAGTTCCAACTATTGGAGGAACTAGTGGGAGGTCTAGTAGTGTGGTGCTGCCTATAGTGATCAACCAGTTAACTGATGATTCACTCATAAATAACTCATGCATGTCAGATTTAACTATTACCTAGTTGAGATTGGAGTTCAAGGACAATGTACTATCAATTGTATAATCATCTGAATTGTACAGGTGGTGCATGCAGTTAGAGGAAGTCCTATGATGGATTGTGCAATTCCTTTGAGGAATTTCCCTAATTAATAGGGGGCTAATTCCCAAGGAAACAACGAAAGGAAATAAGGACTTGGGCAAGTAGAAAATTGGTTAGAGGAAGTCCTATGATGGATTGTGCAATTCCTTTGAGGAATTTCCCTAATTAATAGGGGGCTAATTCCCAAGGAAACAACGAAAGGAAATAAGGACTTGGGCAAGTAGAAAATTGGTTAAATATTGGCCTGGGCTTGTCTAGGAAGCAATGAGATAGATAGAGATAGTGTAAAGGTTGTTCGGGCTTGAGCAAAGCACTATAATCTTCTCATATTTTATGACTAATGAAATGTACAGATATTATGGGTTTTTAGTTGTGGCTCTCCCCAAGAAATAATTGTGTAATGCGTTGATTGAATTCTTTCTCTTGTATGCTTCATGATTTCACGATCATTTAATTGTTTCCACTAATGAGTAGAGTAAATTCAAGTCTATTATTTTAGTAAATTACAATTAGTAGTTTGAAGATACAAGGAATTTCTACATGGTATCATAGCATAAATCACTCTAAAAGAGGAGAATATGAGTTTGTCTTTTGTAGGTGAAATCAAATTTGTAGTATCATACTTCACAGTTAACACGATGTCATTCTACTAATTGAGGCTTGAATTTTCCCTTGAGGGTAGTTCAAACTATATTGCTTGGAAGGACATGATGGAGGTAGTGTGGGAAGACAATGGGCTTAATGAATTCATAGACAAATATATTCCTAAGACTCCAGCAACTAATCCTCAAGATTTGGCAGAGTGGAGAAAATGTGTTGCAAAGGTGAGAAGGACTATCTTAGAAGGAGTTCGAGATCATATTGTCTTGAACCTCCACAGTAAGGAGACTCCATATGCAATGTGGAAGGCCTTGACAAATATTTTTCAAAAGAATAATGACCTCAGGAAGATGGCATTGAAGGAAAAGCTCAGAAAAAATCAAGATGGAGAAGGGTGACACAAATAACAAAGCACTTGACCAAGTTCACCCAATGTCATGATAAGCTTGGAAGTGTTGGTGTTACAGTTGCTGAAGATGATCTGGTCATCCTTACACTTCTAGGCCTTCCCAAGAGCTAGCACAACTACCAAGACTCAGTAAATGGGAGGGAGAAGCTACCATAGTGGGAGCATTTGTGGTCCGACTTGGTGTAAGAAGAGATTCGGCGGAACACTAGAGAGAAAGACAAAGAAAGGGAAAGGGAAGTCATCCCATTCCAAATCATATTCTAGTTAGGGAAGTAAGAAGAAGGACTTGTCGAAGATTAAATGTTTTCACTATCGTAAGCTAGGACACTATGCCACAAAGTGTCCACACAAAAAGGCTGACACGAAGCCCTCAAGAGGAGCAGCAAGTGAAGCTCTTGCTTCACAATTCCAGTTAGATTTCACCCTCATCGCTTGCATGGTGACATCAGTGATGGGTAGTGTGTGGTATCTAGAATTAGGGGAATTTTGAGGTCTAAACTAGGCCTCTTAAGAAAAATTTACAACCAAAATAAAATTTATAAGAACCAATAGGATTCAAGATGATGATGTCAACGATGGGGGATGATTCACCATTTTTGGAGTAAAAAAGAAAAAAGATTAAAAAATAATAAAATAATAAAGCTACTTTTTCAACTTGTATTCTCAACTTATCTCCCCAAGGTTTTACTCAAATTTCGAGAAGGAGTACTTATTGGATGCAAATTTTAATTCCTCATCCAAGGAGCACCCATGTTGCATACTTTTGATGGACCCTGCTACATGAAAAATCAGAAATACACGAAAAAATGTTATTGCAGTCATATTTTTCATGTATTCCTCATTTTTTGTGTAGCAAGGTCCATCGAAAGTATGCAACATGGGTACTCCTTGGATGAGGAATCAAATTCTTCATCTAACAAATGTTTTCTCTCAAAATTTGAGTAACCCCATAAGGATATAAGTTGAAAATACAAGTTGAAAAAATAGTTTTTCCTTTTTTCTCTCTAAAATTTGATGATGTAATATAATCTTATTTTATTATTTCCACTATTATTTTATAATTTCCTTAGGAGGCCCATTTTAGACCTCAAAATTCCCTAATGATAGTGGAGCCTCATTCCATATGACCAGCAACAAATAATTCTTCAGTGACTCGGAGGAGAAGGATCTCTAGATGCACATCAAAATGGGTGATGATGGAAGGTATAACGCCACTGACATCAGTAATGTTACTTTTCAGAGGGAGTCTGGTTCTCCTCTCACATTAAAAGATGTCATGTATATTATGGGTTGAAGAATACTTTGGTTTTAGTTGCTATGTTGTAGGATCGTGGCTACGATGGGATATTTAGGAAAGGAAAGGCTTTCTTTTGTCACATAGCCTCAGGACAAGTAAAGTGGATCGGGGTTCAAGTGAAGAACCTCTACAAATTGGATGTAGAAGACTGTATTGCATTGATAAAAAAAGCAGAGAAGGTTCAGAGCTGAGAAATCGGTGAGTTGTGGCATAGAATATTGGGTCACTTGCACCAAGGAGCTTTGAAGATCATGCAACAAATTTTTAAAAAACTTCCCAAGGATACATTAGAGCAGATAGACGTATGCAAAGGGTGTACATTGGGGAAGTACACCAAAGCCACCATTCATGATAAGGACAGTTGAGCACAAGCGATCCTTAAAAGAGTTCACTCAAATGTGTGTGGACCGTTCTTGATAGCCTCCACAGCCAAGCATAGGTACTATGTAATATTTGTAGATGATTTCTCTCATGAGTGCTAGTTTTTCATCATGCAGAAGAAAGATCAGACATTGACTAAATTTTGTGAATTTAAAGCACTTGTTGAGAAAGACATTGGCAAGAGTGATAACGATGGAGAATATGTGTTGAATGAATTCAAGAACTTTTGTTGATTAGAAGGCATTCGACGAGAGTTAATAGCACCCCGTAAACCACAGTAGAATGGGCTGGCTAAAAGGAAAAACATAAGTATTGTGGTAGTTGCACTAGAAATGTTACATGATGAGGGCCTATCGTTGCACTTGTGAGCTAAAGCATGCAACACAACTGCATATGTGTAGAACAGAATTCCTCATTGGATTCTCAGGATGAGTACACCAAAAGAAGCTTTTTAAGGTAAGAAACTAGATGCGGCACACTTCAGGATCTTTGGTTCATCAACTTACTATCATGTTACCAAGGATGCAATGAAAATCTAGAACCAACAACTTAGTTGGGAATATTTGTGGGGTACATTGATAGACCTCAAAACTATCAAGTGTACCTTCCATATCACAGGATGATAGTGGTTTGTAGATATGTGAAGTTTGATGAAGAGAAGGCCATGAGATGTTCCCTTGAGAGGTTGATTCAGTTGCATGGAGAAGAGGAGATTTTATCTCCAAAGGAAGAACCTCAGGATGATGTGGAGTAACCACATGCAGAGGAGCAGAGAGTGGAAGAACCCACTCATGCAAAGACTTCTAGAGATGGAAGGAAGCGCACCAGAGAGGTTAACAGATTGATGCATGATGCTAGAGAGAATGTGGGAGAACCCACATCACAACACAGGAAAAGGAGGTCACTAGGTCAGTACAATGGGTACATGGCTCTAATGAGCGAGAGTGTAGAGATTGAGCCATCCTCATTTGAGGAAGAAATGAAGAAACTAGTATGGGTTGATGCCATGGTAGAGGAGTATGACTCCATTATCAAAAACAATGTTTTGGAAGTGGTTCCAAGACCAACAGATAAGTCAGTGGTGAGTTCCATATGGATTTACAAGGTAAAGCAAGCAACAGATGGGAGTGTGGAGAAACACAAGGCCATATTTGTGGCTAGATGGTTCTCTCAGGTGGAGGGAATTGATTACGATGAGACCTTTGATCGAGTAGCATGGTACTCTTCAATCAGATCTATTCTATCACTTTCAATGCAGACGAGATAGAAGATACATTAGGTGGATGTGAATACAACATTCCTCAATGGTGTGATTAAGGAAGTGGTGTACATTGAGCAGCCAGAAGGATTTGATACCTTCAACTGAGGGTCAGATGTGTGCGGACTCAAGCAAGCACTATATGAATTGAAACAAGCAAGCCATGCTTAGTACACTAGGATTGATAGCTATTTCATCAGGTTGGGCTTCACCAAAAGTGAAGCAGATGTGAACCTTTACCATATTGTGGTTGAAGGTAAATTGTTAATTATAGTATTATATGTCGATGATTTAATTCTAACAGGTGATGAGAAGCTTGTAAAATATTGCAAAGTGGATCTTGCGAGAGAATTTGAGATGGACCTGGGGCTCGTGTATTATTTCCTTGGTATGGAAGTATGGAAAGGAGATGAGGAATTGTTTGTATCTAAGGGAAAGTATGCCAAAAAGATACTTAAGAAGTTCCACATGGAAAGAAGCAAACCCATGGAGACCCCTCTAGTAGGGAACTGGAGGAAGGAAGATGCTACTTCAGGTGAGGCAGTGGAGGCTACTATTTAAAAGAAGCTTGTGGGTTCACTTACATATTTGGTGAATACATGACCAGACATATGTTTTGCAGTTAACCAACTTAGTCATGCAATGGTTAATCCAACCAAACTCTATTGGAAGGCAGTTAAACATGTGTTGAGATACCTCAGATGCACCGCTCAGTTTTGTCTTTGTTACAAATGGACAAAGGGGGTGAAGTTGCAAGGCTTCAGAGATGCAGATTGGGTAGGGAGTTGATCCGATAGTAAGAGCACATTAGGGGGGATATTCTGTATTGGGTCAGTAGTAGTTTCTTGGTACAACAAGAAGCGGAGATCAGTTGCACTCACTTCGAAAGAAGCAGAGTACATGGCTGCTAGTCAAGCGACTTGTGAAGCTATCTGGATGAGGAAGATCCTTGTTGGTTTATTTGGTCAGCGGATAGATCCTACAATGATTTATTGTGACAATTAGAGTTTTATCAAACTCTTTGAGAATCCAATTTTTCATGATCATTCCAACCATATAGACATCTGATATCACCATCTACGAGATTGTGTGCAGAGGAGAATCATGTTGTTGGAGTACATTCCTACAAAGAAAGAGGATGCAATATTTTGAAAAAGGAATTTTCAAGATGCAAATTTGAGTTTCATAGAGGCAAGATCGAGGTAGCAGATAATCCCTTTCTTGTTGAGAGGGAGTGTTGAAAATGAAACAATAAAATCCTAATTTAATTTTGTCCTTGAATTAAATTAGGAATAAAATTGTAATTCCACATCACATGACAACTTGTATTAGTTAACTAAGTTAATTTGACTTATTTGGCTTAGTTAATTCGAGTTGAGGGTCTAAATTGAGTCATGTAGAGTTTCTCCAGCACTATAGGAGCCCTAGTTGAGTTTATTTTCAATTGTAAATAATTAATTCAGTTTAACTAAGTTAAATTTAGTTAAACTAGTTCCAACCGTTGGAGGAACTAGTGGGAGGTCTTGTAGTGTGGTGTTGCCTGCAGTGATCAACCAGTTAATTGACGATTCAATAAAAAATAACTCATGCATGTTAGATATGAGAGTTACCTAGTTGAGATTGGAGTTTAGGGACAATGTGCTATCAGTTGTATAATCATCTGAATTGTACAGGTGCTGCATGCAGTCAGAGGAAGGCCTATGATGGATTGCGCAATTCCTTTGAGGAATTTCCCTAATTGATAGGGGGATATTCCCAAGGAAATAGGGACTTGGGCAAGCATAAAATTGGTTAAGTATTGGCCTGGGCTTGTCTAGGAAGTAATGAGACAGATAGAGATAGTGCAGAGGTTGCTCAGGCTTGATAAAATCATTGTAATCTTATCTTATTTTCTGACTAATGCAATATACAGATAGCAGGGATTTTTGGTTGTGGATTTCCCCAGGAAATCATTGTGTAATGTGTTGATTTCAAACTTTCTCTTGTATTCTTCATGATTTCATGATCATTTAATTATTTCTGCTGATGAGTAGAGCAGATTCAAGTCTATTGTTTTAGTAAATTACTATTAGTAGTTGAGATACAAGGAATTTCTACACACCTTCCAGTAGTAGTTCCATTAGAACATTCATCTGTATTTTTATCTTAGCAACTTGTCTTCAACTTGCTCTTGCTCATCCTTCTATTTATGCCATTTTATTTGACATCTTCTTTTCTTCTATTGTAGCTTCTCCTTGAACCCATGACATGACTATTAGTATGGCATCTTTCCTCTTCCTTTGTGAACTTTACCTAGTCCATTTGTAGATTAACTCCAAGCCTATGTAATAGAAAGTAGGTCCTTAACTTTTTATAATACTTTAGTGATATATCTCAGAGCTTGGCCTCTTGGTATCCTTGGTTCTCTCTTCTAGAACCTCTTGAGCTTCTTTTCTCCTCTTAGGCTTACGCAGATCTTCACTTCCTCTAATAACATCCACCTGTCCTCTTTCTTCAAACCTCAGCTGGAACTTGTAAAGGTTCTTTTCTATAGTGTCCAAGAACTTCCTCTATTATTTGTTACAATCCTCCTACTGTAGTCATCCTTCACCACTACTACCTGTAATTAAAAATTTGCCTCACAAATTAGTTGAAAAAATAAATACCAATTTATCTTTGGTTCAACCTCATACGAACATACACTGTTGTTGCGGTTTCCTCCAATCTTTTTGTTGGTTGTACTATTGCAGCTCTACTACAGTTGCAAATCTTATCCTACTCTGATATAGTTTTACTTTCCTCCCAAAGTAGAAATTATCCTGATGCCCTCAAAGAACATCAATGTTCTTTCTTTTTCTCTAAAATCATATTCCATGCAACTTCAATATAAATTGAAACTAAAAAAATATTTACCTCATTTATATTTCCAAACCCAAAATAGTTCAAGTTATGAATTTCTCCTCCATAGAGTGAACCTACTCCTTCGATATCACTTGATGCATGAAAATTTAACTTTACCACAATTTAACTTTTCATATTTTTCAATTTATCTTCCCTTAATGTGAATTACTCCTCTGCTCATGCTCATTATTCATATGAGAATAACATACCACATTCATAAAATTTCAATGCATTCACAAATTTAAATCAAATAATATAAAGTCTCACCCCATGCATGATCTCTCTTACCACTCATTATCTCTCCCATTATTTTGTGTCATTCATCCACAGATAAATTACCTTATAACATATGTGCATTAACATTTAATTTCAAGGATGGAAATATGAATAATATCTCCATATGTTTCCCTATTCCATGAATATAATTTATGTGGGATTCATGCTTGTCTTCATGCATGGACTTCTTGAAAGGATGGAGACGATGACCATCAGAGACGTGCTACTAAGGTTTAATTACTGTCCCTTCAATTTTAATACAAAGTGGTACAACTATCCACCAATATTTATTTCTCACACTTGTGGAAGACCTCTTCATGGATTATCATGATGAGGACGACACACTTACTCAACGCCACTTTGAATCCATGTAGGTTCATGCTAGGAATCCTGTACACAACTCCTAATCTTTTAAGCTTCTCAGCGTATGTTCTGTCAACGCTTCTTACCTTCAAAAAAAATGCACCATTTCTTATGTCCTTTCACGTATATAACTTTTAGATATGCATTCCACGCTTCCACTATCCTCCAATCAACTCAAACCATGTACCCAACAACTAGCGCTCCTTTCAATAGATGGCGCTTATCCTCTACTCTTGACCAAAACCACTAAATTTCTACCAAGTATTCCACTAAAGATCTTGATCACCTCTTGCTCTGTAATTTCTCTTCATTGAACCCACCCTTCATTCCCAGGGTAATTTTTTCATTTGTTGAAGTCTTCAAATAAGACTTCTATGTCTATCTCAATGCATAGGCATCCTCATGTACAATATTTAAATCTTGTTCCACAATGTTATTCAATTGTAACCCCAATTTGTGCACACCATATTGGTACACGAAATACCTGTTTGAAGTCATCAAGTCTTCAACCAGACTTTTCTATGTGCCTCACACACACAAACATCTGCATGTGTCAATGACTCTCTTCTCATTTTGCAGGATTAGCTCACATAGAGACCCAATTTTAATTACATGAATTACTCATATTGATTCAACTTCATCTACACAGGGAATCCTCCATAATGTACAAAATTACTCTAAAACATTTAGACTTAGTGACAATCCATAATAACATGAAATCTCATTTCATTTTATAACTTTATACATACATACTCAAACTCTCATTTCTCTCTTGGCTAGATTCTACATTCATTTGGCCATTATCTTTTACCTTTGGCTTATATTGATTAAATATTACTGTAAAAGAAAACTAGATTTTCCTAAACCCCTAAATCACCCCCTGATTTATTCCCTAAATCTTTCATGATTGATTCCCTAAATCTATCATGTTTTTCAAGGAAAATTTGCTTTTGCCTTATGGATAAAATCTTTCCTATCTATAACTTTTCTAAAACTATTTTATAATAATTAAAAGAAACTAAGAATATTTAAAAATAAGGAACTAGAATTCCTTTTCAATATTGAAACCCCTCTTGCAGATTTTTTTCAAAAGGCTTGATAGTTTTGGGAAGCTCTAATGCTCTTGCATCAATACTACTAAGAATATTCTATGGAGGTTAAATCACTACTGTCCATCTAATAATTATCGATAATTAAATTAAAATTATATAATCCCTATTCCAAGATAGACATGCCTATCGAAATAAATATTACATGATTTTTTTAAAGTAGCCTAGATCCATATTAACCCTAAATTTATCAAGCGCCAAGAGGGATCAAATATCTCAAAGTGGAAACCTCTTTTTTGAGTGCAAAACTTGAGGTCAGGATTGCACCTCGAGGGATTTGATCCCTTTAGGTGCTTGGTAGATCCAAGGTTAAGATGGATCTAGGCTAGTTTTAGTCTTGCATGGTCACACAAAGTTTGTTGAACATCTAATTACTCTGATAAGGTTAAATTATGCTCAAATATGTATAATATTAATCTTGTCACTTTAATTTTAAATTTTCTCATTTACCTAACATGAATGATGAAAAATAATGAAATAAATTTTTTGAATGTGAAGTGACTATGTAATAGTGTTGAATGATAAATAATGTGAATAATAAGAATGTAGGCAAGTACAAATAGTCTTCATTGTGATCAATCTCAAACTATTTTTGTCTACTCTTCTTATTGTCACACCTATTAGTTTTGCCACCTTTTCCTATTGATCATATGAAAAGTGTAGTTGAGATCATAGACCATTCAAATCTTTAACTGGAAATAGTGTAGTAAACATCATACCTTGTCTCTCTTGCTCTCCAACATTAATAGTATATTTTTCCAAAGTCAATCATTGTGACTTATGGAGTGTTAAACCCCAAGTCAGTTTCAATTGTAGTTATTTTCTATTACCTTGTTTGAATGGAAAGTAACTAACAATGTTGAATGATGGAAAATGGGAATAATAAGAATGTAGTCAATTATAAATAGTTTACAATTTCAATAACCATGCATTTCAAGTAAATGAACATTTTATTTAAGATGAAATTGAGGTACATTATTTATGGTTGAATTACTATCGCACATAAATCAATGCACTTCGTCAATATTTTTTTTATTCTTACTCTTAAATAAATGCACACTATTAATATAATTACTTTGAAATTAATGTACATCATACATCTAGTTACATGAAATCAGAAATCAACATGTACATTGAAATCAATACATCTAGTGTTAAGCCATATATAAGCCCAATTTTAACCCAAAAATATATTATTAAGCCCTAATATTGAGTGATTACATTTATATTATTATATTGTTATGTAGGCTAGAGCCCATAATGATGCCATCTTATTAGAATTATATCCTTTGTCTCCCACATACTAAGGAGACCTAGTCTTAGGATCATCAAATATTGTCTAGTTCATTGTATTTATTGTATAAGGAGGTTTCTCACTCAAATTGGACAATAACTATTGGTTTCCTATCATTTTTAAGGAGCAAGGATTATCACATTTGGAATAAACGCTCTTAATCATAGAGTTTTGCTACTTCAAATGTGTCAATTCAACATTTTTGCTATATCTATATATCTATATCTATATATATATATATATATATATATATATATATATATATATATATATATATATATATATATCTATCTATTTGTAAGGCTTCAGATTGTGAAATTCCACCATGTTAAGAAGAAATTTGTTGAACTTCTAGTCCAAATTTCAAATCTTGGTTTTCTATATTTTTGGAGATATTCTCCAAGGAAGTTAGGGTTTTTGTGTGCTCCATAATTCAGTCTCAAACAAGCCAACTTGACATTTTTGATATAACTTTTTTTTCTATAAGATTTAATATAGTGAAACTTGGACCATATTAAGGAGAAATCTCGGGGAATATCTGGTTTCATTTTCATAATTTGGTCCATACTTTGGGAGTTATACCCCATGGATGTTAGGGTTTGTTAACAATCATAGAATAAATTTTAAATAGGTCAGCTTGGTATTTTGGCTATATCTTCTTGTCTATAATTTTTTTAGACTATGAAATCTTAAAGTATTTTAGGAGAAATATATAAGTACCTTAGGTATAAGTTCCTAAATTATATTTCAAGAATTGGACACAAGGAACACTATACAAGTTTGCTTGTGGGAAGAGGAAAAAAAAATAGGAAGTTTTAGGAAATTTACTATAACTTTAGGTTGGCACATTAGATTTAGTTCACACCTATGGATTTGCAGAAAATACATATCAGAGTATCATAGAATAAATTTTTAGATCCAGAAGACCTCAAATCTCGAAGATATGCCAATAAAGCTTCATCCATTCAAATATTCTCCAAATTAAGGTACATAACTTTCTATTAGCATAATTGTTCATTAGGAGACCCCCCTCTCTTTTTTTTGTAATAAAGAGGAGGTTTATTATTATTTTCCAACATGACTCTGAAGAAGGCTACTACACTAATTAAATTTATTGAAGGATTATCCTTGACTCATGAAGAAATTGAAGACTTATAATTTAGGTTATCTCAATTAGAGAATAAAGTTAATGAAATGGATACTAGTAAGTAGAAAAAGGTAGATCCTTAGGTTCTCAAGAAGAACTTAAAAGAGAAATGGAAAAGAAGACGAATGGACATAAGGAAGTATGCTAAATGAATATGAATGAAAGTAAGGAAGAAATACAAAAATCTATGATTGCCATGGAAAATATTCTCTTGGAGAGGCTTTCTAAAAGAGATGTGGATATCCAAGGAAATTGTAAGCATAAGAAGAAGCATGTTGTTGAGAATCAATCTCATATGGGGAGTAAGCTAACATAGTTAAAGAGCACAAATTATGAATCACAAAACCATAATCATGAATTTTTAATCCAAGATCCACATCATCAGGGCTTCAAGTCAACACTCAGAAACTACTACATTCTAAAGATTGATATGAGGAAATTTTATGGCAATGATCCTATTACATGTATATTTAATATTGAACAATACTTTGATATACACTAAGTGGCATCCTTACAAAAGTTAAATATTGCATCCATGTTATTATAACAATACCAACATGTATGGTATCAATGGATTTTTAAGAGAAAAAAATATTTGTTATGTCTTGGTCCATTTTTGTAGAGGAATTGATAACACATTATGGGGATATTAAGAACAACACATTCCTTTTTCAATTGGTAAATATTCATTAAAAAAAAGGGTCCTATTACAGAGTACATTCAACATTTTCAAAAGTTGAGCCTCAGAGTAAAGAATATTTCAAAGGATAACTTGTTAGACCTTTATGGGCACTTGATGGGAAAACATCCAGATGAGGTGCACCACTTTGAACCTAAATCTATAGAGCATGCTTTCAATCTAGAAAGGAAAGTTGAAAGTAAAAATATGACCACTAGAAAATTGGTCACTAATAACTATAGATAAAATCATGCTCCCTTTCCTAAATTGACAAGGTTGACTCCTCAACAAATGGATGAAAGAAGAGAAAATGGACTATGTTTCAACTATGAAAACAAGTATAGTAAAGGGAATGGATGTAATGAGAAGAGGTTATTCTACATAAACTGTGAAGATCAAGAAGATCAAGATGTGGAAATTTCACAAGATCTAGAGCTATAAGAAACTACTCCAACAATCTCTTGTCATGCATTGGCCAACATCAATACTCCAAAAACCCTCAAGATAGAAGGATATATCAAAAGGAAGAGGGTAATGGTATTGATATATTTAGTTAGTACCCATAACTTCATCAATTATAAATTGGGAAAACTTCTTAATTTCTTTGTCTATCCAACACCATAACTTCATGTGATGACTATAGATGGAGGTGCCATAAATTGTTCATGGAAGTGAAATAATATTAAGTTGAATATGGGGGAGTATTTATTATTTAGTCCCATGATTGTAATCCAAATGGGTGGTACTCATGTTGTATTGGCAGTCCAATGTTTACAATTATTAGGAACAATGACCCTTAATTTCCAAGATCTTTTCATAAATTTTTATCAGAAGGAAAGGAAATTGAGCTTAGAGGTATCCAAGGGAAGCCTAGTAAAGTGATAAGCTCTAATAATGTGACAAAATTGATAAAAAAGGGACACTGAGGTGTAGTCACACAATTGTATTCATTAGACATGGCATCTCTATCCTCTATGCCAGTGGATCTTCAAAAGGTTATGAATAATCATGTTACAATATTTGGAGAAATACCTAAGGGTCCTCCATCTATCTGAGAACATGAAAACATTTGTAATTTGCAATCAGGAAGGGTACCACCTAATCTTATGCCTAATAGATATCCACATGCACGGAAGAGTGAGATTAAGCATATGGTTCAATAAATGTTAGAGGTCATCATAATTCAACCTAGATAAGGTGATTTCTCTTCACTAGTGATGATGGTTATCGAAAAGGATGGTTTGTAGCATATGTGTATAGAATATAGACAACACAATTACCAAAGATAATTTTCATCTTCCTGCCATTGATGAATTTCATAGAGAAATTTTCTTTACTAAGTTGGATCTTCATTACAAACATCATCAAATTAGAATGAGGCGAGAAGACATTCCCAAAACAACCTTTAGAGCACATGAAGGTCATTATGAGTTTTTGGTTATGTCATTTGGAGTTACAAATACACCTTCAACATTTGAAAGGTTGATGAATTCTATTTTTGAACTATTCCTTAGAATAGTTGTGCTCGTATTTTTTGATGAAATACTATTTTACAAAAAATCTTGGGAAGATTATGTACAACATGTTGACCTTCACTCAAATACTTTGCCTCCTCTAACTATGAATCTAATTATTTTCTTGGGATTGTGATCTACATATGAATGAATATATAGGCTCTCGAACTTAGAAGAGTCCGATTCACTATCATCGATCCTAGCAACTTGTTATTTCTCTATAGATCCTCTCAACACCTAGGGTTTACACACAAGTTATTCAACACAACTTCCTATTGTTAACTGAATAATATAATCTTGGACATGAAAATCATAAATCTTGATTCATGAAACGAACTCATTTATTGACATTATAGAGGCTTGAAATATACAGATAAAAATAGTAACACACAATATACTATTATATTGAAAAACTTCAGATAATTACACAGATGGGCTTTTACAGTTCAAAAGCCTTAGCAAGCCCTATGCAACATATTTCTTTTTATTTATGTCTATCCCCTACAATTATATTCTTAAGACAATATGGGATATAACTAACACCCTTTTAAAATGATTACATATGTCCCTGATTCTAGAAGCTAAAGGCCACCTCATATTATTAGTTATTTACCTATGTCCTCTAAGGACACTTCAACAAAACTAACATATTCCTATGGTGAAAATAGATTCTACATAACAAAATAAAAGGAAAACTATATGGGATGCACTTGAATCATTCCTCCATCCTAAGATCCCTCTAGTTCATGCATGCTTACGTGTGGAGTTTTCCCCAAAATCAAGCCCACTTAGCTTGTTTCTCATTTGTAAAACCTTAGCAAGTCTTATGGCTTATGAAATATTGAGTTAGAGTCCCTCTCATTGGAGCATTGAGCGGTTTTCATATTCCAAGATATGAGATATAATTTTTTAGATTATCTTCATAAAGTAAGTCATTAATCTATAGTCCATATCCATCAGTATTAGTTACAACTAAGTAATTTCTCATGATTTTAAATAGTCCACTTGGCATGCATTGTATTTGTTGATTCTAATAGGGGTGGAGAAGTGGATTGAAACTAGAGAAATGAATCATATAGATTTAATCATTAGTCCTAAGGCTTGAACTCAATAACCATGACTTATTTGGAGGTCACCCATCCAAAGAATCCTTTAGCTCAAGCAATCTTAATAGTAGATTTTTTCCCATTCTTAATCTCACTTAACTAGCTACCCCATTTGCAAAACCTTAGCAAGTAATGTTCCTTATGAACTATTCATTAGAGCCCCTTCACTCTTTTTAATTTAAGCATTGAGAAGTTATCGTAGTCCAACATATGAGATATCATTTTCAATATATTATCTACATAGAGTAAGTCATTAATATATTACCCATATCCATGATATTAGTCACAATTGGCCAATTTCTCATCATTTTAAATAATCCATTTAACAATTACTATAAGTATTACATTTCCTAAATAAATAATAGAAGAACCTATTGAATAAGAAATATTTGGATTAAATTTCAATAACAATCCAACTAATCATGAAAAAATTAAGAGTAAACTTAAGCAACAATCTAATTAGTGAAACTTGCAACACACTTCTATGAGCCATTATATTTGAAAATTAAAGAATTGCTTGTTTAGCTACTCTCTCACGGAACTTGGGAAGTATATGAAGGTCACATTATATAGATTGCACCATGCATGGAGTTTTTGTTATTAAGATTCAGATTGCATCACCTATAATGTGTGGGTTTAAATTTTATTTCATAAAATGTCATATAATCTATATCCAATACATTATGTAAAATGTATAGTATAGAGTTGTTTAATCATATTAATTTGAACTTGTTACTCAAGCAACTTGATTTCAAGTTTAATAAGAATATAGAATGTTTGTCTTTATTTTTCATGCAATCAATTGAATTTTTCTATTGACATTGTTTTGTAGGCCACAATAAAACGTCCTTATGTAAGGAACATGCATAAAGCCCTATACCTCCAATTCCTTATGGGGAATGTGCCAATGTATGTTGTCACCTTTGCAGGATATTGGGCATATGGTTCATCAACTTCCTCATATCTTCTTAATAATGTAAATGGACCCAAATGGGTTAAAACTTTGGCGAATGCTTCTGCTTTCCTACAAACTGTGATATCAATACATGTATGTTTATGAATGTGGATTATCGTTTAATTTTAGCTTTTCTCAAGCAAATTCATATTTGGGAGTGAATTATAACATATGTGATCATAATGATGGTTGCAGATATGTGGAAGCCCCATATATGAATATTTGGATACAAAATTTGGAAAGATGAATGAAGGCATATATTCTATACACAACTGGATAGTGAGGTTTGTCACTCAAGGGACTTACTTAATTGTTACTACACTGGTGGCAGCAATGTTTCCATTTCTGGGGGATTTTGTGACCCTCACAAGTGCAGTGAGTGTTATTCCATTAACATTTGTATTTCCAAACCATATGTACATACAAGTCAAGGGAAAGGATTTGAAAGGATTACAAAAAGCATGGCATCGGGTGAATGTATGGTTTTTTTTCATCTTGGCCGTAGTAGGAACTATAATATCCTTATACTCCATTGTTATTGACTACAAAACATACCATCTCTTTGCTGATATATCATCATAGTTGATCATTATATTATAATCCAAGTAATGTTGAATATCACACAAGAACCTTGTATTCCATAAATTATGTAATAATTATTTCTTCATTTATCTTTGATCATATCTATTTACTTTATTCTATATATCAGCCTTTTGAAACTTATAGAAACTTGATATTTTGAAGCTTTCAAAAAATTGTATTCTAAAGACTCTATAATGATGAATGAACAAAAGCATCGGTCAATGCATTCCTTTTTTATGAAACCTTAAGATTTAAAATTTCCTATAGAATTGAAAAAATTATATGGATTGTTAAATTGTAGCAAGAAAAGGCTTCATTTGACTTCTTGTGCCTTAGTCAAATGGAGAAATTCGAAATTCCACATCAACAAGATGACTTGAGTTGCAGTTAGTAGGAGTGAAATGGCCAAATCACTTAGTTAAATTAGTGAATTCGAGTTTGCAGGCTAGAATTAGAGTTTTTCATGAGTTGATTGCTAAAATCTAGCAATCTAGTGGAGTTTTTATTAGTTAAACTCAATTATCTGAGCTCTAGTCATGAATAGAGTCAGTAGGAGTTCATTTGAGTAGTTGTAATTGTTGTTAACTCACTGATATCCCAGTTAACTAATCCATTTACTAAAAATATCCCTAGTCATGCATGGAATTTGAATTTCCTAGTTGACGTGGAGGAAAAGGCACATTTTAATTATAAATTATATACTAGTTGAGTGTATAGGTTTTGCATTGGAGCAGGTGATCATTTTTTCTTGAATTTTCACAAGGAAATAGGGAATTCTCCTATCTTTTAGGTGCTAATTCCCTAAAGGATTTCAGAAGGAAATAGGAGGAAGGTTGAAGCCTATTATAGCTAAGTTTTGGTCAAAGCAGGTCTGAGAGCAGGAGATCAATATTGCAGTGTAGGTTGTGCTTCAAGGATTGAAGTAGTCATTGTAATAGATCCATATTCTCATTTAATTTAATACAAAACAAAGGAGGAGTGTTCCCAATTGGGTTCCCCTAGAAAAATACTATGTTCATTGTGATTTAATGATTGCATGTGTTTCTATCGTATGTTTTCCTTTCCACAATTTGAGTAGAAGAAACTTGTGTCCATTGTTTTTAGTTTGAATTCATTAGCAGCTGCAAATTTTGAGCTATTTCTACATAGTATCAAAATTGTTTAAGAATACAAAGAAACCCAGTTCCATATATTCTCTCAGATAAATTTTGATTTGCAGAGTTTTTGGTGCAAATATTCTTCAGCGTAGGAACAATGTCTTTCAATGGATTGAAGCTTAAGATTGCATTGGAGGTAACCTCAATTTTTTGTGCTTGGAAAGACAGGATGGAATTGGCCTTGGATGACAATGGAGTATTAGAGTACACAAAAAATGATATTCCAAAACCACTAGATTTTGATCCAAAATCACAAGCTCAGTGGAAGAAAGACACAACAAAAACCAGGAGGATTATTCTGGAGGGTTCCAGGGATCATGTGGTTTCGAACTTGCATGGAAAGGAGATTGATTTTGCAATGTGTAAAACTCTAATAGACCTATTCTAAAGCAACAGTGATGTTAGGAAATTGGCATTGAGAGATAAACTCAAGAACATTCAAATGGGAAAAAATGAAACTGTTGTTCAATACCTATCCAGATTCACTTAGGTCAGAGATGAACTTGGAGGGGTAGGAGAAAATTTTCCAGCATTTGAACTTGTGAGCTTAGCACTCCCTGGTCTTGTGAAGTCCTAGAACAACTATCAAGATCCAGTTAATGGAAGAGATAAGCTACCAAATTGGGAGATACTTTGGTCTGATTTGGTGCATGACAAGATCATAAGAAACACTAGAGATGGTATCACATCCAAATCCGAGGAAGAAAATTTTGCTATAGAAAGAAAAGGAAAGAAGGCCCAAGGCAAGGCATAATCCAACAAGAACCATGGAAAGAAGAAAGACCTTAGTAAAATTAAATATTTTCACTGCCATGAATATGGACACTATGCAACCAAGTGTCCACACAATAAATCTAGTAAGAAATTTGTAGTAGTAGTAGGAGGTGATGCTCTAATATCACAATTCAAGTTGGATTTCACCCTCATTGCATGCATGGAAAGTACTATACAAGGCAGTGTATGGTACTTATATTCCGGTGCTTCATTTCATATGACAGGAAGTAAGGAGTTCTTCAACAGCCTAGAGGAGAAGGACCTACAATTACACATAAAACTTGGAGATGATGGGAGGTATAGTACCAAAGGGATTGGCATTAACACCTTTAAGAGGGAGTCAGGATCCCATCTCCACATAAGAATGTAATGTATGTGATTGGTATGAAGAAAAATTTAGATTGTTGAAGTTGTACTTGAAGACCATGGATATGATGTGGTTTTCAATAAGGGGAAATATTATCTGAAGGATGTTGCTACTGTACTAGTAAAACAAATTGGTGTTTAGGCTAAGAATCTCTCCAACCTAGAGGTGGATGCATGTATTGCATTGTGCAGCAAGGAAGAACATGTTTAGGGATGATAAGTTGGAGAGCTCTGACATAGGCACTTGGGATACCTACACCATGGAGCTTTTAAAATAATGCATCAGATCACCACTAGACTTCCAAAATGCACCCTTGATCAACATGATGTGTGCAAGGGATGCACTCTTGGAAAATATGTCAAATCCTCCTTCCAGGGACGAGATAGCAGAGCTAGATTCATCTTGGATCAAGTTCACTCATATGTGTGGACCATTTTCTACAGTCTCAGTTGCAAAACATGGGTATTATGTGATTTTTGTAGATGATTTTTCCCACAAATGTTGGATATATTTCATGAAGAAGAAAGATGATGTTTATTCAAAGTTTGTTAAATTCAAGGCCTTATTTGAAAATGAGACTAGACAAAATATTAAATCCCTGAGAAGTGATAATGGAAGAGAGTATGTATCCAATTACACTACAACAAAACCAGTGATTTGCGCCAGATTTAGCGCCAGATTTTAGTGCATTTTTTTTGTAATTGTGATGAGCAACCTGGCGCTAAATCTGGCTCTATTGTACAATTTTTAAAGCGTCCTTTTTTGCACCTGATTTTGCATCCTTTTTCACGCTAGATTTTGCATCATTTTTTACACCAAACTATGCATCATTTTTTGCGTCAAATTTTGAACCAAGATTTGCATCTTATTTTATGACAGGTTTTGCTTCTAGTTTTGTGTCATTTTTTGCATCTATTTTTCATTCTCTTTTGCTTCCTATTTTGTGTCATTCTTTGCTTCCATTTTTGCACCATCATTTGCATCAAGTTTACACTGTATTTTGAATCCAATTTAACGTCTTTTTATGCATCCATTTTGTGTCAGTTTTTGCATCTAGTCTTACGCCAGGTTTTGTATCTAGTCTTACACTAGTTTTTGCTTCTATTTTTGCACCAGCTTTGGTGCCTATCTTTGCACCATGTGTTGAATTTGATTTAGCACCAAATTTTGCATCCATTTTTGTGCCCATTTTTGCATCTTTTTTTGGACCATTTTTTACATCCACATTTACGTTTGATTTGTCTCCATTTTTCCCATCTCATTTTGCACCATATTTTGCGTCATTTGTTTCATCCAATTTTGCATCATTTTTAACACCATCTCTTGCATCTAATGTTACATCATTTTGAGCATCCAAATTTGCATTTATATTTGCATCTTATGTTGAGTCATGTGTTGTGTCCACCTTTGCATCTTATTTTGTGTCTAATGGTACATTCAATTTAGAGCCATTTTTTACGTCTACTTTTGTATTTGTTTTTGCACCAAGTTTTGCATCCAATTTTAAGCTATTTTATGCCCCTTTTTGCACCATTTTTTTGTGTCTACTTGTGTCCAATGTTGCACCATTATTTACACCGACTTTTTCATCCAATTTTGCATTTTTTTGATGTCTAGTTTTACATCGTTTTCACCATCCAAATTTGCATCTTTTTTTGCCTCATTTTGTGTCCACATTTGCATATAATTTTTTGTCTGAGTTCGAGCCTAAATTTGCATGTGATTAGGAATCATTTTTTACATCCAATATGGCATCCTTGGTTTCACCTTTTTTCAGCCCCATTTTGCATCTTGTTTTATGTCTTTTCTTACATCTTTTTTTTTTCCTTTTTTGCACCCAAGTTTGCATCCCAAATTTACACCATTATTTGCATCATCATTTGGCATATTAATTTGTAACGTTTTTTGCTTCTTTTTAACGCTCAACTTTGCATCTTATTTTACATCTAGTTGTCTTTTTGTGCATCTAATTTGGTGCCCATTTATGTGTCCTTGTTTTTGCCCAATTTGATATCCTTTTGTATGCCATGTTTTGTTCCCTTCTTTGTGTCAACTATTGCACAATTTTTCACTTCTAATTTAAAACACTTTGTATGTCAATTGTTTGCATTTTGTATTAATTCCTAGTTTAACATCCAATTTTACTTTCAATTTTGCATCCATGGTTACATCCACATTTGACTTCTTATATAGAGTATATTTTTCTTTACATATATGACCCCCTTTATAGATTCATAGTGAAATATATGATAGTTTCTAAATATCATTAAAGAAGATATCACAATTCAAAATCATTTGTAAAGAAATTTAAGAGAAATTGACAACATCCATCCAAAAAAATAACAATGTGTCATTAACAATTTTCAAAACATGTATAAAATAGCAACATAATACTAATAAAATCAGTATTATTTTTAATCAAAACAAGTAAAATTCAAATATGATTAACAAATCAAAATATTTCATGAATATCGTTATTCTACGATAAATTAACAACATACATAAATCAAACTCATCGTATGATTACAAAATCAAAATGTCTCATTGATATAGGGTAAATTCACAACACCCATCTAAACATAACAATGTCATTCTACACAATAATTTCTTCATAAAAAACAATGCATGTGCATGCCTAGCTACCACCACCAAGATCATCCTCATGATCATCTTGACCATCCTAATTACTCTGATCCACATCATCACCAACACCGCAACTATCATCATCATCTCCTCCTTCACCACCATCATCCTCATCCTCATCCTCATCATCTCCTGATATATGTTGAACATAATTTGGATCATCGTCTTGGCAATCATTACCTATAGCATTCTGACAAAAAAAATCAATATTACATGTTGGTATTAATTACATAACACAACGCATGTTTTTGTTATACAATGTTAACCATAAAATGAGGTAAGATATAATATCTAATAGTACTAAAAAATAAAATGAAAATATGGTTTAAAAGTATATTGGAAATCCAACTAAGATTACATACCATAGAGTCCATCCAAACAACAAATTCAACCCATCTCTTTTGCTGCAGCACCTCCTTTTCCAAATGATTTGGAGGTCTTCCATATTTTAGTTCCTATCAATCAGTAAATAGGGAGAAATTAGATAACAATGACTTTCTTCTAGTACAAAATTTATTAAAAAAATATCACATGTTTAATATACTTACAAAGGTTGTTATCAGTGCTTTTAAACCTTTCTGGCCACTACGATGAGTGACTTTTGTCTTGGTTAACCTCGCCTTGGATGCCTTGTCCTTAAACATAAACCAATTCAATTTATTTTCACACAAATACATGTCTAAGATACTTATAAGTATTAATACATTCTAAATAATGTTTAATGAAAAATTCAATACCTGAATGCTCTCATTGCCGGCTTTTCTTTGTGCATCCAACTTCTCATATGATTTTACAAGTTCTTTCCATACTTTAAAAGGTATGTCAATAGGTCTTTGTTTCAGTCTTTGATCTTGAGGCATTTTTTTAATTTTTCTTGTTTGGTTAAAAAAAACCGAACAAGTAATTCACATCAATGGCATGGGGACTCTATGGATATGTGTAAAAAAATGGCTATAAAGAAAACATCCAAAAAACATATGAGCTCTCCCTTTGATGGTCACTTGGGGCATATGGCTGGAAAGGAACAACTCCATTTTCGAAAATCAAGGACAATCCTTTCTCAAAGTCCTTCCTAATATTTGCATCCCTTTGTTGATCTACACGATGTAACCCTAGGTCACAAGTACCTCTCTAGGGCTTTGTATATGGTACACTGCTCCTACACATGGACAATTGTGCCCTTGTCCATTGAAAGTCCCTTTACTTAGCTTTGATTCATCTGATCTATCACCTTGATCCATATAACGTAGAATATCATTTAGGTGAAAATTGGGAAGCCTCTTGTGTGGTATAATTCCACTAAAAAGCAGTAGGAGGATTGCTGAGGTGACAATGGAAATTCACCTCATTGTTCTATTAATGTTTGGCCTTTGCCTTGTGAGAGCTTGCTATATTTTGAAGAAACAGGCCTGATATCATTAAATGGCAGTCATGGTAGTTCGACAGTGATTATATTCCTTCCTGGAACCAACATTGCACTGAAGGCAGGGCACACTTCAAAATTGTTGAAAAAAATGTATACACCATGATAGAAAATGACAATAAAAAAGATGTATGTGGTAGATTGAGCAAGGTAATAACCATTCCTGGAAAGTATCAACTTGTAGCTATTATAGTAAATGTTGTATTCATTTTTCAGATAGTTTTTGGGGACAGTCCTTCAAGGATGTATCAATGCCCTACTCAAGAATACATGCTTGAAGATGCCCTGAGAATGACATTGGTGCCATTCTTCGGCATACTTTAGAAGATAAAATTGATTCTCTTGTAAGGCAGAAGAACACACCAATTGGTCATATGGATCACCACATTGTTGAAATTTGTTCTGGGAATGCCTTGCAAAAGAACAGTGATTTGTGTCCAAAGGGAACAGAAGAGTGCAGAACTGATAATATGGCCTTGACATGCAAACTGCTGAATCTGTGCAAGACTCAAAAATACAACAGTCTTGTACTTTTTCATATAGTCTTAAAACCAGAATCCAAAAACATGCAGTAAAGGGGGATATTGTTTTCTCGGAAGAGATGCTCAAGAGCCAAGAAAACACCTTATGGTTTGACAACAATTATAACAGTCCTTTGCAGGGATGGGTAGATATATCATGTAGCAGAACATGTCCAAAGTTACAGCCCCTTCATGACATACTTCATTTGCAGGCATCCAAATTCATTCCCAGAGAGGCATTGACAGAGATTCCAACTTGTAACCATTCAGAGTTTGATGTCTCCCTGTTTTCCATGATGACTAAGCACTGAGGGAAGGGGCATTGTGCTTCCAAGATGTTAAGGTGGCTGCATTGGATCACTGACTTCACCTAGTAGCTGCATTTTGTACATGCTACAGTAGGGTAGGAAAATGAATAAGTTCACTTGAGCAGTAGTGTAACAAAAATAAGCTCCCTTGAGCATTTTATTTGGTTTTATTGTCAATGATGTGTTTGTTGATGAGGAGGTCAATCTCATGTGTACATGACAAGATTCTGAGGTTCTCATGCACTTCTGAGAAAAGCACATGTCCCCAAGTAGGAGCCAGCTGTTACCCATTATTTTGCACAGGGGTACCCCTATTGAATTTACTTACTAACCTAGTGTTTTTCATCACTAAGAACCTCAAGGACTTGGCTTGTTGGTTTTATGGACATTGACAGAGGATTTGATGACATGGTGGTTAATCAGTGATGTAGTATTTGATGATGTATAGCCCCTTTGTTGGAGCACATAGGGTTCAAGCATGGCATGTTCTTCAGTCAGAATTTTGAGCATCTTCATGTTTCCCTAGGCAATTCACAGATCTCAAGGTAGTTCATGCATTTCAAGGCACAGGTCACATCCTCCAAGGCACACATGGGCTAGTTTCACTCACATGGACCTCTTCTTGACATGCCATGTGAAAATTCCTAGAGCACTCTCATGTTTTGAGCCTCTTTTTACTAAATTTGTGGGGCGACCCACTAACTTGGACATCCATATGGCTGTTGACGATTTTACAACTTATTTTATGACATGGAGAATCATTTTCATGCTTCATGGAGGTGTCTTTAATTGAGATATGGACATGGTCATGCCTTGGAGGCACCTTTGGAGGGATTATGAGCGCTATTTGAGGAGTCACCCACTTCTAGAGGGTTTATTCCACTTATTTAGAAGGTTGTTACACATTTGAGAACTAGACGATCCCTAGGCATCCCTTTGTTGATCTACACACTAGGCATCCCTTTGTTGATCTACACGATGTAACCCTAGGTCACAAGTACCTCTCTAGGGCTTTGTATATGGTACACTGCTCCTACACATAGACAATTGTGCCCTTGTCCATTGAAAGTACCTTTACTTAGCTTTGATTCATCTGATATATCACCTTGATCCATATAACTTAGAATATCATTTAGGTGAAAATTGGGAAGCCTCCTGTGTGGTATAATTCCACTAAAAAGCAGAAGGAGGATTGCTGAGGTGAAAATGGAAATGCACCTCATTGTTCTATTAATGTCTGGCCTTTGCCTTGTGAGAGCTTGCTAGATTTTGAAGAAACAGGCCTGATATCATTAAATGGCAGTCATGGTAGTTCGACAGTGATTATATTCCTTCCTGGAACCAACATTGCACTGAAGGCAGGGCACACTTCAAAATTGTTGAAAAAAATGTATACACCATGATAGAAAATGACAATAAAAAAGATGTCTGTGGTAGATTGAGCAAGGTAATAACCATTCCTGGAAAGTATCAACTTGTAGCTATTATAGTAAATGTTGTATTCATATTTCAGATAGTTTTTGGGGACAGTCCTTCAAGGATGTATCAATGCCCTACTCAAGAATACATGCTTGAAGATGCCCTGAGAATGACATTGGTGCCATTCTTTGGCATACTTTAGAAAATAAAATTGATTCTCTTGTAAGGCAGAAGAACACACCAATTGGTCATATGGATCACCACATTGTTGAAATTTGTTCCGGGAATGCCTTGCAAAAGAACAGTGATTTGTGTCCAAAGGGAACAGAAGAGTGCAGAACTGATAATATGGCCTTGACATGCAAACTGCTGAATCTGTGCAAGACTCAAAAATACAACAGTCTTGTACTTTTTCATATAGTCTTAAAACCAGAATCCAAAAACATGCAGTAAAGGGGGATATTGTTTTCTCGGAAGAGATGCTCAAGAGCCAAGAAAACACCTTATGGTTTCACAACAATTATAGCAGTCCTTTGCAGGGATGGGTAGATATATCATGTAGCAGAACATGTCCAAAGTTACAGCCCCTTCATGACATACTTCATTTGCAGGCATCCAAATTCATTCCCAGAGAGGCATTGACAGAGATTCCAACTTGTAACCATTCAGAGTTTGATGTCTCCCTGTTTTCCATGATGACTAAGCACTGAGGGAAGGGGAATTGTGCTTCCAAGATGTTAAGGTGGCTGCATTGGATCACTGATTTCACCTAGTAGCTGTATTTTGTACATGCTACAGTAGGGTAGGAAAATGAATAAGTTCACTTGAGCAGTAGTGTAACAAAAATAAGCTCCCTTGAGCATTTTATTTGGTTTTATTGTCAATGATGTGTTTGTTGATGAGGAGGTCAATCTCATGTGTACATGACAAGATTCTGAGGTTCTCATGCACTTCTGAGAAGAGCACATGTCCCCAAGTAGGAGCCAGCTGTTACCCATTATTTTGCACAGGGGTACCCCTATTGAATTTACTTACTAACCTAGTGTTTTTCATCACTAAGAACCTCAAGGACTTGGCTTGTTGGTTTTATGGACATTGACAGAGGATTTGATGACATGGTGGTTAATCAGTGATGTAGTATTTGATGATGTACAGCCCCTTTGTTGGAGCACATAGGGTTCAAGCATGGCATGTTCTTCAGTCAGAATTTTGAGCATCTTCATGTTTCCCTAGGCAATTCACAGATCTCAAGGTAGTTCATGCATTTCAAGGCACAGGTCACATCCTCCAAGGCACACATGGGCTAGTTTCACTCACATGGACCTCTTCTTAACATGCCATGTGAAAATTCCTAGAGCACTCTCATGTTTTGAGCCTCTTTTTACTAAATTTGTGGGGCGACCCACTAACTTGGACATCCATATGGCTGTTGACGATTTTACAACTTATTTTATGACATGGAGAATCATTTTCATGCTTCATGGAGGTGTCTTTAATTGAGATATGGACATGGTCATGCTTTGGAGGCACCTTTGGAGGGATTATGAGCGCTATTTGAGGAGTCACCCACTTCTAGAGGGTTTATTCCACTTATTTAGAAGGTTGTTACACACTTGAGAACTAGACGATCCCTAGGCATCCCTTTGTTGATCTACACACTAGGCATCCCTTTGTTGATCTACACGATGTAACCCTAGGTCACAAGTACCTCTCTAGGGCTTTGTATATGGTACACTGCTCCTACACATAGACAATTGTGCCCTTGTCCATTGAAAGTACCTTTACTTAGCTTTGATTCATTTGATATATCACCTTGATCCATATAACTTAGAATATCATTTAGGTGAAAATTGGGAAGCCTCCTGTGTGGTATAATTCCACTAAAAAGCAGAAGGAGGATTGCTGAGGTGACAATGGAAATGCACCTCATTGTTCTATTAATGTCTGGCCTTTGCCTTGTGAGAGCTTGCTAGATTTTGAAGAAACAGGCCTGATATCATTAAATGGCAGTCATGGTAGTTCGACAGTGATTATATTCCTTCCTGGAACCAACATTGCACTGAAGGCAGGGCACACTTCAAAATTGTTGAAAAAAATGTATACACCATGATAGAAAATGACAATAAAAAAGATGTATGTGGTAGATTGAGCAAGGTAATAACCATTCCTGGAAAGTATCAACTTGTAGCTATTATAGTAAATGTTGTATTCATTTTTCAGATAGTTTTTGGGGACAGTCCTTCAAGGATGTATCAATGCCCTACTCAAGAATACATGCTTGAAGATGCCCTGAGAATGACATTGGTGCCATTCTTTGGCATACTTTAGAAAATAAAATTGATTCTCTTGTAAGGCAGAAGAACACACCAATTGGTCATATGGATCACCACATTGTTGAAATTTGTTCCGGGAATGCCTTGCAAAAGAACAGTGATTTGTGTCCAAAGGGAACAGAAGAGTGCAGAACTGATAATATGGCCTTGACATGCAAACTGCTGAATCTGTGCAAGACTCAAAAATACAACAGTCTTGTACTTTTTCATATAGTCTTAAAACCAGAATCCAAAAACATGCAGTAAAGGGGGATATTGTTTTCTCGGAAGAGATGCTCAAGAGCCAAGAAAACACCTTATGGTTTGACAACAATTATAACAGTCCTTTGCAGGGATGGGTAGATATATCATGTAGCAGAACATGTCCAAAGTTACAGCCCCTTCATGACATACTTCATTTGCAGGCATCCAAATTCATTCCCAGAGAGGCATTGACAGAGATTCCAACTTGTAACCATTTAGAGTTTGATGTCTCCCTGTTTTCCATGTTGACTAAGCACTGAGGGAAGGGGCATTGTGCTTCCAAGATGTTAAGGTGGCTGCATTGGATCACTGACTTCACCTAGTAGCTGCATTTTGTACATGCTACAGAAGGGTAGGAAAATGAATAAGTTCACTTGAGCAGTAGTGTAACAAAAATAAGCTCCCTTGAGCATTTTATTTGGTTTTATTGTCAATGATGTGTTTGTTGATGAGGAGGTCAATCTCATGTGTACATGACAAGATTCTGAGGTTCTCATGCACTTCTGAGAAGAGCACATGTCCCCAAGTAGGAGCCAGCTGTTACCCATTATTTTGCACAAGGGTACCCCTATTGAATTTACTTACTAACCTAGTGTTTTTCATCACTAAGAACCTCAAGGACTTGGCTTGTTGGTTTTATGGACATTGACAGAGGATTTGATGACATGGTGGTTAATCAATGATGTAGTATTTGATGATGTACAGCCCCTTTGTTGGAGCACATAGGGTTCAAGCATGGCATGTTCTTCAGTCAGAATTTTGAGCATCTTCATGTTTCCCTAGGCAATTCACAGATCTCAAGGTAGTTCATGCATTTCAAGGCACAGGTCACATCCTCCAAGGCACACATGGGCTAGTTTCACTCACATGGACCTCTTCTTGACATGCCATGTGAAAATTCCTAGAGCACTCTCATGTTTTGAGCCTCTCTTTACTAAATTTGTGGGGCGACCCACTAACTTGGACATCCATATGGCTGTTGACGATTTTACAACTTAATTTATGACATGGAGAATCATTTTCATGCTTCATGGAGGTGTCTTTAATTGAGATATGGACATGGTCATGCCTTGGAGGCACCTTTGGAGGGATTATGAGCGCTATTTGAGGAGTCACCCACTTCTAGAGGGTTTATTCCACTTATTTAGAAGGTTGTTACACACTTGAGAACTAGACACCGTACTCTTGCTTGCATGGGATATCACTTCACCATGTTTTGAGGATTGGACCACACTTTCTTAAGGGAACATTGAGCATCCACAACTTTTGGGGAACCTTTGGAGGCTAGATGTGCCACCTTAGAGCCTCATTCGTCATTCTTTAAAGGATACATCCCTCTCCTTGGGGGTTACTTCATGTTGATCATTGTACATGTGGCTTGACCACTTTATTTTATTGTTGATTAGAGTAACGAGTTGTAGGAGAAGTGCATTTTATTTTTCTTAGGCCAAGATCTAAAGAATCACATGAGATAATATTATTTTATTATAAAGGAAGTCTAGCATCACTCTATGTAAAGAGATGCACTTCCTCAATTTCACTCATGGTTGGATTTTTGTAGCTCTCTCAGGTGTTCAAGAATAATTAATAGAACAGTCAGCTAGATGAGCAGATCCAATTTAGAGAATCTCACTCAGATCTACTTGACATCACCTCCATGATTTAAATAATGATTGGAGGAGTCTTAATACTCCAGAGTCCAGATCACTTAACATACAGAAACTAAGGCAGCCAAAGAACAATATCCCATCACTCCCATGCCACATATATATGTTTAGGTATAGTTGGAAGGACACATACCTTTCCTGTAACTAATTCAGCAAGGTTGTCATTACAAGTTTTGGGCTATGTTCACTGCCCTGGTATTGAAAGGTATACAGGTTATTCACCTTAATTACACACATCAATTCATATGTATGTTCAGGGTTTAAGCTCATAGGCCTGTAGCTATTACAACAAAACTACAAGTGTAAATATATAATACAGTGAATTCATTTCTGAGCAAATTCCAAGTCCAGTGTTTGTTCAAGCCAAACAGTCATAAGGTTCTGAGTATCTTATGGTCAAGCATCTCATCAAAAATGCATTCCATCACATTTTATCAATACCCATGCACTATCAAAAGACACGACTCTGTTCCTTCTCCTTGTTATCAAAGGACACGACTTTCTATATGTTAATTTGTACAATCTTAATTCTTATTCTATTCTCTATGTACTTTCTAAATCCTAATCCAACATATCCTAGATCCAACTTCTGCAATATCCAAGGATCTTCATACTTCCACCTTCATACGTTTCTCACAACAAGACCCAAATATAAACCAAGGCTCTGGAGGAGAAACAAGAGAGGAGTGTAGTGACCAACCTGATCTGATCTGCTAATAATACTACAAACTAAAAGATAACTCTCACTTTATTGTTTGTAGCTTCTTGGGGGTGAATGTGACAATGCTATATATATCATAAGGATCTGGAATCTGATATCTCCTCTTTGTTGTGGGCTGCTGGTTCCAGGGTGAGAAAAAGTGGTATAAAAGTCCTCTAAAAACGAAGGTGAAGGGTGTCATAGTGAGGTGGTTTTCCAGTTGCTTGTATCTATATAAACTATAAATGGATCTTTACTATAAAGTATTCTAAAGAGTTTCTTCAACTTACTTTAATATCCTTTTAAATTAACTCGTCCTCTTCTCAAAGACCCATATATAAATAAAGCATTGTTCATCTTTTCAAAGCTCATGTCTTAAGCATTCCATTAATACCAATAATAAAAAGAAGGATGATGATTCCGATGTATGTAATTTGTAGTTCTTGTTGCCTATGAAGTCTAAGGAGCTTAATCCCTCAAGAGTAAAACAGTAAAAGGAATTTAAGTCTCGGTCATATTGTTAGTTCCTAATCTCCTAGTAACAAAGACATTCCGCTATCTTTTTTCAGGAGTCAAGACTAAACTGTATGTAATCCAAAACATACTTTCTTTGTCCAAGATTTCCCTACTTGTAATAGATTACTACAACCACATATACTACAAAAAGAAACCAATAACTCCTAATTATTATTCTGATGCCTTTGCGAGTTACTGATTAGATAATATAAACAAAGGAGTTATTCTTTATTCCAAGTGATACTAAACTAATAAGAAGACTAATCATACTATTCTTGTTTGTATTATCTCTGTATCTTTTCTATCTAAAGTAAATCTAAAGAGGAAGAATTGTTTGTCCTAATCAAGTGGGGTGAGGATCTAGGGCGACCAATGGGAGAGGAAGGCCTAAATGAGGCACACACTTCTTCTGCTGCTAGGGCCTGGGTTTTTAATAGGATAACCACAGGGATATGTTGCAAGGACAGGGGAATAATTGGTTCTATGCAATGCCATGATCTTCTTTACAAGAGTCGCTGCTAATCCCTTGAATGTATCTTGTTTTTTTTTTTTTTTTGCTTCTAGGATGGACCTACTTAGTCCTTCAACAACTAGAAGAAATAAATAAGGAGACAAGGTACAACCTTGTTTTAAGTTTTAACCCTCTTGAGGGTCTTAAGAAATTAGAGGCTGAACCATTTATAAAAAATGCATAAGAAGCTTAAATTACACATCCCATAATCTAATTTACCAGTGGTAAGTTGAAACTAATATGGATAAAAAGAAGTATCAGAAAGAACCAAGACACCCTTTATAAGCCTTGGAGAGGTTCAACTTGATCACCATTATTGTAACATTTTTGACTTGAATAATATGGAGGCCCTCTTGTGCTGAAACAATTGCTTCATGGATCTGACGATCCTCTAGAGAACCAAGCGGTTCTGTTATATGAACTTACAAAGTAGTGCTTTCAATCTGACAGCCAAAACCTTAGCCATTATCTTATAAATACAATTAGACAAAGAAGTGGGTCTAAAAGCATAAAAAGACTCAGGTTGATCCACCTTTGGAATGAGTGCAATAGAGGTCCAGATGAAGGAGCCAGGGAGCCTTACTAAAGCTTCTCATTTCTTCCACTACCTGAAGTAAGTTGTCTCCCAACACTTCAACAAATCCCAGGTAGAACTCCACAGTCCACCCATAGGGATTGGGACTCTTGTCCTTATGGAAAGTGGACAAACACATTCAAAAGTCCTTTTCTGGACAGATCACCATTGTTGGAACTTTGTTGACTTGAATAGTGTAGAGGCCCTCTTGTGCTGAAACAATTGTGTCATAGATTTGACAAACTGTTCTGGTTAGATGAAGTTAGAAAGTAGTGATTTTAATCTCACAGACAAAACCTTAGCCATTATCTTATAAATCCAATTACATAAAGCAGTGGGTCTAAAAGCATCAAAAATGTTCAGTCTCAAAACTCTGAAGTAAATTTGTAAAGAATGTAGCATTAGCTTTCTTGGCTTAGTGAAATCCCTAATTTTCTATCCTATTTGCCTGTCTTAAAAATCTCACGAAAACCTGTAAAGATTGTGCCATTGTGTACGCTTAGCCTCTAAAAGCCCTAGCTTTCTATCTTCTTCTGTGTAATTTGAATAGAACACCATCAAATACCAGAATTATCAATTCCCATTCTCCAAAACTTTTAAATGTGCGGAACTGAGACAGAAATCATTCAATCAAACCACTCGAAATGCATCTGAATGCTGATCCATTAACTTAAAGAACTTCTTCCCAAACTCTGCCATTTTTTAAACAAAATTTATCCATACATGCATACATTGTATGTATGTATGTATGTATGGATTGTATACATGTATGTATGGATTGTATACATGTATCTATGGATATGTACTATGCATACAATCCATACACACATGCATACAATCATACATACATACATGCATCAATTGTGTAAAATGAGAGCTCAAGTGCCAATTGCCAAGGGATATACCTATGCATAGATGACAGCATTTTATTTAGCCAACATGTGAAGCTTGCAATTAATTGGATTATGAACCAGATTGCCTTGGGAAAACAAAGAGGGGTCATGATATGTCAAATGGAGTAAAATTATTCTTTCTCTTGCTGAGGATTAAAGCTACATCAACTCTCAACTTGCCCCTGCCAACCATCTCACTTTCATAGATAAGAAGATGATGTTGTTGGTTATGGTTTTTCTTATTGGTGCAACTAGCCAGATACTGCACGTTGCACATTCTGCAATTTTCCCTTGACCCTTATATGATAAGCTGGTATAACCAACTACACACTTGCAAAAGGAATGTGTAGGCATAGATATATTCAAGAAACCTTACTACTACAATGTTTGTTTGAATGTATCTTGTTCCTCAATCTCATGGGACTAGTAAGGAAGCTTGCTACATAGCTTTTGCCTTGATTTAGTTAGGGCCAGAAATGAGACTCTGATCGTATGCAACCAGCAAGTTACCATTTGGGTTGTTGTATATTTCTTCAGCTGGCATATTGGTCACCTCAATTTGTTGGGGTCAGCGAGATTTCAAGCAGTTGGATATTGCCATATTGCCCCTACTCACAGTAAAAATTTACCTTGAACATTCTATATAATATTATCTTGACCTAAATAGGACAAGAACGAGCACTCTTGTCATGTGTCCCTTGAATCTTGAAAGAAAACTTCCATATAAACTACACCTCCATTACCATATCATTGCCTATTCTCAAGGATGGCATTCACATCAGACAGTTGGATCAAGAAGAGGTATCTTGCCAATAAGTTCCACAAGCCATGAAGATAAGTACAAGGCTGCATGCCCACCATTGGGTAAGTTCCCTGGGTTTCTGCACTTCATCCACACATAAACCCTATATTGAACCCTCAAACAAACCCTGAATTTTCCCATCAAAACTACAAGACTTGGCCTTCAAAGTTCAAATTAGGCCTAAGCTCAACCTTCAAACATCGAAATTTGGCCACCAGAACAAACCTGAAACTCAGCCTCAACAACATTGAAGTTCGGCCTTCAACAGGGCTAAAACTCGGCCTCTAGAACAGCGTTGCAACTCACCTTCTAACTAGGACCAAAAACCTTCACAAAGAGTGCCAAAAACCCTTCCCACAAGAAAACTCTCCAACTATGCTTCACTTGGTTCATGAGGTATGAACCTTAGAATTACTCCTTTGCTTGCTTAGACAAACCTGAATTGGCTTGAGCGAGTAAGTCCTAGGTCCCTACACATAACACCTATATATAGTGTGTTTGACCACCAAAAGCAAGGCCGACTTGCCCACTGGCTAGGCTAACTTGGCAGACTATAATATTGAAAAAAATCATCTCTTTAACCAAAAGAAGTTAGGGGGAGTGCCATATAATGTTTCAAAAATCTTGGAATAAGCTTTCCAACCATATCTATATATATATATATATATATATATATATATATATATATATATATATATATATATATATATATCATGTTCCATAATTGGAGTAAAAATGCATTCAAAGATAGGATACCTAAATGGGACATCAAAAATCCAAAAACAATATTTCAAGAAGGTGTGTCATATATCGTTGGAAAGGTCTCAAAATATGTTATTTGACTATATAACTCTCTTTCATTTGGATAGCCTTTGACATCAATAACAACCATTTTCAACATACATAATTCAAAGGAATCTGTTGCTAAAATTTAGCTACTTTTCACATGGCTACCATCCATCGTCTATCAGTTGAAATGTTAGACAAAAGGAAACAAGCCCAATACAACAAAAAGAGAGAATTAATAGCCTGTAATATGTCAAGCCAACAATCCACAAACAAGAAATAAGTGGCAGAAAATTTATAATAACACTTGCCCTTCTGTGCCTTCCAGGGTGGAAGGAGATGCGAATATAAACAAAGGATTCACGTTCTTAGTTTAATAATAATTAACTACTACCGTTATGTAACCATTCTGTAATTACTAATGGGCAAAAATAATAACATCTTACCCCACACTCACTTTTGGGAAAAAGTGGTGGTTGTGGAAAACTGTATGTAAAAGTACCAAAGGCAAAGGAATGTATTGATGCTCAAAGAATCATCGAAATGAGACCAAAAATCTTCAATTAATGCTCTGTTGTCCAATACAGTGTTGCAAAGATTGGTTATCTATCGTCAATATCATGAGATATCATGATTCTCTCAGCTCAGGGATATTATCAGCAGAAAAAGTTGTGAATTTTACAAATTTTGAACATATCATGATATTTTGAAAATATCCTGATATATCAACAAAATGTCACCAAAAAATGGAAAATATTAGCTGAGTTAGCAGATTATTGGATTTTTTGGCTCAGTTTGAAGTGGTATCAAAGCTTTTTCGAGGTACAAAGTGGAAGAATTTTTATTTTTTTATATAAATTTTTCAAAGGAAAAAGAGGACAGCAAAAAGCAAATCATATTCTAAAATTTTAAAATATGAAGAAACCAGTTGTAGATCCGGGTTCCTCTAGAAAAATACCCAGCTTCAAAAAAATTGTGCAAATCAGAGCCTAGGAAATGGAGTTATTGTTGATAGAAAACCAAAGTTTTAGGGTTTTCCTGATGAAGACCACAGATTCTAGACCAATACATATTGACAGTTTGACCAGATTTTAGTCCATCCAATGCCAATAGATACAAAGTGGTTGTAGCATTTCCTAATCGTGGTCTATCTTTCAATTGCTTGAACCAGGACTATATCACGGATATTGCAGCAATAAAAGAAATAATTCCAGTCTATAGAAAGGTAGCATAGTAATAACATACTTGAGTTTTCGGGGTGCTTCAAACAATCTCGTCCTAAAGATAGGATTCCAGGTTGTTTGCAGATTTTAATTGGTGAGGTTGGCTCTAATTTTGGAACTTTGTTGGCTCTGCTGCAGGTATCATTTTGCCCCAAATCTTCGCCAAGCGTTTTTCATGGACTCACTAAAGGACTCTCATTTTCTGTATCCTTCATATGAGTAAACCTTCGACCCAGCACTGGTTTTCAATACAAACTTTCAAAGAGAGAAACTGGCAGTTTGGAGCAGGTTACAAGACCTCCTTCTATAATGAACAGAGATGACCCCGGAATGTGGCAAAAGTTCTCCCCTTCAGCTGGTGCTAAAGAAAACAAAGAGCTTCTCTCTGAAATCTCTAACGGCGTGCTTGGATGGCCTAATCTGACCAAAACTACAAAAATGTACCATGAGTTTTCCTCTACGTTGTTATATTGTGAAGGATAGTGTTTCCCTCAATTACTAACCGTTCCAATAGCCCCTGCTTCCTGATCCATTAGTTTTGACTTCTCCAGACACTAAAGAGCATTAACGATTCTATTCCATTACACAAAGATGAGCTGGAAGGGAAAACCCTTCGGAGCACAGTATTTCATGTTGAGGTATCAAATTCTTGGTTCCATGGAAATAGAAACCGCATGAAGATATCTACGAACCACTTGAACATCAAAAATGTTCAGTCTCAAAACTCTGAAGTAAATTTGTAAAGAATGTAGCATTAGCTTTCTTGGCTTAGTGAAATCCCTAATTTTCTATCCCATTTGCCTGTCTGAAAAATATCACGAAAACCTGTAAAGATTTGCCATTGTGTACGCTTAGCCTCTAAAAGCCCTAGCTTTCTATCTTCTTCTGTGTAATTTGAATAGAACACCATCAAATACCAGAATTATCAATTCCCATTCTCCAAAACTTTTAAATGTGTGGAACTGAGACAGAAATCATTCAATCAAACCACTCGAAATGCATCTGAATGCTGATCCATTAACTTAAAGAACTTCTTCCCAAACTCTGCCATTTTTTAAACAAAATTTTGAGCACAACCTTGTCTAGTCCATTTATAGAGAGCGTTAGTTTATGAAATCTTGCCTGTAAGCCAAAATAGAGTCAAAATTTTCCATTGAAAGCTCAGAATAACTGAACCAGAAATAACCCTTGTGAAATTTGCTGCTTAAAACATTGTTTTGAGCACGGCCTCTTTCTTCAGATTTATTTTAGATAATACGGTAGCTTATTTAATGAAATATTTCCAGAAAGTTGAAATATGGCAAATTTTTCCAATCAAGAACTCTAAATAATTTCATTAAGACAAGGCGTAGAGGATTCATGACGGCGACAAGAAAATAATGGCGCTTTGCAATTTAAGCACTCTCTTGCAGAAAAATACCTTTTCTGAAATCGTTTTGACCACGAAGAAACGCAGATGAACTGTTGGAAGTCGTGCAGAGAGAGATCTGGTGGCTCGTGGATCGATTCTGGGGCAATGTTTATGCGATTGCAAACCATGATTGTTCATATGCGAGCTACTGAGCTCGTTGAGAGGGATACGCGCAATGGCGCCAAACTACCAAGAGGATTTGAATTTAAAGGCGAGATAGAATATCTACCGTCCGATCATGTTATCGACGGCCATATATTTGTGTTTCAGTAAAACGGATTTTCAAAGAATTTGAAATATTATACATTTTATAGAATTTGAAATATTGTACATTCTATTATTTAAGCTGAATAATAGTTTTACTTTGGAAAAATAATTGGGCACATCAAATAAAATATTGATGCGACCGACATAGAACTCCGAAACAATAATGCACCCTTCTCTTACTTCGAAACAATAATGCATCCTTCTCTAGTTGATGTGTCAATGCTTTCTTTGAAGTGGAACTTAAAGAATTAAGTAATTATTCATTATTAAATTGGGATTTTATATAAATTAATTGATTATTTATTAATGTTAATTTCATTTTATAATTTTATAGTAATTTTTAATAGATTTTTGTTAAAGATAATTATTTGAGCTATTATTGTATCAAGATTTTTGTTGTGTCTTTTATTATTATATTTTAATCCACTTTAAACATGCTCAAAATATGTTTTCATCTTCATTTGTGGAGATTATCTACTTGCATATTCAAAAAGTTTTGATGTAGTTTTTGCCTTGAAAAATGATTATTGTGATTGTAATGGTGAGAAATTATTCTATAAACAGTGTTAAGTGTTATTTAGAATAAATGAGAAATTCTTTTTGAATATATAAGACTAATCTTTGAGAGAATAGATATATATTCCCTAATTATCACATAAACAAGGGGTTAATCTTGCATTTAGTGCTTTATCTCTGTAGAGTTTTGCTAAACAAAGGGAATACCTCCTCCTGCGTGACTTCGATTGTCCCTCCCTCTTACAGGATTGCAAAGCATCAAGAATTGAATCTTCTTTATTTTAAAGATGTAGTCTTGTCGAATATACCAAAAACATAGTAGGATTCTTTCATTATTGACAAAATCAAGCACATGTGCAAGGGAAGTATTCATCTATGGATGGTTAACAAGTTCATTAATAACTACAAGCAAACGCTTCAAACTATGTATTTAATGATCTGTAGTCATCATCTAAAGAGTTCAAGAATCAAATCAATTCCAACCTAAGTTCTAAGTATATGGTAAACCTCTACTCTAGAGGTTCTATTATTGTAAAATTTCACAACTATGGAAGTTGTGGCAAGGTCTCAAAGGAGGGACTTTCTTTTTGGGGCAAAACTAACCTTTTTTCAAAAGATAGTTTCTATAATTGAATCCATCTTCAATATCCATTTCTTCAACCCCACTCTGCCGGATTTGAATATTGAATCCCCCCTACTTATTTTGGGATGAGATGATCTTTCAAAAGCCAACATAAATATATTGGGGACTTACAACAATATACAAACTAAGCAAGGAAGGGTATACACACATGTGTTAGAATTTGAATTGAAGTTGACTTGAGCAAAGGTATAACAATGCATATTTAATTAAATATTGGTGATTTTAACAACCACGTCCATTAGATTAAAATAATGATACTTTATGTGTATCTATATGCAAAGACAAAATACTTGAAAGGCACCTTCCCAACAACAAAGGTCATTATAAGAAAAATGGAAAAATAACAAGTTGATGGGTGGTATGATTGAATGAAGAATCAAAGGGCAAGAAAGAAGAGACATCCAAGTTTAGTCCTAATAAAAGATTTTATGGCCCCTTCCAAGGAGTGCGTTATTAAGAGGGACACAAACATGATCATGGAGTCTGTGCTAAAGTCTTATGGGAGAAATAGGAAGCATGTGAATGAGATATTATGGATTTCAAAAGAGAAATCATGTTATTCAATCCAATAGAAGCAAGGGGATTGGTGCTACTTGAGACTCCATAAGCTCTAAATCAATTGGTGAAAGCAAGAAGTCTAAAAGATAAATGCAAAGAAAGGAATATCCATCTATGTACAAATCTACAATAAATAAATTCAAAATTATACAGTGTTTCCATATAGACAATGTTAGGTCCCTATAACACTAGTGATTCCCCCATTACTAGTGTCATTGTGGCCCTTACTGTTATTGTTGTGCCCTTATTGTCCCCATATTGTTATTATTGTGCCCCATAGAAGCCCACTATTGTTATTTTTGTGCCCTTATATTATTATTGTTATGTTGACTTTGATTATATTGTGACCCCTTAGACTCCTATATATAGAAATGAGGCTTTGTCATTTGTATCATCCAATAATTGCTCTTTTGTGTAATGTAAAGGAGGTTGCCCCCTCGAAGAGGCTAATTTCTAAGTTGTTGATCTATCTTTTCTATCTTTTTGTGAGTTGGTTTCATAACAGACAACCTAGGTTCGAACCCTAAAAAGTGTAGGGTCTTTGTGAGTGTTTGTGAGGGAATGTGTTTGACATCACATAATTGGATTCCCTTCATCATCAAAGAGACATGTGTCCCAAAAGTCAATTTGGTTTAAGTGGATGTTAATATGATACATTGTATATTTTCTGAGGGTAGTAGCACAATTGGAAAAAAGCATGTTGGCAAGCCCTTGTGTATCCAAGTGATTGAAAGTTCAATCCCCCAGACATATCTCACCAATTGAACTTAAAAGAAATATGATACATGTATATTGCAAAGCCATTAAGTTAAATAATGACCTTGGCTAACCCAAATATTTAATTAGAATTTAAGCTCAAAGACAACATTAGAAATGAAACCTTCACTCTAGATCTAAGGATATAGGGGTCAACATTGGATATTGGATACAAGACAAGGTGATCAAATGTATCTCTTGGACTAGCATTTTTTACAAAGGAATACAAATTTTAATGCTTATATTAACATGTATGTATAATATAATAATGAAATAGTCACTCTTTAGTTCATGGATAAAAGTGTTGGTGTGGAAGGAAATCTCGAGGGATGTGTCACTATAGTCATAACAATTGCATTTATTGTGGCACATGGAGAACTTATTAATTGGGTGTAGCTTTAAAAATGGATAGGAGTGTTATCCTCCCCACCTAACTGTAATTCCTACAAATGACATATTTAGTGATTAATGAGTATATTGTTGTAATAATTTTGAACCCTGTGTTAAGAAATCCCTATGCAATCCAATTTAACTTAGGTACCATCCTCAAAATGAGGAGAATTCATTTGTGGGTTTCCTTAGAATGTGTATTTCAAGGAAGAATGTGTACTTTGTCGATATGTTGAAAGGTTTTACGGTCTTTGTGTTTTAGTGTACCATGTCATGTTTGGCATTGAGCGTTGGGTGTGTTGGAAGCCAACTCTTGGTAAACTCAAATACACTTGTCCTAAGGAGGGAGTTGGGGTTTTAAGGTTCTCTGGTTGTAAAAGCTTTCAAAGTCAATGTTTTTCATCCTCTTCTTGCATATTGCAGCCTCAAGGCCATTCCATGAGTTGGTGGTCATGCTTAAGGTTTTCATCCTATTCTTGCATTGTGCTTAAGGTTGATTGGTACCTTGTTCCATGAATTATGATCAACTTTGGGTCCTCTTTCAGTAGACACCTCCTAGCCACAGTATTAAAGGCAACATATTGGTTTCCTTTACTAATTTTAGCTTGTAATAAATTTAGATGTAATGGTTGTCACACGCGTTCATATACAACTACCTCATAACAAAGCTAACACAAGCACTTCTACCCATGCCTACATCACATCACAGAGGAGGAATCAATCAATATTATTCAATATCCCGCATTCGAGTATCCCTCCTTTGAGGATTCAATCCAACATTTATGGAGATCAGGTCATCCATTTACAATAACTAGCTTTGCCATATAGCATGTTCATATTCCTATTGTCATGGCCGAAAGTACCACCGACATATATCTTATGCAATACGAATAAATAATTAGAATGCCTCAATGGATGCAATTCATCCTATAATGCATAATGCATATATTAGATAACCCGAACCATAGGCTCTACCGTTTCAAAACAAAATCATTTATCATACATAATCAATAATCCGTCTGCCACAGTTGCATGACACGTTAACATGTGTATCTTAGGGATTATGCACAATTAATCAGAAGCGCAGCATTGGATGCATAGCACAAATAACTTGTACCATAGTTTATACAGTCGAGCCTTAACCATAGTTAACAAATTTGCATAGCGGCTCAAGCACGACTATTCACTATCTTAACAAAAGACAGGTTAACACCAATTCTACATAAGATCCACATACTGTGACTGTGATTAGAATTTCATTTATGTGCATCCATAAAATCATCTCATTAACGCCACATGCAGTGCATTTAAAACTCAAGCAAATTCTCTCATATGCTAAGGAATTTATAACATAGAGGGTAAGAAACCAACATACAGAACAATCCACGCAAGTGAGTCAAACTAGATCAAAAGAGAGAATGACACTTGGAAAACAAAGCACCGCTACCCAACCTAGAAATGACTCTTCAGTTCACCACCGAGTCGAGGTTCTTGCCATGGATCAACCGCCTCCAATTGATCTATGCAATGGGTATTTAATACCTTCTTTCATGATATGGTTTCCATTAGCGGTGTCTCACTTTTATGGATCTTTTTATCCATTTGCGTAGGCTTATCTCATAAAAGCTCACCTTTCTCTCCCATGAGGATTTTCCTCATAGAAGATTGCCTTTCTCTCCCGCACAACTTTTATGTTTTTCTCAATGGATATTTATCTCCAATCCATCCAACTTATCTAGAATTAAATCGAGAAGCTTTACCATGAAAGAATTATCCTTTCCCATTCACCAATCTGATTTGGCAAGAATCTCATCTCTTGGTGTCTTGCTTTTCCAAGTGATTAATTTATTAATAATGTATTTACTTTTTATATTACACATCATACCTAGCTTTTCTTAGCTTAGGTTTGCAAAGTTTGACACACAAGGGAGGGGTGTTACATTTTGGATCCCTCTCTTTCCTTAAGATCCCTCCAACTGCAGCTAGAGTTCTTAGATGACTGTAAGGAGGAAGCCCCTATTGGAAAGGGACAGACAGTTTGAAGGTGTCTATCTTGTTGGTAATTCCTATATCGAAAAGTTGTATTTTCATAGTCCAGGGGTTGGGAATACACAATTCCCATCCACTTGAGCTCAATTTTATCTCGCAAAACTTCATTGCAATCTACCTAAACACATATGCAAACATAGGTGAAAATGCCTTTCAAAAGTCTTTCCCTGTCTACTTTGACGAATCTTCCAATAAAATTGCCCACTTTTTCTAAGGGATCTAGATGGGTAAAGTGAATGGGAAAACTGGGAATCTTACCCATACTAGAGTAGTCATCGGCAACATAGTGAGAGGATTGAAGTTGGGAAACCATGGCTTCACTAGAAGACCAACTCATCCCCAAAACCATGGACCTTGGTCAAGGATTTTTTTCTTATCCTCAAGACATTTGAAGATCACCACAAAAAAACATGGGTCTACATCCACCCAAACCGGCGTTCATCCAATCCTATCATAATCGAACAGAAAAAAGCTACTTTTTCAATAGAAAATGGGGAATAAAAGTATCACCCAAGGATAATGACCATCGTATCAAGCGCTCAATCATAAGGGAGGAGCAATAATTTGACAATCACACGTCCTTGATTTCTGTTGATTCAACTCTGAACACTCACGTAATATTCTCTTGCTTGGCGAATTAAACACCACTGCATGGAATGGACGAGGATTGAGCCGAACCCTGGATGAAGCCCACTTCATTCTCATCTAAACACAAAACTATATATACGTCAAAGCTATTACAATAGATTCTGACTGTCAACACCTCGAGGTTCTGTTTATATGTGGCTACCTTTTATGGTTACTATTGAATGTGTGATTGGCAATAGTAATGGCAACTTAGGGCTGCCAAATTTCCTTCGATTCCCTCACTACATCCTAACGCAAATAGTTGTTCAATGCCTTGGTTGTCTTTCAAAACTGGTAGGCAGCGTCTTCTTTGATATTTCTCGATGGTTTTAATTCCACTACAATCACAACTTTCATTTTCATAAACTTCGTGTTTTCGCACGAGCAACGATTGTTCCAAGGTGAAATGTCACTTGGATGGTTTCAATGTTGTTGACCCATCATAACTAACTAACGGATATGCCCATTACAATTTTATACCACCCCATTATCAATATCAATTATGCATGGGAACCAATTAAAGCAACTTTTCACATTAATTTTATATGAGCATGAGAACATGTGTTAACAAGCAGCCCATAAAGCCTCATTTTGAATGCCATAGTCACTTAGAAGGAATTCCTCTTGTAGTAGCATCCTCCCTACTAAACTTTGCTAGTGCTAACATTAGAACCACCATTACAACAAGATATATTTCTAGTGTTGACAACACCATTATAGTAAGATACCTCAAGAGAGACAGAAAATTTAAAAAGTATGATAGTAATACGTATCCAGAAGATGGTATTGAAACTAGTAATTGTTCACGAATCCATAAGATTGTAAGGTCATTCTCATTATCATAATCATTGTCATCATCATCACCATCATCCTTGTCATTGTTATTGCCATCATTACATTATCATCATAATCACCATTCATGCCATCATCATTATCATTATGGACATTGTTTGCAATTGTTCATAATTGTAGATGTTGTAAGAAATATCATCAACCCAAAAAATGTGATCAGTGCTAGAAAAGGGTTGTTTAGGACACATTGATATACGTAAGAGAAATAACAACTCTATTTTTGACAGATGATCGATGATGATCATCATCACCACCATTATCATCGTCATTGTCATTTTTATCATCCCCATCATCATCATTAATGTAATTTCTATCGACATTGTTGTAATCATGCATCATCATCATTCATGCCATTATTGTTTTTGATGATGACCTAGATGAAAATGATGATCATGACACCAAAGATAATGCTTATGATTATGACAATGACAACATCTAAAATTGGGAAGATTCGCCAACGTCATTAGCATCGTCATCATCATAATCATTGCCATCATCATCATTGTCATTGTAACCACTATCGTCTTTATCATCATAATCACAATTCATGTCATCGCCATCATCTTCATTTTCATCATTGTCAATATTATTGACATTGTCATCAATTGTTCATAATTGTCAATGCCATAAGGAATATCATCAATGCAGAAAATATGATGAGTGTTGGAAAAGGGATGCAAAAGCGAACATAGAAATGGGGGCAACAATAGAAGTAAAATTGGATGAAAAGTGGATACAACATAAGTAGATGCACAACAACATGAAAAACCTGACACAAAAGTGGATCCAAAAGAAGATGTAGTTGTCAATGCAAACTTGGATGCAAACATGAAGGCAAAAGTGGAAGCAAACATAGGTCCAATGGTAGGTGTAAAATTTGGCACAAATTGTGGTGAAACAAATGTGGATGCAACAACGGAAACAAAAGTATATGCAAAAATGGATGAAACAAAAGTGGATGCAATAGGGGATGCAAACGTGGAAGCAAATGTGGTTGCAATGGTAGGCGCAAGATATGGTGCAACAAAAGTGGATGTAACAATAGACAAAAAATATGCAAAATAAGATGCAAAAATGGATGTAAAAGTGGAAGCAAACATTGATGCAACAGGCAAAACAAAATTGGATGCAAAAAATGGATATAATGTAAGTAGATGCAAAAGTAGATACAAAACGAGATGCAAAACCCAATGCATAAACCTGACATAAAAGTGGATGCAAAAATAGATGCAATATTTGATGCAAAAGAGGATGTGAACATGGATGCAAAATTGGAAGCAAACGTGGATACAACAGTGAGTGCAAAACATGGTGCAAATTGTGGCATAACAAAAGTGGATGTAATGATAGATGCAAAAAAAGAATCAAAGTATGATGCAAATGAAGATGTAAAAAGGGATGCAAAAAGTGAAATTTAAAATGGGTGCAACAGTGGATGCAAAATTGTGTGCAAAAGTGGATGCAATAGAAGTTGATGCAAAAGTAGATGCAAAACGAGACACAAAACCCGATGCAAATCCCGGTCCAAAATTGGATACAAAAAGGGATGCAAAAATAGATGTAGTAGTTGATGAAAACCTAGACGCAAATGAGGATGCAAACGTGGATGCAAAATTATAATCAAAAGTGGGTGCAAAAGGAGGTGCCAAAATAGGCGCTAATTGTGGCACAAAAATATTAGATGCAATAGTGGGTACAATAATAGATGCAAAAGAGGATGTAAATATGGATGCCAAACAAGAGGGAAAAGTGGATGCAACAAAAGTAGATGCAAAATTTTATGCAAAACTAGACACAAAACACGATGTAAAACTTGGCGCAAAAGGGATGCACAAATGGATGAAAAAATGGATGCAAAAAATGATTTAAAAAAGGATGCAAAAAAGGATGCAAAAGTCGATGCAAAAGTTGATGCAAGTGTAGGTGCAAAAAGTGGATGCAAATGAGGATGCAAAAGTATGTCAAACAAAATTAGGTGCCAAACTTGATGCAAAACCTGGAACAAAACCTGGTGTAAAGGATGACACAAAACTTGGCATAAAATTTGGTGCAAAACGTGGTGCAAAACCTATTGCAATACCTGGTGCTAAACTTGGTGTAAGATTTGGTGCAAAACTTGATGCAAATTTTGTGTCAAGTTTTGCACCATATTTGATAAATGGATGCAAATAGCACCAAAAATGGGCTCTAGATGAAAAAAAAGAAGTAAAAAGGGACGCTAATCGCTGGTTTTGTTGTAGTGTTACTTCAAATAATTATGTGCCAAGGAGGGTATTAGAAGGGAGTTGACTGCATGTCAAAACCAACAACAAAATGGGGTTGCAGAGAGAAAAAGTAGAAGAATTTTTGGGGCTACAAGAGCAATCTTGCATGATCAAGGACTACCACTAGAACTGTGGGTAGAAGCATGCAATATGGTTATTTATTTGTAGAACAATACCCCTCTCAAGTTTCTTGGAATGATCACACCTGAAGAGGATTTCTCTAGGAGGAATCCAAATGTATCCCACTTTTGTATTTTTGGATCCATGGTCTATTGCCATGTCTCCAAATATAGTATGAAAAAGTTGGAACCTACTGCAAAGAGGGGGATCTTTGCAGGATACACAGAGACACCTCATATTTACTAGGTGTATATACCTTCACTCATGATTACTGTGATGAGGATAGATTTCAGAGTTGATGAGGATAAGTCCATGAGAATCTCTCTAGAGCGAGAGATGAGAATTCCACCAGAGGAGGAGCTTTTAGCTCCAAAGGAGGAACCCCGGTCGCATCCACAACATGTTGTGGAGCAGCCACATGTGGAGGAGTAGAGAGAAGGTAGAGTGGAGGCACCCATTCACATATATCCTTCTAGATAAGGGAGGAAGAGAACCAAGGAGGAAAAAAGATTGGTGTAGGATGATCAGGAGCATGTGGAGCTCCTAGCTCCTTTCCCTAATAGAGGACATCACCAGAAAAATATACTGAATATATGTCACTCATGATAGAATGGATTGATTTTTAGCCTTCTTCATTTAAGGAAGAATAATTCTAGTTGGTGTGGGTAGATGCCATGGTGGAGGAGTATGAATCCATCATGAAGAATGATGCTTGAGAGGTTTTTCCTAGACTTGAGGGAAAATATATTATTGGCTCTAGGTGGGTGTATAAGGTGAAACATGCAACAAACGACAATGTTGAGAAGTACAAGGCCATATTTGTGGCCAAAGGCTTCTCACAGGTAGAGGGAGTTCATTATGAGGAGACTTTTTCCCATGTGGTAACATATTCTTCTAGCAGGACCATTCTAGCATTGGAAGCACAGTTTGGGTGGAAGATCCGCCAAATGGATGTTAAGATTGTTTTCCTCAATGAGTAGTTGAGGGAGAGATCTACATTGGGCAGCTTAAGGGATTTGAGGCATTTAATAAGGAGACACGTGTGTAGACTTAGGAGAGCCCTTTATGATCTCAAGCAGGCACCTCATGCTTGATACACTCACATAGATTCCTATCTCAGTGGATTCGACTTCACTAAGAGTGAAGCAGTTTCCAATCTCTACTACATTCTGGTAGATGGAAGTCTACTCATCTTAGTCTTGTATGTAGATGATTTGATACTGATAGGAGATGAGAGGTTGATCTAGTCTTGTAAGGAGGGCTTGCAAGAGAGTTCGAGATGAAGGGTATGGGCTTGATGCACTACTTCCTTGGTTTGTAGGTGTGGTAGGGAGATGGAGATCTATTTTTTGGTCAAGGGAAGTACACCTATGAAATCCTTCAGAGATTCCACATGAAATATTGCAAGCCCATGGAAAATCCTGTAGCTACTAATTGGAGGAAAGAGGATGTTTATATAGGAGAGGCAATAGATGGCACTATCTACAGACAATTGGTGGGTTCCTTGGTATACTTGGTGAACACAAGACCTAATATTTGTGTTGCAGTTAAGAAACTTAGTTAGTTTATGGTGGAGCCTACCAATCTTCACTAGAAAGCAAAAACACATGTTCTCGGATATCTCAGAGGCACAATATATTTTGGTTTATGATACAGGAGGACTGATGGAGTGAAGATCCAAGGATTCATAGATGTAGATTGGACAGGGAGTCCATCAGACAGGAAGAGCTCATCATAATTTGTCTTCAATGTTGGGTCAAAAACATTTTCTTGGTACATTAGGAAACAAATATTTGTAGCACTTAGCTCAACATAGGCCGATTATATGGCTGCTAGTTAATAAGCATGCAAGGCTATTTGGATGAGGAAGATCCTAGTTAATATCTTTAGTTAGGGGATGAACCTACATTAATACATTATGACAATTAGACTTGTATCAAAATCTCTAAAAATCTAGTGTTTCATGATAGGGCCAAGCATATAGACATCAAGTACCATCACCTGAGCAATTGTGTGCAGAGGAGGATAATCATGTTATAGTACATTCCTATAGAGGAGTAGGATGTAGACATATTGACAAAGGCTTTATTAAGAGGCAAGTTCGAGTTCCATAGGAGTAGGATTGGGGTGGTTAATAACCCTTTTCTTGCTAAGAGGGAGTGTTAAATTTTAGCAAGAAAAGGCTTCATTTGAGTTGTGCCTTAGTCAAATGGATAAATTTGAAATTCCACATCAGCAGGATGACTTGAATTGTATCTAGCAAGAGTGACATGTACAAATCACTTAGTTAAATTAGTTAATTCACGTTTTTAGGCTAGAAGTAGAGTTGTGCATGAGTTGATTATTAAAATATGGAAATATAATGGAGTTATTGTTAGTTAAACTCAATTATTTGAGCTCTAGTCATGAATAGAGTTAATAGGAGTTCAGTTGAGTAGTTAGAACTATTGTTAACTCACTGATCTCTCATTTAACTAGTAAATTTACTAAAACTAGCCCTAGTCATGCATGGAATTCAAATTTCCTAATTGAGATGGAGGAAAAATCACATTGCAATTATTAATTGTATACTAGTTGAGTATACATGTTTTACATTGGACTAGGTGATTAATTCCTCTTGGATTTGTGCAAGGAAATAAGGAATTCTCCTAGCTTTTAGGAGTTAATTTCCTCAAGGATTGCACAAGGAAATTGGAGGAAGGTTGAGGCCTATTTTAGATAAGTGTTGGTCAGAGTAGGTCAGAGAATAGGGGATCAATATTGTAGTGCAAATTGTGCTTCAAGGATTGAAGTAGTCATTGTAATAGATCCATATTCTTATCTAATTTAATACAAAACAGAGGAGGGTTTTTCACCAGTTGGGTTCCCTAGGAAAAATATTGTGTTCATTGTGATTTAATGATTGCATGTTATTGCATGTTTTTTTATTGTATGCTTTCATCTCCGTAGATTGAGTAGAAGAAATTTGTCTATTTTTTCAGTCTGAATTCATTAGCAACTACATATTTTGAGTTATTTCTACATGGGTAATGAAGTTTATTGTCATGCAACCAACTCACAAAATAGAAGAAAAGATAGATTAATGACTTGATAAATAGCCTCTTAGAGGGGGCAACCTCCTTTACATCACATAAATGAACAATTCATGGGTGATACAAATGATAATACCTCGGTATATATAGGAATCTAAGGGGTCACAATATAATTAGAGCCTACATAACAATAATAATGTAAGGGCACAAAAATAACAATATGGGGGATACATGGGCATAACAATAACAATAGGGGAATACACTAACAGTAACAATAAGGGAGATACACTAGTATTATAAGGACCTAACATGCCTCTCTCCTTCAAAAAAGTGTTGTCCTCAATGCTTGAGTGTTTTCAGATGCTTCTGTATAAAATTCTCATCCTCCCATATGGAATCTTCAACGGGTAAGTTCTTCCACTTAATGAGATACTCTGAAATTAATTGATTTTGTAACTACCAGGTTCTTGTTTCCATGATTACTTCAGGCTCAAATATGATTTTTCCTTCTTTGTCAAGTTTTGGAAACACTGTTTGAACTGGAAGTTTGTCACTGATAACCTTATTTAAGAATGAAACATGGAAAATTGGTTGTACTGAGGAAGATGCAAGAATCTCCAATTTGTATGCCATAGTACCAATCTTTTGAAATACCTTGTACGGAACATAGTACTTGGATGATAATTATTATCCTTCTTATCTTGCTTGAGGGCCATTTGTTTGTATGGTTGTAGCCATAAAAATACCCAGTCGCCTACATCAAAACTTCTTTCACTGCGATGTTGATTTCTCTGTTGTTTCATTCGATTCTATGCCAGAGAGAGGTTATGCCTTAAAAGTTAGAAAACTTGTTGTTGATGTTCAATGTGATCTTCCACTGCTTGAACCTTGGAATTTTCTCTTAAGATGATGTGATGGATGGTCAATGATATCCATAAAGTTCCATAAATGGGGTCATTTTCGTTGTAGTATGGAAGGAAGTGTTATACCACCATTCAGCTAGAGGTAACCACTTGAACCTTTGTGTTTGTTTATCAGATACAAAGCAGCAAAGATATCATTTTGAACATTTGTTCACTATCTCAGTTTTCCTGTCAGATTGAAGACGATAAGATGAGCTATGAGCTAATTTAGTACCAAGACAAGAAAATAGTTTCGTCCAAAAATTTCCAGTGAAAATGGGATCTCTATCACTTACAATAATATTTGGGTTTCCACGTAGCTTTTGAATTTTTTCCATAAATGCAGTAGCAACTGTACTGACTTTAAAATGATGAGATAATGCACAAAAGTGTGCATACTTGGTAAGTTTATCAAATACCACCATGATGACACTCTTTCCTTCAGACCTGGGTAAACCTGTGATAAAATACATTGGGACCTCCTAATGCTAACTTGGAATGGCTAAAGGATGTAACAGACCTTAGGTCTTTATTGTCTCAACTTTATTTTGCTGGTAAACCAAACATTTTCTGAATATCATATTTAAGGCCATCCCAAAAATAATCTTCCTTGACCTTATTGTAAGTTTATAAAAATCTTGAGTGCCCTCCTAATGGGGAGGTTTGCAATTATAAAATAATATTTTGTTTGAGTTGGGAATTCTTACAATTATATAAGTGATCTTGGTACCATAATGAATCATTTTTCCAGCTAAATGTATCATATGTACTAGGATCTTGCTGCAACTTTTGAATTAGTGTCCAAACTTCGTCGTCATTCTTCCATTCATCCCTTGATTCGGTTATCCAATCTAGATGGATAATAGAAATGACACAAACCAATGGTTCCACATCCCCATCCTTTCTTGAGAGTGCATCTACAATAACATCTTGCTTCCCTTTTTGTAAATGATTTCAAGGTCATAACCCAACATATTTGTGACCCATTTTTGTTGCTCTTGTGAAGATAATATTTCTTCCAAAAATTATTTAAGACCATTATGATATGTTTTTACCTTGAAATGCCTTCGCATTAGGTAAGGTTGCCATTGCTTTAGTGCATGTAGTATTGCCAACATTTCCTTCTCATAAATATGTTTTATGTAAATACTTTCCTTTGATTGAATGACTATCAAAAGAAATGGGCCTTCCTTCTTGCATTAAAACAACACCAATTCCATTTCCTGAGGCATCACATTCCACAGGAAAAAGGTTTTTGTGAAGTCTAGCGTAGCTAAGAGTGACGCTCAACACATTTCTTCTTTAAGATGTTCAAAGGCATTAATTTCTTCTAGAGTCCAAGAAAATTCACATTTCTTCAGTAATGTTGTTAGAGGTATCGCTATTCTCCCATAATTCTTAACAAACTTGCGATAATACCCTATCAACCCAAGAAATCCTCGAAGATGCTTTATCATTGTGGGGATTTTCCATTCCTTATTGGCTTTAATTTTCTTAGGGTCTACCTTAACACCCTCATGAGATACAATATGACCCAGATATTCCACCCCCTGTACTCCAAAGAAACCTTTGGAGGTTTTTGCATATAATTGTTTCTCCTCCAATAGTTTGAGAACCCTGTCAACATGTTGAACATGATCCTTCCAAGACTTGTTGTATGTTAGTATATCATCCAAAAATACTAACACAAATTTTCCAAGGAAGGGTTTTAAAACGGAATTCATCAAACCTTGAAATGTGGAAGGTTCATTGGTAAGGCCAAAAGGCATGACCAAAAATTCATAATGACCCTCATGAGTTCTAAATGTTGTTTCAGAATGCCTTCAGTCTTCATTCTAATTTTATGATATCCTAAACAAAGATCCAAATTGGTGAAGTAAATTTCTCCATGTAATTCATCCAACAATTCATCAATGACAAGAATGGGAAATTTATCTTTAATAGTGAGCTTGTTGATCTCCCTATAATATGGACACATGCACCATGATCCATCCTTCTTGCGCACCAATACTACTAGAGAAGAGAAAGAATTTTGACTAGGTTGAATTATACTAGATTATAGTGTTTTCACAATCATACATTCAATTTCACCCTTTTGGGCATAGGAATATCTGTAAGGCCTGATGTTTTGAGGAACACTTCTTGGAATCAAATGAATCGAATAATTGTGATCATGAATAGGTGGGAGGCCTTTGGGAGTCTCAAATACCTTGGAATGATTGTCCAATACTTTTTGGAGATCTAGAGAAATAGATGATTTTGATGTTTGAACAACTAGTGAGCACAATTGTGTAATTACACCCTGTTGTTCTTTCTTTAGAATATTTGTCATGTCATTAGATATGATTACCTTTCTTGGTTTCCCTACGACACCCCTCAATTCAATTCCTTTCCTAATTCCCAAAAAAATTCAAGGTTTTTTTTTTTAAATTAAAAGCTATCGTCCCCAAAGATTGTAACCATTAGACTCCTAGTACAACATCAACACCACCCATTGGAATGGAAAGCATTCGACTATTCAATACATATCCCCCCATGGTTAGCTTGATATTATGGCACTTTCTAGAACAATTTATAGTTCCTCCATTTTCAACCATCACTTGACACTATGGTGTTTCTAGAGAAATTTATAGTTCCTCCATTTGCAACCATCACTTGACATTATGGTGTTTCTAGAGCAATTTATAGTTCCTCCATTTGCAACCATCACTTGACACTATGGTGTTTCTAGAGCAATTTATAGTTCCTCCATTTGCAACCATCACGTGACACTATGGTGTTGGATATAAGAAGTAATTCAATTCCTTGGCTATCTTACAATGAATAAAATTATGGGTACTACCCGAATCAATCTGCACTATTACCTTGTTCTTCTTGATATGTCCTTCTATGTTGAGAGTTTGAGGAGTGGTAATTCCTACAAATGCATTACAAGATATGGTCGAATTCATTTCTTCTTTCTTTGCGGTTGGTTCCTGGTGTATATCCTCTTCTTTTAAAATTTCTTGTTCCTTTTCTTCCTCCTCTTCACAATCTATGTAAAATACTTTCTTCTCGACACACTTATGACCTTTAGTGTATTTACTATCACAACTATAACAAATCCCTTTCTCTCTTTTTTCCTTCAATTGTTGTGGCATCAACCTTATAGGTTGTGGAAGGCTAGGAGAAACAACACTTCCATATTTATAGTTGTTAGTGGGAGACTTCCTTGTTGCCATAATTTTGCTTTCAACTTTTTTTTCCACCCTAAATGCCTTCTATAATGAATTAGGTTCTGAAAGAGAGCCTCATATTGGATGTTATCATTTAAATTCCATATGAAGACATCAATCATATGCTCCTTTGGAATATCATTTACCCTAATATTCAATTTTTGGAAGTCCTCAATGTGCTCTGCCATTGAACCCTTTTGTTTGAGATGTATGAATTGGCTAAAGGTGTTGCTCTTTGTATCCTCATAATGTGCTATCATTTCCTCCATAAAAATTGACAAAGTGACAAGTGGTTTACGAGAACAAAGCCATCAATACCATAAAAATTGACTGAGTTCTAAAGATAAAATTCAATGCATACCTTTTGTGTGCGTTGCACATTATGGAGATCAAAATATTGCCCCATTTGTAGTATCCATGTTACTGGATCCTTGCCATCAAAATTCCTCCTATCGATCTTTATAATATGGTGGGTCTTCAATCCAAAGTTAAATTCTCTGAAATCATGATTAACATCCGTTTTGTTCTCATCATGAGTTTCATCAAATATCTTTTCACCATTAGGAAGCATTTCTTGTAGCAACTTTGTCAAACCTTCCATCTTAGCTTCCATGTTTACCTTTAATCCATCCTTCAAGCCCTCCATGTCTAATTTTAATCCATCCTTGAAACCTTCCATGTTTGATTTTAAACCATTATACAAACCGTCCATCTTAGCTTCTATTTCATTTTTGGTTACTCTTTGCAAGAGCGAAATTTTTTGCACTTGGTCTTGTAATTTTGATATATCATGTTGCATTTCTTGCTCTTCTTCATGCATCATAGTAAAGCTGTTTGGTTGCTTACTAGGTGTTTTCATTTTCTTGCTTTGAGTAATTTTGGAATCAAACAATGATATTTATGCTTCATTATGCCCCTTGAATCACTTCAAACTATTTTTTCAAACAAAACTTATGCAAATTTTTAAAAAAATACACACCTTTTTCTTGTCTTGCGAGAGCTCGACATTGAATCTATTGTATCTCTATAATTTCAGATCTTCAAGGTCTGAAATTTTGTTCAGTGGTATCCCTACGAGTCTTCTTTCCAACCCCACAAGTCAAACTAATATTAGAGTTTTAAAGAAGGAGTTATGCCCAATCTTCCATGATGACTTGATATTAGACTAGTTTAGTAGAGCGAACTTGTACAAAATCGCATGTGTTGCTGTTTCGACATTCAGCTCTCAAAATGCTACATGATAAACTACATTTCATGAATTTTAATTAATCTTTTATGAAATTCAAATCTGATTCTCAGAGAGAAATAAATGATGATTTCCCCCCTAGGTCACCCGTTTGAGACTGAATTTTGGGGCCTGCAAAAACCTTAACTTCCTCGGATCATATCTTCGAAAATATAGCGAGCCAATATCTAAAATTTGTACATGACGTTCACCAATATTTTGGCTCCACGTGGTCACAATTTCAGACTTAAAATCCTTGTCAAAAAAAATTATAGTGAAAATACCAAGATGACCTGTTTGAAGAAGCAAAACCCTATAATCCAAAGCTTTGATTCCAAATGTTATGCCACCGGATTACAAAATATAATAAAATATAGATCAACTACTTGGGAAATAGCCTCTTCGATGGGGAAACCTCATTTACATCGCATAAATGAATAATTATTGGATGATACAAATGATAAGACCTCCTTGGTATATGTAGGAGTTTAAGGGGTCACAATATAATTAGAGCCTACATAACAATAATAATGTAAGGGCACAAAAATAAAAATAGCAGGCTTCTATGGGGCACACCAATAACAATATGGGGGATACATGGGCATAACAATAACAATAGGCGACTACACTAACAATAACAATAAGAGGGATACACTAGTATTATAGGGACCTAACATTTACATTATCATATTGGAATTAAAATCATGGAGGTGAAGTGTGATGTAGCATATGTGTCACACACCTTTGCCTTACCATGGAGAAATTTTGCACCATTATTTAGAACCTTATAATGCTCCAAATAAATTCTGCAATGCTACTCAAAACCTTGTAATTTTATGGAGAACCTTGTAGTGCTACATAGAAATTATATATCACTACTAAAAACATTGTAATGCTCCAAATAATAATGTAGCAATGCTATAGGGAATATTTTAGTGGTTGTGTAGAAAATATTTCAACTACGATAAGGAATATTTTGGAAATTTTACAAGAAATTATTTCAAAATTTGTGCAAGGAATATTTTAAATATGTTGAAGGGAATAATTTTGAGGAACAATTACAAAGAAGAACTTGCTATTGGTTTAAAAAATGTAGATATGGTAAACCATAAATGGTCTATGGTTTTACTATGCATTATAAATTGAGTGTGAAAATGGACAAAAGTGTGTGAGGGTAATTTTAGCTTATTGTAATGTTGCTAAATTGCTCCATAATTAAGCCATTGTTGAATAGTATTTTATAGTGCACAAAATCCTTGTATTGTAATTATTTGTAGTTGAATAACAAATTGAGTATCCTTCGTAGTGTGGGCTTTTTCTTTGGGAAGTGTTTTCCCTAGGATATTTTGCTATTACTTTTTTCTTTCTTTTTTATGTATGTAATTATTTAATTTGAATTTTCTACACATTCTTCTCTCATTGATTAGAATAGGAAGAATTTTATATGCCTCATCTTCCTTTCATTTGGTATCATAACTCAATCACCTTGAATACAATTTGTTAACAAGTTATTTTGATCTAATCTTTGCTTGAGTGGGAGCTTGTGTATATGGAAGTCTTGTTGTAGGAAAATTACGAGCATATCTAGATTATAAATGGAGAAGTGTAATGATACTAAATTTAAGTTGTGAGAGCTCAAAATGGAGTATCTTTGCATAGATAAAGATCTATAGGTTGTTGTATTAGGAACCCAACTCACTAGTATGACAAATGAATAATTGGTGGTGTTGCAGAGAAAGGAAAGAAACATTATTAGGATATACTTGGTCAATTCAGTGTTACTGAACATTTTTTAATAAAATACTACAACATCTCTTTCGAAGAAATCGGGGGATGTCTAATTGGTTGAATCCATGGGTAATAAACTTTTCTATGGAGAAGGTTGATTTCCTTGAGAATAGTTTAAGTAGATTTTATAGCTGAGAAATTGAATGCATAAAATGCTATTGTGACCCATTTTATCTCAGTTGGATTAGAAATGGATGATGAGGATCATTGTATGAATCTTTCATGTTATTTACCAAATTCATGGGAAAAATTGGTGATGCCCATTAGAAGCATTATAAATACATTGGTTCTTGATGAGTTCATAGCTAATTTATTGTTAGAGGAGGTGAGATGAAAATGTTTTGAATCCACCAATGAGGCTTTGACCATTTTTGGAAGATCAAAGGAACAGGGAAAGAAGAGAGAAACATATGGATACAATTCTCATGGGATACATAAGTCTCTAAGAAATCCAAGAAAAAATATTAGAGCTATAGAAATGTAAAATTTTTTAGAAAGGATTGCAAGTAACAAAAGAAGATGATGATGATGTAAAATACACCTTTTATGCAACTTTGACAACCCATGTAAGCTAGAGAGCAAGTTGATAGACTTTGGAGTTTCATTCCATATGAATTCTTGTTGGCACTGATCTTCAATGCATAAACAATATGATAGTTGGTTTCTATATCTTCATGACTACTCTTCTTGTATTGTAGTTGGACATGGTAGAGTCTTAATTAGATTCCTTGATGGAAAATTAAAGGGGATCAATGGAGTTTTATGTATTTCAAGTTTAGAAAAAACACTATTATTAGTAGGCACATTGAATGGTGTCAGTATGTAAGTTGTTTTATTTAAAAACAAATTCAAGATGATCCAAGGAGATATGGTACTTAATGAGTGTGTTCAATAGGAACCGTGTTCTAGCTTCATGCATGCACTAATGAGTGTAATTTTATTTTTAATTTCAACAATGGAGATATTTATAGAATCTACTTCTTCATAGTTAAACCTCTTGATTTAGAAAGCAAGCTACATATAGAGAAGGCAATTCTATGGTACTAGGGGTTGGACCATATAGGTTAGAATGGCCTATTTATCTGATCATTGTATATATAGAAAAAAAAAAATCCAATTCTATTCTAGTTCTCATAATTGTTGGACTTAATTCCATTCTAGTTATCATAAACATTTTGCATTGTTGAGTGTGTTGGGATATCACAAGTGTGTGTTGTTAGATTGCGAGTGTACATTCTCATTGATGTTAAATTCAGGAAGCACGATGAAGAGCATGTTTTCATTGATATCAAGTCAGGAAGCATGATGCAGAGCATGTTTTCATTGATATCAAGTCAGGAAGCATGATAAAGGGCATGTTTCCATTGATGTCAATAGTGCTATTATTGTTGTCCTTAACATTATCTAGCTTGATGTCAAGGATGAAGTTGCATTCTGGGTAACCTGTCTTTGAAGGCCATTCTTCTCTAGTTCCATTGTCCAAAAGAGAATCAAAGGTTCATGGTTGAATAACTTGTTTTGAGAGATTTCCAACATTATATGGAAATTCATCTAACTCCAAAGGATCGAGGAGGAAAACACATTTAAAGTGAGTTGGATCAAGAAAGGTTCTATCTTGGTGAAATTTTTAGTATGGTAGATTGGATCCCAGGCCAATATGGACTAACCTAGTAGGCCAAGGGTTGGAATGAGCCTAGTTCGGTATGTGTGGAGTGTAGGACAATATTGAAATATGCTTACATACGGAATGCGAAGAAATTAGCTTGGACGATGGTAGCTTATCTCTAAGAAGAGATGTGGTGGCTACATGCCTCTAAACTATGTTACAATGAGGGTCAGGGGCCTTTCTGTTATTTAACAACAAGGGAAAACCCTAAACAACCAAAACCCTAACCCAGGAGATGGAACACCAAGGGTTTGTGGGTCTTGTTGGGGTTAGTTGGGCAACCAAATTCACGAGGTCGTAACTTGGTAATTTGATCTTTGTTTGGTGCGTACGATACTTTGTTGGAAATATCTCTCTAAGTACTATAGGATTTGTTGCGGGCGCTTGCCAATGAGCCTGTTGTGGACCTCCAAAAAACGTCATTTAGGGGGTGTAAAAAGCTCCAGAAGTTCAGGACCTGAAAAACTGATAAAAATAGTAAATTCTGCTATAATCAAGGAAACATATGAAACCGACTGGAGGTCTAGGTGGAATAGGTAGGTGGCCACCAATATCCACCTGGATCAGTCCTCCCCCCTTAGGAATCAATGGTCTCCATTGCATACATATCCCCCATGTGGTGAGGAAATTTCTATTGAACCTAGTCCCTAGTGAACCACTTGCCCTAGTGAAGGAGTTGGCATGCTTTGGTAAAGTTGGAACCTCTGTTGGTGAATGTTCTTGATTTGTGTGTCCATGATCTTGTTAGTTGTGGCTTGTTCGATGCAGATGGGTTTGATCTCTATTGGTGTCAACTGCTCAGCAACATCGGACGTGTCCAACAACGGGGGAAAATATGTTTGCAGTCGGTCCATATTGAATATTGGGTGCATGCCAAGGAATGATGGAATGTTGTGCTCAAAGGCATTGTCCTCTACAACCTTGATGATGGTGTACGACCCATATCAGAGCAAATGAAGTTTGCAGTGGGACCGAGTGAGGAACTCCTTCTGTAAATGTAACCAAACTTTGTCACCCACTTGGAACTTGTGTGGCACCCGATGCTAATCATGACACTACTTATACTTAGCATTGGCTCTATCCAATATGTCATGGACCTGTTGGAGGATGTGTTGAATGCGCTCAATGAAGTTGTTAGCCTTGTCAGCTTTAGCTTGGACATGAGCCGAATCTGCATGAGTAGTTGCAAATGTTATGGCCACATCAATGGGTAGTGGCTGGAATCCCAATCCCACCTGAAAGGGGTTGTGGCCAGTTGAGCTATGGAGAGGTTTTTTGTAACTATGTTAGACATAGGGGAGGATTTCATCCCATATGCGTGGATTATTCTATTTTTACATGCGCAGAATGTGCATGATCATCCTATTGACGACCTCTTTTTGGCCATCAATTTGGGGGTGGAAGGTTGTAGACTTAGTGAGATTGGTATCCAACATCGACCTGAGGCTTGACCAAAAGGTATTCAAGAACCTGTTATCGTAATTTGAGATAATGGACTATGGGATCCCAAAGTGTAACCACACTCATTCAAAGAATATCTTAGCAATGGCTTCTATTGTGATACTCTTCTTGCAGGCTGCCAGAATGGCCATCTTAAAGAATCTATTGATGACCACAAAAATAGAGTCATTGCCATGCTTAGTAGAAGGAAGGCTCGACATGTAATCCATGGAGATGGATTCCCAAGGCCGACTAGGAGTAGGCAGAGGAGTATATGGGCCTTGTTTCTTGATGGTTGGTTTGGTAATGGTGCAAGCAGTGCAATATTTGATGTACTTCCCAACACCCTATCGAAGGTTTGACCAATAAAATTACTTTTGCAAAACTACCAATGTTTTCTCTACTCTGAAATGTCCAACGACCCGAATGTAGTGCGCCTCCTAAATCATCTTGGCATGCTCACTTGAAGGAACACAGAGGTTCCCCAGGTGGCATACTAGTGCACCCTGGAGGTAAAAATCAGGAAATTTCTTACCTTCCAAGAACATCTGGTACGTGTTGTTAAATTCTGGATCACTCTTGTAAAGATGCAGCCACCTCGAAGTCTCATGTCCACAAGAGTCAAGCATAGTGGTTAGCACCATAATCGATGGTCGATTGAGACAGTCTGCAAAATTATTGGTGTTTCCTTTCTTGTACTTGATGTTCAAATGGAACTGTTGTAGATATGTGGACCATTTCTAATGGAGACCGTTCCGCAACTTCCTTGTGTCTGTATGAACTCTGAGGGTTGGTGGTCTGTGGGGATGAGTGTTTCTTTCCCCATAATGTAATGCTTCCATTGTCAGTAGGCCTGCACAATAAAATACATCTCTTTGTCATAAGTGGGATATTTTAATAATTTATTTGAAAGTGTCTCACTCTGATATGTCATTGGACTCCCCTGCTGGGTAAGAACTGCACCAATAGCATAGTCAGAGGCATCTGTCTCAATTTCAAATGGTTGTTGCAGGTCTGGTAATGTGAGAACTGGTGCAGAGAAAAGGTAATGCTTCAACTCTAAAAACTCCTTCTGTTGGGGTTCATACCAAAAGAAATTTGCTTTTGCTCTACCCCTGGTGACTTGAATCAAAGGCCAAGTGATATGAGAGAATCCTAACATGAACCTGCGATAGAAATTGGTAAGACCCATAAAGTTAAAGAGCTATGTTAGAGTGGATGGGGCTGACCAATATTGAATAACTTGTATCTTGGTTAGGTCCACATGCACACCCCACTCATTAATTATTTACCCTAGATATTGAACCTGGGTCATAACAAAAGCGCATTTTTCCAAATTGGCATACAACTTGTGTTGTCGCAGGGTTTGGAGGACCTGTCGAATATGGCGTATGTGCTCTTCCAAACTCAATCTGAAAATCACGGTGTCGTCTAGGTACACTACCACGAACGAGTTGGTGAAGGGTCGCAAGCATGGAAAATTTTAGGGTTTCACATGTGGGTTAATATTCCATGTTTTCTCCAAAAAAAAAGATTTTCCAATTTCCATTTTTCTAAAAGTGAATTCGCCCAAAATTTATAGTATAAAATTATCAATAAGGTCACCACACTCCATAGGGGGGTCAAATGGAACAAAGAGGAGAAGCCTAAGACCACTACAACCAAGAAAAAATTCTTCTTTTACAATGAGAAACCCATAGAGGATAAAAATGGAGTGAGGAGCAAAATCTTTCCATACCCTTGGGATGAGGTGGCATACCATATCCTCAAATATATTTAATGTGAAGGAAGGCTCGACATTGTATATTCCTATCAGTTGTGATTGATTTACTTGCTCATATTTTAAGTAGATTTACTTGCCTGAGAGAGACTTGGAATTCCTCATTTCCTTCTCTATTCCACAAAAGAAATGAGCATAAGGGTGAAAGAGGGAAAAAATTATTATCTAGCTCACCATGCATTGATAATATTGATAGTCCTAGATGCATTGGAAAGCCTACAAAACCCTGTCTCTTGCAATGATTTCGTAAACATAGAAAGATAAGTATTTTTGGAAACCAAGTCCAACCTAAATTGGAGCTAGAGGGGGTAGAAACAAAAGAGGAAATTGAATTAGAATCAAAAGAATAAGTTGTGATTGAAGTGGAGGAATCAAATAAAGAATCGGAAGAAAAGATAGAAAAAGAGGTAGAAAGATAGACAAAAACACAACTTGAAACAGAGGCATAGGTAGAAATGATTGAGGAAGGGTTGGCTAAACTCAATTTGATAGAATCATAGGCTAAAAAGTCCCAAGAGGCTATTAATACATCATCCATACCATAAAAGAAGAAGAAAATTGGGGAAAAAGAGAGCAATCCAAAAGGAAAATTAGAAGAAGAAGTTGATGCTATCTTAACATCCTTTATTACCCTAATGAAGCCCAATGTGAGGAAACCAAGGGAAACCCCTATTTACTTTAGAGGAAGAAAGAGAAATAGAATAAAGCAAGGAAACCCTTAGCCACCTTCTCCCACTCTAATCATCATTGAGGAGTCAATTAGCCATAAGGAGGAAAAACCTAAAAAGGAATTTGAACAAGGATTTAAGATAACCTTGACATCACTCAAGGGAAAATAACCACAAGCTCATCCAAAAGAGTCGAGCACTCAAGATACAATGCTTCTAGAACAACTCTCAGTGCCATAGGAATAGAATGCAAAGCTACAAGAAAAGATTGTAGAACCACAAGGGAAAAATCTAGAGCTACAAGAACCAAATCTTTAGCTAGACCTCTCATCTTAGTATTCTTGGATTGATGTTGGGCAGATGCTTCCTATCCACCTTGCACCAATCCTATTCTTTGAACTAGAGAAAGATAGAGGTAGAACTTAGAGATGGATACAAATAGAAAAGTCCAAAGGGATTGAGGACGTTGGCATTATGGAGGGAAATATGAAGAAGATGAGGGAAGAAATGGAAAACATTAGATTCCATGAATAAAACATAAGGTACCATCTATATAAGGAAAACAAGAAGTTGGAATCCTAGTTGCAGCAAACAAAAAAGATGCTATAAGAGAAATAATACGAAATTGCCACCATGGCTAGTCTCTCCATGGAGGGCATACATTGCAGACACCCTTCAAAAACTTATTCTCCATTTTTACAATATCAACGGTGTCAATTTCATATTAGGACATTGGCATAACAAGGTTACCTTCTCCTAAAATATGTAACAAAAATCATTAATTTTTGTCTCAAATGTAGCATTGAGGATAGAGCTAGAATTGCATAATTTTATATGCATAATCTAGTGCTTGACATGAATATTTGGGACCCAAATTCTCAATTAAGTTACGTACAATTAATGGATATAGATCATGGTTGAAAGATGAAGAAATAGGGGCAAAGGAGATTAAAAGGATACTATCCAAGGAGGTAGAAGAACCACTATGGGTCAAGGCATAACTACCAACCCCACATCTCATCTTTTCCAATCACAGGGTCATAGTATAAGATCCTAAAATGGAAACATTATGTAAAGAAAGTAAAGAACAAGTAATCCTTCACTTTGAAGATACCTTCAAATTATTGGTAGAGGAAATCTTGTAGGCATGGCAATGAAGATGGAATACCTTGCCACACAGTTTAAGAATAAGAGAATACCATTCACCTGAGAGGTTAAGGAATGCATTGGCCAAAACACCCATGTAAAAAAGAATAATCCAAAGGCTTGGAGTCCACTAGATTGGACTCAAGTTCATTTCTCCTTTATATTAGGCCTACAAGAGCATTAGGATCAAGAAGAGGAAAATAGGGCATGGACACAAATTGAGGAACATGGAGTGTTTCATCCAAAAGGGGATACCACATCAGACACAACTTAGGATGTCAAACAAACCATTACAACAATGAATGTGAAGCACCAAGATGAATAGGTTGCTTAGAGGATGAAAAATAGTTTCAATAGTGGGATATGATGGGCCTCCCAAATAGGTATAACTTAAGGCCCATCTAGCCATCCTTAGGCACATTTAATGTTTCCTTTTGCACTTTCTAATGTCTTTTTCAACTTGGATATGTTCTTAGGAGCGTTGAGAGATGATTTACATATCGTGTGTGCTTAACACATTAATTGTGAAAGATATTGAGGATATCCTATGCAGATCATGTCCAATAAGAGAAGATTATGGGGCTTGTCCCCCGCTAAAGGATAATCACAACTCGATTGGCTCAAGGACATTTACCACCTCCCTATAGAGTCCAATAAGAGAAGATTATGGGGCTTGTCCCCCACTAAGGGATAATCACAACTCGATTGGCTCAAGGACATTTACCACCTCCCTATAGCTACAAGGATACTAGGGAACTAGATCCAACCTTTAGGAATTTTGGAGGGAAGCAGTCCTCTCTTCAAGGAGGCTTCCCCTCAAGCATTTTTTGTATAAATAAGGGGCCTTATTCGAAACTTTGGAGAAGATATTCAATAGTAGAGAAAGGCTTTCTCTCTTGTGATTTCAATTTGTCAGGTTTCATGTATTAGCACATTTGTTGATTAATGAAAAACACTCTTTTGCTTCCAGTTTTATTTTATTAAGAGAGATGACTCCCCTTGGGCTAGGGCCCAACCAAGGTACTCAAGCCCCATTCTTGAACATTTACTTTCCATGCATTAAGTTTAGTTATGTTTTTTCTGTGAATCTCATGTCTGAAAAGTGTGGTCTCTACATGGTTATTGGATAAGCTTCTCTCTAAGTTTGTTTATGTACTTTGCTCTAATAGACTCTGTTGAATCTCTAAGATGATAATGGTCAGCTATCATGCCAGGGCATCTAAGATATTTGTTTTTGGGGGTTTTGTTTTAATTTTGGAGGACCAATGTATGAAACAGATTTAAAACAGTCATGCCTAACTTTTTTGAATAGTATTAATATTTAAATAGAGGGCTGCTATTAAAATCCACACAGTGATATAGCTTGTTTGGTGATGAGCAAAAACTGAAAGATGATATGACTATTACAATTTTCAAATAGAAAATTAAATAATCATAAGTAAGAAAACCTTCAAACAATGTTCAAAAAGTTTAACAGAATATGCCTAAGATTACAAAAGATGCTGATGATTTTATGATTTAGAGGGAATTAATTAAACAAATAGTTTATATAATTCATTCTCTTTAAAGGTGATCACTTCAGAAGCTTATAGGAGTAAATTGAAACACAACTATTCCTACCTGTTTATCTTTGTAAAACTTAAGAATATGAAGAAAGAACACAGTAAATGAAAATTGGAAAACTTACAAGGAACACAAAACTGTATGAATCAAAACTCAGAATCCTTTTCTTTTGTATTAATAATTCAGAAAAAGCCAAGTACATTTAATGCTTACAAATGTTTCTTTCAAGGGTGCAACCCTTAATAAATCGTGAAAGGGAGTTATTTATACAATCTTAGAGCTAAGAAAATATCTTAAAGAAATTTACAAAAATAGATCAACACAAAATCAGGAATATAAACTAATAGTCGATTTGTCACTATTTTGGTGTTGAGTTGTTGATGGCTGTTCCTGGAAAAGTTGAAAATTGTTGAACTGTTGATGACCTTTCCTAGAAACACTAAATGATGTTTGATCCTCTTTTCAGTCAAGTAAATCAGTTAACTGTTCCCAACGTTTCCTATCAGGGATAGATAACTTAGTTACCCTTCGGTAAACTTCATCCATTTCTATATATTTAGTAAAAGTGTCCTTTACTGGAAATATATGTCTAATTTCATTTAGAATGAAAAGGGCATCTCTCAGTGCATTCAACTCAACCCTTGGTGTTTCCGCACCTCTTATGTTTGAAACTGAAGCTGCATTGGTACCTACCTCTGTAAGCTTTCGAACATAATCTTCAATGGGAATTAATTTGTCATTTATCACAATCATAGAGGGAAAACCCTTGCTGGTCAAGGATTCTAGCCTACTGAAAAATCGTTGAACTATGACATTAACGTTGTTGCATTTTTCCTCCAACTGAAGAGTGAGGTTTTTCTTTGTAATGATTTTCTTCACTTCAAGTATGGTTGTTGTCCTGTCATTTATACCTAATTCTTCAAGCTCATAGCTGTCTTTAGAATTCAGAAACTTGATTACCTCAATGGCAACTTCTGGCATGTCCTCAATTTCTTTGGAGATAGTTTCAATAGTTTCCTGAGCTTTCTCCAACAAATCTTTTTGATCAAATATTATCTTGATATAAGGCCAGATATCCTTGACCGATTCAGTAATATCTTCCCATAAAATCTCCTCTGCCAAACCTAGTTTGTTTCCAAGGTAAGATTCTTTGATTTCTTTCTACAAAACTTCAATTTGACTTTTTTCCCTCTGCAACTCAGCTGCATGTGAATTGTCTGCAATTGCTTTCATATGTTGTAATTCCTTCAGTTCATCCTGCAACTTCTTAATTTCTATTGTCTGAATGGACAGGTTCTGAACAACTTCTTCAAGTTGTTCAGTTCCTTTTTTTGTACCTGTAGTTGTTGTTGTGCCTGAAGTATAAACTCTGATTATAGAGATTGTTGAAAGAGGAAATACATCCATTGGAATTTGAGCCATTTTCACAGCTTCCTCTTTCTCTTTGACCAATTTCTCCATTTTCTCCTCCATCTGTTTTATTTGCAGATTTTGTTCCATGATGAGCTTCATCATGTTAGATTTCTGAGTCTCGGTTTCTTCAATCTCCTTGGTCATTGGGTCCTCAGAAGCTGGCAGTTTGAGCTGCTTCCTTAATGCTGAGAGCTCAACATTTTTCTTCCTGACAAGTTCTTCTGCAGCATTTATATTTGAGGGATCATATCCCATCTTTAGCACCAGATCTTCCAAAGATTTGATCTTGGTGTCCTTTGCCAGTGAGGAAACTTTTTCCAACTTGAGCTGTGACTGTGTATTGGCCAAGGTGACCTGCAACTTTGACAAACTCATGGCAGTGTGAGTTAAAGTGGAAGAAATCATTTGGCCAGTCTGTTTGTGCATCTCAATTTGGTCAATTGGATGTACATCTTTTACATTAAACTCAAAGGAGGTTTGCTTCTGATAATGTGTAGGAGTCCTGGGCTGTGGAATTTGAGCTTGTAAGAAAGCCATCTGCATCTTACCCTTTTCAGAGTCAAAGACTAAAAGAAGTCTAGCTTGAGAGCTGGAAGAGTGTTTCCAGAATTGAGTATAAATGTTCAACTCCAATTCCTCATTCTTCTTCTTAATTTCACTGAATACATGAAAGGTATCATCTTCTTTGTCCTTCTGACTGGTTCCATTGGTCAGAATCACCTGTTGTTCTTGGGAAGTAGTGGAATGAGTGGGGGACTGAGTAGACTACCCACCATACTGTGTAAAAAGAAATGTCTCTCCAATTCCATCAAATGTTGTTTTATGTGGCTCATTTGTTGCACTAACCTTCACAGAGATCCTAGGTCTCTTCTTTCTATGTACAATTCTAAAGCCCTGGCTTGATGCTTCAATTGTAGGGGATGACTATTCTTCCCTTCCTCATTTAGCTGTCTTTTCCTGTGCAAGTGGAGTTTGTACATTTGAAGTAGAGACTGCTTGTTCTTCAGCTTCTTGAAGGGTGTTCTCCTTCCATTCTAACTAATTTTTGTACTGCTCTATTTCAGGCTTGGCTGTGTGGTGGTATGCAGTAAACTTATTTTCAACCCTGAGTTTTGAAATTACTCCCATTGGGTCATAAGACCAAGTGAAGCTGAGACCAAACTTCATTTCCTTCAATAACTTGTCTGCTTCTTCTCCTGCTGCTCTAGTGTTACATATGAAATGACCAACCTGAGCCTTTAGCTTGAATTGTGATTCTTCTTTGCAACTACAAAATGTACTTCATCTGCATTTAACCTCTGCCTAATATATTCCAATGCAAAAATTCTGATAGGGAGGTGTTATCACCCCAAGAAACTCTCTTAGGTTGTATATCAGAGATGCTCGGGAACATTACAAACTCAACAAAATGTTGGAAAAATGGTGGATGAATGAAAGAAATGTTGCATATTCAAGCCAGATAACCACTTCTACTATGTTAACCCCAGACATGGGTGAACACCCCCAGACTACAAGGCTTTAGACCACCAATTACTCACAGTTTGAGGAAAATGTGATGATGGAGAATATTGATCACACCAGCAGATGCACAGAACCCTATGATGGCCAGTTGCAACCAGTTAAAAGGTCTGTAAATCTATTTCCTAATGCACAGATAGGATGACAACTCTCTGGCATTAAAACAACAAAAACCTGCATACAAATTCAATGATACAGCTAAATTCTAACACAGAGGTGGGATGACAACCCCTCTAATGCTAAACATCAAGAGCAAATGAAAAATGCATGACAGGCACAACCTAGAACATAGAAGAAGTGAAAAATGAGCAATTGACAGCAAAAGAAGCTTGCATTAGCTGAAAATGAAGACCAGAAGCTGCAGGTCTCACAGTAGTTACAGTCTCCAAAAGTTGAAGTTTACACCAAGATAACAATCATCAACCTGATTACATCTTGCTTTTTGGAATATATAGAGTTTGTTCACAAAAATCTCTGCTAACCTATGTGTGGAGGGGTCATAACTGACCATCAACCGCATTTACAATTAGATATGGGTTTCTGATACAATTTGACTGCTTTAATGGACAAAATAACCTTTCTGCTACTTTGTTGTACTCCACGAACATGTGAAAAGCCATGTTTATCTACTCAAGGTTGTCCTTCTTGTCCTCGGAGGTACACTGTGTTGAATGCTATAGCTGAGGGTTTTATGTGCAGAGTACCGCATTATGGTTTCTTTCCTTCTTCGCGTACACAGGACAGGCTCAAAACACGAAAACTGCATTGACAATGGATGATGGACTGAGCATGAATATTAACCGTTGGATGACAAAATGGACGACAGAGATCAACGTACGGAGGCTATCGGGAGACATATGCGTGAGAAGAATGTGGACCGTCGGATCATGGTTGGGCAGATCCGATGGTTGACGGGCAGTAGAGATACGATATAGTTAGTGGGTGGGAGAGATGTGAGAGAGTTAGCGGGCGGGGACCGTACTAGATGGCAGTAAACAGTTTCCCCGCACTGCTTTTACGGGAATGGCAGTTTTGGTACATGAAGGAGCGATGCAGTAATATGACGACGCGTGGGTGATGGGATGGCGGGAATACCGCTTCCCCGTGGGTTAACTAACGAGCAAGTTACGAAAGCGGGGGGTGCGTAAAGCGTCGGATCTCCGCGGGATGATCGGACGGCCCAGGATTAACGCACATGTTCAGAGTGATGTGATAGGTGAAAAGACGTGAAAAGGGCAGCGAAAGGGTTATAACAGGGTTTATAGGGTTTAAAATAAAAAACTTCCGGGAGTCGGTAAAAGAAGGGTTTAGGCGGGGTTTTGTAATATTTAAACAAAAAACACGCGGGCGCCCGGGAAAGGGTTTAAGGGAGAGTAAAGAGGATTTAAGGGGAAGGAGGAAACAGAGGTGTGGGAGTTATAAGGAGAAAAGGGAAAATGAAGGAGAAAGCATGAAAAACTACTGCCAGCCTTATATAACCAAACCAGCACTGCTCAACACTTAATTTGATCCATCAAGTATCAAAGAACATAGCAGAGCTAACAAGAGGTACTTAGGGAGTTTTTAGGGTGGAAGCTCACAGCCATAGACTCTGATTTCTGTATAGTTTTGGTAAAGATACCAATCTCTTATTGTGGCTTGATCAACCAGCTGCAATACTTTCACAATTTCATCATTGATTCTTGGTACTGGAGTGTTGCTCATAAGATTAATAGCTAGATAACAAACAATTCTATGAAATATTTATATGTAAATTCTTCCTTCTCCTTCATTCCCATAGAAGTCCAAAATATGAATGATTGTTGGTTGCCTTCTTCATCTAGCTTCTGTAAGGTGAATGGAAAGTTGTCTCCCTGAAAATATATAAAAAGATATACAAGTACTGAAGCATACTTGAATGCTTCTTCAATATTAAACTAGAAAAATTGTTCATGGATGGCTTCAGCTAGAAATTGGCTAAAGTTATAGAGAACAATGGGTTTTGAATCAGCAGAAAATATAGACAAGAAACCTAGGATGGCTTCATTTACATATTGATCAGAATCGTAACCAAATAAGAAAGAATAGTCGTAATTTGCTTGGTTTTGTCTGGGAACATGGATGAATCATAGGGAGGGTTTCTTTTAGGCAGAGGGCTATCTACAGCTAGGAAAAGTTCAAGAGTTTGAGATCTTTTAGTGAAATCTATCTTTTCATAGACTTCTAGCAGGTTTTCATGAAAAGAAGGATGGATTGGTGCAATAGTTGGGGCCCGCAACATCTGTTCAATAGACTGAGCATTGATGAAACAAAGAATTTCTCCTGTACTTGAAATGATAACTCTTTGACTGGGATCATAGGATTCATGGAATTTCCTAACAAATTCAGGTGCTCTGTATATCTAAGGGAAAATGTAGTGAGGAAGGTGGGAGTCCCAAAGTCCTATTTCATCTATTTGATCAACTAGCTGATCCTCCATCCAACAGTATATTTCATATAAATCAAATTGAGAGGAAGACTCAATGATTTTACAGTCTCTGTCGACTAGGGGAGTATGATGGAAGTCAAATTGTGGATGAATGAGAGGATTTGGGATTTCTGCAATTTCCTTTCCCTTAGGAGGCATCTTGTTAAGTGAATTGCAAGGTGAAATTGACGGAAATGGAAAGAATTGGTCTAAAACAGAAAAACAATATAATTGAAAATAGATTAGGGAACCTGGATGTCGTCTTGGTTCTGAACAGAATGGAAAATTCAATTGAATGATGAATCTATCATTTAGGCTGCAAGCACGAAATCTCCAGTGATGAATTGAGTTTCAAAAATGTACTGTGTAACAGTTTTTATGAAGGAACAAGGCTTATAATGAATAAAATGGAGCGGGGTTGTTTGATGAACGGCTAAATCCTCATTAATTATCCAACGGGACTAATAAACGGGTCTATGGAGTATAAATTCGTGGGAGTGGCAAATTAAATGAAAAATGGATAGGCGACAGCTGATTGGACAAAGGAAGTGACTGGGAGCAGATGTGGATGATGATGTAGGAGCGACGGTAAATGGTCGAATGAAAACCGCATTCGGGAGCAAGTTAGGGCTGTAATTTGTTTCGGTATTTTAAGTCCTGAAAGACTAGGATGGAGGAAAAGTAGTTTTGGAGGGCGGTTTCCAAAACTGCCCAGTTCGGACCCTCCCCCCCACCAATAAAGTTCAAACAGCAAATGAGGGCTAGAAAATGATGTAGGTCATCAGATCTCGGGAGAGTGTGCGGGATGAAAAATAAAATGAATGAGATTTAACAATGTGAGATGGAAGTGATGGTGGGGCCAAGAGCTTTGTCGGATGTGACATGCGTGGGGTATTTGCGAGTGAATGGATGAAGTTTGGATATTTACAAAATAACATTGATACTTAGAATTTATGGTTAGTAAAATCCATCACCATATGCACATATTTCCAATGTTATATCTTAGGATAAAAATCCTTTCATGCTCCAATTGTATTTCATTTGTCTACCTACTCTTAACTCCTAACATTTTTCAATCTTAGTTACCCAAGTGCACTTAGACTAGAAACTCAACATTTTCCTTTTAATGACTAATCTACTTCTATCCCTTATTGCTTCCATTGGCTCAGATTAAACTATTGAGCAAATTTTATTTGATACCTATTTACAAACAATTTAAATCAAATCCAATCATGATTAAACTGTACAATTGGATTCTATGAACTAGTGTGTCATTTAAACAATCTGCACACAACTTTTATTTGCGAAGATAAACTTTGACTAAGAGTAGTGGCATTTGGATTTGCAACACTTTCAGAATTTTTTTTTTTTCTTTTCTTTCTAATCTAACATTTTTTTTTTTGCCTTCCTTTTTTAGGGCATCTATTCTAACATTTTATTTGCTACGGACTTATTCATCAAATATCCCTAAATTTTTTTGATCCAATATTCTTTTTGTCCATATCCTAACTTAACATTCTTTGGAATGATTTTCATTTTTTGACTAATTGATACTAACTTACCAAAACCAAAAAAATGCTACAATAGACTCAAATAAAATTCTCTCATGCTGTGATATTCTTCATTTAAAATTTAACTCATTCTTTTTTTTTTCATTTTACTTTTCGACAATTAGTAATTTATCAGTTACTTGTGCACTTTACTTTTATCAGTCAACCATGCATTTTGCTTCCATTTATATAGTATTGATTCATAGGTATAGTTAGTAGTGTTTTGATGCATTGAGTTCACCTACAATATTATATTTTTACCCACTGTTACCCATTTCTCCAATCTCCGAGCAAGCTAATTTCTGCCTAGACGAGCTACAGGAAACTCCAATTTTTCCTATTCCTTGCATGAACTGATTCATTAGAGGTACCTAGTCTTGGAAAGGATCCCTTTATCTGTCCATAACCTTCCTCCACCTTCTCCACCCTTCATACCACATTTAGACTTCATAAAACTACTCTCTATTGTTTCCTGTAGCAAAATAGGGTCATCTTGTAGCATTACGCAGATTTCCTTTGAACACCTCTAAATTTGCACCTAAAGCTTGTTTTTCATTCCTTAGTACGTTACAATGTTCAACAGACCTTGGAGATGGAGTTTAGAGGTTCAGAAACCCCTTAGAAACTTTACCCTAGTAGTTGTAGCTTTATTTATGCAATTAGGGTTTCTTGTTTGTACGTCTTCTTTCAGCTGCAATTTAATTTATCATGCACCATAGAATAGGATTGATTTATCTCTAGCATTCTTGAAACTATTTTCCTTGTTTTCTTGTAGTTAGTATATGTGTATTCATGTCATTTACTTGGTATATATTTATTTGATTAAAAACAAAGTAGGTTTATTTCTTTTCATTTACCTTTATACAATTAGATTAGGGTTGCCTTTTATCATTTTCTTTCTCGTAGATAGATTAGGGATTTATCTCTATTATTTCCTTTTGTGCAAGCTAGATTAGATATATTTTTGTTCACTAGTTTTCTGAGCATTTCCTCTAACCCAAATATCAATTCAGTAGTCTCTATGTATTTTAACTTCTCTTCAGTTGCATCACATAAACCAAAGTAGAATATATTGTTTGTTGCACATATAGCGCTAATACCTCTTAAGTTTGTACGAAACCTGAGTTGATAATTAAAGTTGAGCCTCTCAGGGCTTTCAACATTCTTGTTGTAATATCGAGAGCCATCAGATGGATCCTTGAAAATGAACAAAAAAAATCCTACACCCATAAAGTGTGATAAACAAAGTTCCATTGGAAAACAACCCGATGTTGTAAACAAAGTTTCATCAAACTGGAAAACAACCCGGTGTTGTAAATAAAGTTCCATCAAACTGGAAAACAACCCAACGTATCATGCCACATCAAAGCATATTGAGACACAACACCATTTTATGATTGAGAATATAGTCACAGGAAATTGACTTGATATATTGTAACATAAATGGCAATGTGGCAAACATATTTCCCAAGCCTATTGGAAAGACTATATTTGAAATTTGTAAAAAAAGTTAGCTACTGTACAAAATTAATTTCTCCATTAAAAGGAGCCTTAAGAATAATCTAGAAATAAATATAATTTGTAAATCATTATGTTCTTTAAGTAGATAAATATTACTTGGATATTTTTAGAAAATCATGATTAAAAGGAGTCTTAAGAATAATCTAGAAATAAATATAATTTATAAATCATTATGTCCTTTAACAAGATAAATATTAAACAAAGTCTTTCGGTAGAAATCACATGACAGAATTTTTGGCCTACGCATTTCGAACCAACAAGTGTGGTTCATCATCAAGACCAGATGAAGAGGCAAACCATGGCAAAGGCTTAAATAAAAAGCAATGTAGAGACATAATTTCAAGTAACGGCTATATTTGAACAATAATGTTTAAATTATAATATTAATTTATTAATATATTAAAAACAAATATTATTAAGTAACGACTATATTAAACGGCTAGTTTTTGAAAAAAATATTTAAATAATGATATTATTTCATTAATTTATTAAAAATAATAATAGGTAATGGCTATATTAAACGACTAGTTTTTGAAAAATAATATTTTAATTAATTTATTAAAACCAAATATTACTAGTTCTTGAAAAATAATATTTAAATAATAATATTAGTTTATTAATTTATTAAAATATTAATATGTAACGGCTATATTAAACGGCTAGTTTTTGAAAAATAATATTTAAACTTTAAACTGTGATATTAGCTTCTTAATTTATTAAAAACAAATATTAATAAGTAATTGTTATATTAAACATCTAGTTTTTGAGAAATAATATTTAAAATAAATAAATAAATAATCAAAGTCAAACTTTAAAGGAGGGGAGTCAAAAATTATAAAAACAAGGGAAGACCCTAATCGAGACAAGATCATTTGATAAATAAAATAACCAATGGAAATAAAATAAAATAAATAAAAAATAATTAATGGAAAAATAAATAAAATAAAACAAAAATATATACAACTCAAAATAAATAAATATATATAAGTAAATTAATAAAAATAAAAATAAAAATAAAAAATAAAAACAGAATATATATATATATATATATCCAAAGAAAAAATAACCAATAAATAAAACAGGGTCAACAATAAAATATGGGGCTCGGGCCCTTTAAACAAATAACAAAAATACTAAAAGGAGTTAAGAACAAATAGAATGATACAATACGTAAAAAACACAAAGGATCAAGAAAATAAACTCTAATGAAGAATAAATCAACAACAAATACTATAAAAAGGATGCCAATACCTACATAGATAAACAAACAAACAAAATAAATCCAAAAAAGAAGCCTAAAAAACTAGGAGGACAAGATAGGGACCCAACTTCTACTTATATTGGATATTTTTAGAAAATCATGATTATCAGATCCACTTCTTTAGTAGTTTGTGGAATCATCAATTCACGTGTAAATGTAATAATTATCAAGTGTGTTTAATCTGACCTTTTTGTATCTATCCCGAGGGTTTATAATTATCTGTTTATAATGAAGGAGCATATTCACAATATTCACTTCAAACTAAATGTGGACAACCATGGTCAACCATGTTCATCCATAGTTAATCATAGTTGACCATAGTCAACCATGCTCAAATGGTGGCCGGGTGTAGGCGTAAGAGACAAACGTCCAAATCTGAAAACAATTTCTTCAAGTTCAGGCGGATTTTCTTCTTGGATTTCCTACAGAGTCTCAGTCATCTACCTCCAAAGTTATCTATTTTGCTAAATTAGCAAAACCACTAAATTTAGCTGCAATATACAAGTGCCTTACAAATCCTCTAAACATCACATATCGCAATCGCAAGCTCACCGGGTAGGGTTCCTTTACTTATTAACGATGTGATGCGATATTTATCAGTGCTCTTCGTATCGCATGTCACATTCCGCAACTCCGTCGACCAGGGTCATTCACTCTTAAACCTTGCGATGCGATATTAACCAACGATCAAATCGTCAACATCAACAGTGATCCAACGGTCACTGTGATATTGCATGGAGATCTATGCGACGATACCGCCTATTAGAGTTGATAGACTTATTAACCTCAGTTTATAAAAGTTTTGGTCTAGACTTGAGATTAGCACCCGATGACAGAGGCCATCAGATCTACGGCTCGCGAGACTTCATATTACCACAAGGGTCAAAACCAGGCCAACCCCCGCTGTTGACTATGGCGCAATGCGTTGAAAATGAAATCAACGGTTAATAATGAGTGCAACACTTCAATCCGATTAAGGAATCTGTACACTTTCAAACCCCATAGTTGTTATTACATGGAAAAAAGAGATTAAATGCAATCACATAGAACTCTAAATTCTAGAAAATCAATGATACACAGAGATACTACGGAGGGATGAAACACCTCCAGGATTGACCAATTTCACACAAAAATACATAGAGTTATGTTTTCTGCAACTTAATCATATATGGCCAAACAAGCCGAATCAGTCAAAATCCTTTTACAATCATTCATAACTTACATAAATATTATTCCATCCTAACTATCAGATCCTTAAACCACTGGATCGATTTAGCCTATTTTTAACAATATCTAATCTGGTCGATATTCTCCTCGAGAATCTCAACTGAATCAAAACTGCATGAATTAATTACAAAACAACTCAATCCCTAAATCCTAGCTCAAATCCTATCTAGAAAGCTTGTAAATTGACAGCTAAAGGATCCCACTCCTTTGCTTGTAACTTTTTTTGGATTTTTGGAATAAGTTCAAAGCCTTTTGCCTTCAAGCCTCATGCTCCTGCATCAGACTCTTGAGGACAAAATTCTTCATGGGCTCCTATCCATGAGCTCTTCTACAGAACTGCCCAACTTCTTTAGCGTGGAATATTTCATCCAAGTAGCTTCAGCAATTGGTTGATCCTTCCATTTGACCAAATACTAAAAATACTCCTGTCCTCTTGTCTTCTTCAACAATTTCTTGTCCAAAATCCTCTCTGGCTTCAATTCCTTTGCTATAGGCAACTGCTTTACCCAATCAATCTCTTGTTCTTATTGATCCTCTACTGTTTCATCTGCCTGTTCCTTTTCATACCTGTATAAGTCAGCAACATTAAAAATTGGAGATATTCCAATATCAGGGGGTAATTCAATTTCATATGTATTTGCAGAAAATTTTCTCAAGACTCTACATGGCCCAATTTTCTTTAACTTTAGTTTATTGTACTCCCTTTTTGGAAATCTTTCCTTCCTCAGGTGTGCTAAAACCAAATCTCCAACCTCAAAATTAACTTCTCTTCTCTTCAAATCTGCTCTGCCCTTGTATTTTATGTTGCTGTCCTATAGTTGTTGTTTTACCTGTTCATGTATTGTTTGAACTTCTGTAGAAAAATCTTCTCCTTTAGCACTTCTCCTTTTAGCTTTTCCCAAGTATCTCAATTCAAACACTCCTCTTGGGTGCGTTCCATAAATTATATGGAATGGACTCTGCCCTGTACTCCTGTTAGGAGAATCATTATATGCATATTCTGCCTGTGCCAATACTTGATCCCACTGTTTTGGATGTTCACTCGCAAGACTTCTCAAAAGATTAACCAAGCTTCTATTTACAACTTCAGTCTGTCCATCAATCTGAGGATGATAAGAAGAACTGAAACTAAATTTAGTTCCAAGCTTCTTCCACAATGTCCTCTAGAAATGTCCAACAAATCTAGTATCTTTGTCTGAAACAATGCTATTAGGTAACCCATGTAATATTACAATATCTTTAAAAAATATATTAGCAATATGAGTAGCATCACTGGTTTTATAACATGGAATAAAATGTGCCATTTTTGAAAATCTGTCAACTACTACATAAATTGAATCATTACCTCTTTGAGTTTTCGGTAAACCCAAAACAAAGTCCATACTTACCATATCCCAAGGCCTATCTGGAATAGGTAATGGAACATACAAACCTGTGTTTTGACTCCTTCCCTTTGCGTACTGACAAACTTTACAATTTTTCATGTACCTCTCTACTTCAGACCTCATTTTCGGCCAAAAACAAAACCTGTTCAATTGTTCATAAGTTTTGTCTGCACCAAAATGCCCTCCAAGTCCTCCACTATGTTTCTCCTTGATCAAATTCTCCCTCATAGGACAACTTGGTATGCATAGTTGATTTCTTTTAAACAACAGTCCCTCTTGCAGGAAATAATCCAGCCACTTGCTTCTGTCTAAAAAAAGGGGATTTCTACAAGCTTCAAATGCCTCTTTAAAATCTAGCTCTTTCTCATATAACTCTTTAAGAAAATCAAAACCCAACAGTTGAATTTGAATTTCTTGAACTAAAATGATTTTTCTACTTAAGGCATCCGCTACTTTGTTTGATTCACCAATTATATTTTTTAATACAAAATTAAAACTTTGCAGGTATTCTACCCATTTTGCATGCTTCTAGTTAAGCTTTGGTTGTTGCATAATGTACTGTAATTTATGGTTATCTGAATACAGTATGAACTCCTTGGACATCAGGTAATGTCTCCACTTCTTCAAAGACTGCACCATTGCATAAAACTCTTTACCATAATAAGAATATTTCTTCTTTGTCTCATTCAGCTTTTCACTAAAATAAGCTACAGGTATGTCCTCCTGACTCAAAACAGCGCCAATGGCTTCTCCACTGGCATCACACTTCACTTGAAAAGGTTTATTAAAATCAGGCAAAATCAAAATAGGTTTCTCAGTAATCTTTCTCTTCAACAACTGGAAGTTTTTTTCTGCTTCAACAGTCCATTTAAATGGTTGTATGTCCTTTATTGTGTCAATAATTGAAGCATTAATATTACTAAAATTCTGTATGAATTTCCTGTAAAAACTAGCAAGACCGTGAAAACTTCTTACCTCAAAGACAGTTTTTGGTGAAGGTCACTCCATGATAGCCTTGATCTTCTCTGGATCCATCTTTAACCCCTCAACAGAAACAACGAAGCCCAAATACACCAACTCCTCCTTCATGAATGAACATTTCTTTAAATTTAATAGTAATTTTTCTTGTTGTAGCCTCTATAAGACATAATTTAGATGTCTCACGTGTTCCTCCTTAGATCTGTTGTAAACTAATATATCGTCCAAATATACAATTACAAATTTACTAATAAATTCCTTCATAACTTTATTCATAAGTCTCATAAATGTACTATGGGCATTCGACAATCCAAAAGGCAATACCATCCACTCATATAATCCTTCATTGGTTTTAAAAGCATTTTTCCACTCATCTCCCTCTCTAATTATGATTTGATGATAACCACTTTTTAAATCTAACTTTGTAAAATATCTAGCTCCACTCAAATAATCCATCAAATCTTCAATTCTAGGTAAAGGAAATCTGTACCTGATTGTTATCCTATTGATTTCTCTCGAGTTAGTGCACATTCTCTAGCCTCCATCTTTCTTTGGGCTCAACACTGTTGGCACTGTGCAAGGACTCAAACTCTCTCTAACTAGTCCCTTGTCTAACAGCTCCTGAACCTGTTTTCTGATCTCTTCATTCTCTGTGGGAGTCATCCTGTAAGCTACTTTATTAGGTAGATTTTCTCCTGGAATCAAATCTATGTGATGATTGATTGTTCTAATGGGTGGTAACTCATCAGGCAAATCATCTACAATGATATCACAATAACTATCCAGCATCTTTTGAATTTCAATTGGTAAATCAGAAACTTTTGTGGAAGTAATTATTACCTTGGGTTTGCAAACCAACACAAAACTTACTTCATCTTCCTCCATCTACTGCAAGTACTCCTTCCCACTCAAAAAAAGGGTCTTTGAATTAGGTTTCTTCGATGTATCCTCTTCCTCTAGCGGCAACAATGTACGATTGGAACTATCTTTGTTGAATTTGTATGTATTTTTCTTTCCATCGTGCATAGCTCCTCTCTCATACTGCCATGGTCTACCCAACAGTATATGACACACATCCATAGGCATCACATCGCACAGGATTTTGTCTCTATATTTTCCCAACTGCAAATCCACTTCACATTGTTCATTCACTACCAACTAATATCCCTTTTGAAGCCATGACACCTTATAAGGTGTTGGATGTTTCTTTGTTTTTAACTTCAACTTCTCCACCACTTCTGTGGAGACTAAATTATCTGTACTACCACTGTCTATTATCATCTGACAACACTTCCCTTGAACCTTGCACACAGTCCGGAACAAGGTTTTCCTTTGTGTTGGTTCAACAATTTCCTTAGCTCGATTTAAAAAAAAATTGTTGACTACCAAAGATTCTCCCTTCTCTGGTACATTCTCTTCATCTATTACCTTTGTTGCTTCCTCTTCAGGTTTTGCAACAATTGCATTCCTATGATTCGTTCCTATATTTTCTGGGCACTCATAAGCTCTGTGTCCCAGCTTGTTACATCTGTAACATCTAACTTCTCTTCCTCTACCTCTGCCTCCTCTTCTTCTAGAAAAACTCACTCTGCCACTTGCATCACCTCCTGTGGGTGCATGTTGACTTGCGCTACTGCTAGCTCCATCTTCAGGTGCTGTAGATCTTCCTCTACCACCTTGTCTTCCCCTTCCTTGGAAAGTACCTCTATTTCTGGTAGACTGCTTCCTCATGAGTTTTTCTTCAGCCTTCAGTACCATCTGATAAGCCTCTTCTATTGTTTTAGGAGATAGTACACTTATCTCATCTTGAATGTCCATTCTAAGACCATTCACATATCTAGCAACCTTCTCATCTGTATCTTGGATTTGTCCTGCTCTTATACTCACTTTGTAGAATTCCTCTGTGTATTCCTTTACTGTCATAGACCTCTGTCTAAGATTTTGCATCTTTCTAAATAATGTTTGCTGATAATCACTTGGCAGAAACTTACCTTTCAATTTTGCCACCATCCTATTCCAATTCTTAATTGGTTGTTTGCCAAGTCTTCTTCTTTCTTCCTGCACTCCATCCCACCAAAGTGCTGCATGTCCTTTCAGTTTTGTGACAACAAACTTCACCTTCTTTCCTTCATCTGTTTCTTCATAATCGAAGAATTTCTCCATATCATTTATCTAGTCTATCAATTCCTCAGGGCTTAAGCTTCCTGTGTAGATTGAGACTTCAAGTCTAGGCTTGGATGTGGATCTCAATACTGACCTAAAGAATCTCATTTCAGGAGTTACATCTGCAGGTTCTTCATCTTCTGCAGCTCCAGTTTCCAGTTCACTGACATCCCCAACATCTGCATCTCTTCCCATTTCCACTGCTTCCAATCTAGCTTGCATCTGTTGCATAGCTTCCAACACTTCAACATTTGCAATTCGTCGTCCTCTTCTTCGACCACCACCTCTTCCTCCAACTCTGAAAGCCATGTTGGATTTCTTTTTCTGATCCTTGAGATCCTATTCAATGTCAGTAGGCTGCTTTGATACCACAAATGGTTGCCGTGGTGCAGGTGTAAGAGACAAACGTTCAAATACGAAAACAAATTTTTCAAGTTCATGCGGAATTTCTTCTTGGATTTCCTGTGGAGTCTCAATGATCTACCTCCAAAGTTATCTATTCTGCTAAATTAGTAGAACCGCTAAATTTAACTGCAATCGACAAGTGCCTTACAAATCCTCTAAATATCGCATATCACAATCGCAAGTTCACCGGGCCGGGTTCCTTTACTTATTAACGATGCAATGCAATATTTATCGGCGCTCTTCGTATCACATGTCGCGTTTCGCAACTCCGCCGACCAGGGTCATTCACTCTTAAACCTTGCTATGCGATATTAACCAACGATCCAACGATCAACATCAACAGTGATCCGACGTTCACTGTGATATCGCATGGAGATCTATGTGACAATACCGCCTACCAGAGCCGATAGACTTATTAACCTCAGTTTATAAAAGTTCAGGTCTGGACTTGAGATTAATGCCCGATGACAAAGGCCAACACATCTACAGCTTGTGGGACTTCATATTACCACAAGGGTCAAAACCAGGCCAACCCCCACTGTTGACTGTGGCGTAATGCATTGAAAATGAAATCAACGGTTAATAATGAGTGCGGCACTTCAGCCTGATTAAGGAATTCGTACACTTTCAAACACCGCAGTTGTTAATACACGACAAAAAGAGATTAAATGCGATCACACAGAACTCTAAATTATGGAAAACCAATGATACACAAAGATACTACGGAGGGATGCAACACCTCCAGGATTGACCAATTTCACACAAAAATCCATAGAGTTATGTTTTATGCAACTTAATCATATATGGCCAAACAAGCTGAATCAATCAAAATCCTTTTACAATCATTCATAACTTACATAAATACTATTCCATCCTAACTATTAGATCTTTAAAACACTGGATCGATTTAGCCTATTCTTAACAATATCTAATGTGGTCGATATTCTCCTTGAGAATCTCAACTCAATCAAAAGTGCATGAATTAATTACAAAACCACTCAATCCCTAAATCCTAGCTCAAATCCTATCTAGAAAGCTTGTTAATTGACAGCGAAAGGATCCCACTCCTTTGCTTGTAATTTTTTTTGGATTTTTGGAATAAGTTCGAAGCCTTTTGCCTTCAAGCCTCATGCTCCTGCATCATCAAACATGCTCTTCGAGGTTCAATATGGTCAAACATGGACAACAAGTTCAACCATAGTCAACCATGTTTAGGCATGGTCAAACTAGCTAAAAAATGGTTAACCATGATTACCAAGGTCATATATGATCATCCATGGTCAATCATATTGAAGCATATCAACCATAGTCAAACACTGACAACCCTCAACAACCAATCTTCGTCCTCATCAACCACAACCATGGTCAACTATTGTTAGCCCTCATCAACTATAATCACCCATAGTAAATAGTCATCAAATAAACTTTTTTTTTTTTTTTTTTTCTTTTAGTACGAAAAAAGCAAGATATATATTAATATCAGATAAGTCACATACTACATATAGTCTGACTAATACATGAAACTAAAAACACAGACATAGAAGCAGTCCTCATCATAATTTTATCTCTTGAAAGCATGCAATCAAATAAACTTGACCATATTTAACCATAGTCAATTATTTAAAAATAAAAATAATAATAATTAAGATAATACAATAAAACACAAAAAAGCAATTGCCACTACATATCACCAAAAATACCTTAAAAAACATGGATTAGTTAAGGCCCACAAATCCAAACCTCTAAATGGCCAAAATGTGCACAGGTTTGGATTAGTTAGACCACACTCGAACATTTCTAAATATATAAATGAATTTATAAAATCTTAAGCTGAAACTTACAATTCTCAAGAGTTTCAAAAATAAAAAGTTTCAAACATGGTAAGCCATGCTTCCGAAGAATTATTGGACCAGTGATCGACCATGGCGACGTGCTGTTCTTTTAAACGCAGGAAGGCAAATCACAATTCTATAAATTACAAACTCAATACAATTTTTGCATATTTGTCTACATAGCTGACTATAAGTTTTCAGTGACTGTCCTGTGGAATCATGATCACTGCATACAAAATTACAGAAATGATCAGTAATCAGCAAAGACATGGTATGTTTTGAAGTTCAAGATGATGAGGCGCACAGCAGCCACGGATGTCATTACAGCGAGCAAGGAAAAAACCCATATATTCGCCCAATGCCAAGATCTTTGCAATGCACTCAATTCCTTTCCCTTCACTTTAATATACATATGGTTTGCCACTACAAATGTTAAAGGAATCGTGCTGATTGAACCAGTCAGATTTGAAAAATCCCCTATAAATGGAAGCAGTGCTGCAACAAATGTGCTTAATGCTAGGTAACTCCCTCGGGCCACCAACCTAACCGTCCAGTTGTGCACAGAATAAATGCTTTGGTCACTTTTCCCGAACTTTGTATCCAAGAATTCGTACATCGGGCTTGCATATATCTGTAAGCATGAACTTGAGTGAGAATGCATTCTCAAATTGAAATTTGCGTACACAAAATTGAAGTTTTGCATTTTGCGTATACAGAATTAGAATTAGGGTTAGGGTTAATGAGGGTTTGCATTTTGTTCATATGAGGGTTAGGATCTCTTTGTATGCTCCATTCGGAGGATGTGACTCATCTCTTTTTGGGTGGTCTTATTGCTGCCGAAATATGGCACTCTGTTCTTCAAACTTTACAGATTGGTGGAAACTGGATCCAACTTTTACTGGATGCATGCTTTAAACACTGGTTTGCCACTCAATATGAGTTATGTTCCTTACCCTTCTATAATATATGGGGCATTTGGGACCGTAGGAACAGGAGGATTTTTGGCAAAAAAAAAAAAGGGGAGATATTACAGTTTGGGGATTGGGGCATACTTCTCTGAGATAGGTTCTAAGAAACATGTAATCAAACCGAGTAAGATTATTAAACTGGATGTGTGGCAAAAGCTCCAGGTTGGATTCTTTGATGGAGCATGTGCTAATAGTCAATGTGGATGTGGTGACCTCATTGTCACAGAGCCTGGCTGCTATTATCATTTTTGGTGGGAAAGTGGTAAGGGTTCCAACAACAAGGCAGAGCTCATTGCTCTTTGGGGTGTCCTCTTCACGGATGATTTACATGTATTCGGAGATTCCAAAGGCAGCATAGATTGGATCAGAGGGCTCAATGGCTTTCAGTCTCCACTGCTGTCTTATTGGATAAAGCTCATCAGCATATTAAAATACTCCTTTCTACATATCTCCTATGAGGACATCTTCAAGGAGCAGAACAACATTGCTGACATGCTTTCCAAAAGAGGAATAACAGCAACACCTGGAGTCATCCACTTTGCAATATACCAGCATGACAACTGGACGGTACTTTCTTCCTAGCGATTACAATTTACTTGTTTTTAGCATTAGCATTTTGATGGAAGAACTGTATAAACGATAGGATTAGTAATGACTGTATTAGCAGTTACAATATCACGAATTATATCTGTAGCATTTTTTATTTTGATTCATATGTTTACTTGTAAGAGTCAAGATGAGCTGATGTAATGATCATTTTTTTTTAATAGTCAAGATGAGAAGAAAGGACAAAGAACTATGTACTTGTACTCTTTTTTCTTTTTTTGAAAAAATGATTAGAATTAGGGTTAATGAGGGTTTGTTGAGTATATACGTGTAGTGATATCACAGTTTGGAAAAAAACAGCAACATTTGCCAGAGTGACAACCCACTTAGGCCCATGTACAGCATTGAGAAGATATGAAGTTGTTGCTGAACCAAATGCCCAGTATCCTGCGAAGGTAACAGAGTAGAATATCACAATCCCGGCTGTGAATTGCATGTATAATGCTCTCTGCATGTTCCTTGCATAGGGACGTTTCACTGTTGCCTGCCAAAAAATTGTAGCAGGAAAATAGTGTTAGCCAGATGAGCCAAGTCAATACCTGACTTTGCTAATGCTCATTGAATATTATGACTTTATTTCATACTCTTTGAATACAAAGAATCTGCAATTGACATAAAAATACTTTGAGAATATACTTGAAACAACCTTTCTCCGTCATGAGAATATGATTAAAACTATTTACAAAAAATAAAAAATATACTGGTTTTGCACTTAGTTAATCTTTATATGATAGTCTCTCAGCATACCTGTATTTCTGGAAGTATTCCTGTGTTGTACAGTAAGAAAAGGTTGGCAGCAGCACTAATACAGTTAAAAATTTTACTTAGAGTTGAACCATGAATCTGATAGTCTCTCTCTGGGCTATTCATACCTACATATCCGAACCAAATTACCAACATATAATCAAAAATTTTCTTTGATTTTATGTTATTACCCATCTCTACAATATTATCAATCACAGAGCTATAAACATCTAACCTGTCTATACCTAGCAGTCATAAATATGTAATGAATTTCACATGAGAACAAAACTCTGATAAGAGGAAGGAAAATGATAAGGAAAAATACCCTGTTTGATAGATAACTTTAGTGTAATGATAATATAGATTAGACTCAGGGATGTTCCAACACCAAGCCATAGTCTCAAAGCCGATAAATGTGGAATGCCAACTGCAAATATGCTGCAAACCATCCCTGTAATTGTAATGCAATAGGGCAACTTCAAAGTGCCTTCATTGCTGTACAAAACGTATATAGTCTGCACCAAAAAAAAAGGTCGAATAACCATTAAATAGGATATTTTCAACTTTTCTATGATCTCTTTTGCAGTATAGTATGAAATATATAATTTTTTTGGTTTAGTTTGTTTGCATATATATTTTGAGTAAGTTTAATGATTAAGAGTATGTGTTTTTTCAAAAAGTTACAGGTTTAAAACCAGAGAGGTAGTGTATGTATGTTTTCATAGACTTAGTGGGCCCTTATCCCATAAACACAAACAAGGGGTCTCATACACAGATCCTGATGAGGATCCACAGTGGTTGGTTTGAAACCTCGATTCCAAAAAACATGAATGTGATGACTCCGGAAGATATCACCATACAAAATATAGATCACATAAGCCTTAAATTTATAAGATTTAGCATTTAAAAAAAAAAATTAAGATACAAAAGATATCACCATACAAAATATAGATCACATAAACCTCAAATTTATAAGATTTAGCATTTTGAAAAAAAAATTAAAACACTCAAACTATGTTAATTCAATAATTTCAAATTATGATTTTCTCAATTTTAAATAAAATTGATGTAAAAAAATTATATATATATATTTCTAATTTTTACTTAAATTTAATAAATTTAATATATTAATATTATCAATATATTTTATTTTATTATATATATTAATGGGATTTATTTAGTGTAGTTTAGAAAAATTATTATCTTTTCACTGATAACATTACTAACTTTGTTATAATATCTTATAGTTGAGATTGAACCATTCATTTACTGTAAAAACCTATATAATTGTATGTAAAATGTGAAAATATTTTTTATAAAAAACATATATATATATATATATATATATATTTTTTTTTAATATTTAAAAATAGTGTTTTTATTGTGATTTTTTGGATTTTCAGGTGTTGGAATTTGGTGGAAAAAATTGTGTTGAAATTTTGATTTGTGTTATTTAAAATAGTTTTTTCACTGTATATATGGATTCAACACTCTGAAATTTTTTTAGGGCACTTTAATTGTTCAGGAGTTACCGAAAAAACCTACTAGAAAAACTTCCAAAATTTTTTACTAAAAATAACTAGTTTAATAACTCTCATTCTAATATGTTTAAAAAAAAGATTGAAAAAAAAAACGCAAAAGACGAATGGAAAATGAGAATGGGGAGGAACACATATTTACCTTTACAGCTTGTCCAGCCAGGATTATAAATCCTATGTTAACCAGGAAAAGACTAGAATATTGTAAAGTCCATGTGATGCGATACATTTTTTTACCTGCAACAAGTCATACCGGATGATACATGTATATGAAAAAAGGTTAATACATATATATAGAGAAATCTTGAATGTCAAATTCTCTACCATTTAAAGGACAAGTTAATAATAAGTTTTAAACATGTGAGGAAAAAATAAATTCATTCATAAACAATAATTTAAAGGACAAGTTGATAATAAGTCTTAAACATGTTAAGAAAAGATAAATTTATTCTGTAAATTATTTTTTAATTGAAGTTAATTATATTAAGGTATTTGATATGATAAGGAGCAAGTTAGAGGAGAAAAGAAAGATAAAGTATTATAAAGAGGTGATTAACTTTATTTTTATTAATCAGAATTATTTTTTTGTCCTCACTAAAGAAAGATAAAGTATTATAAAGAGGTGATTAACTTTATTTTTATTAATCAGTATTATTTTTTTGTCCTGACTAATGCTAAGAAGAAAATGAATATTGCAAAGTTAAGAACTAACTCTCATGAGCTTCGAAGTGAAACCTGGTGTTGGTCCATCCCTAAAACACTTTGGGATGAAAGAATCTATTAACTTTATGATATTAAAAAGTTTGAAGATGAAAAACATCTTCTCTTGAAATACTCACATATGTTCTTATTTCCAAAACATTCATCACACTTCCAACAATAACACTATAATAATTTAGTGACCCTTATTTCCCTTCTTCTTTTTATAACATAAATAAATTATTAAAAAATCTTAATTAATATTATTAATTATTCATCATAATCATCATCATTATAAAAATATCACTTACATAAAATAATTTATAAACTAGTACAATTTTTTTAATGCAGCTTAATAAAATATTAAATCTTAATTATCATCAAAATATTGCGATTTCATTTTAAAATGATATTTGTGGAGGATTCATCAACAATTTATATAACAAATTAGTAAACATATATAAAAAAGGCGTGAAAGTTTTTTCAATTTAAGTCTTTTTGTTTTTTGTTTTTTTGTTTTTGTTTTTTGTTTTTTTCTTTTTCATATGGAAAATTATATAAAAGTGATTTTTTAAATTAATTTATATTTATATTTTATTATTATTATTATTTTTAATATTATAACTTTTTATTAAAAAATAATAATTTCCATTCTTTAAATTTGTTAAAAATAATGATTTAAATTTTCTTACATATTGTCACACTCCATACAAGTAAATTTTTTTTTAACTATAATAACCTTACACATTGGTATTACCAACACGATCTACATTAATCATTACTGTTGTGAATTCACACTTTAACAATAACCTATGTTCTACTTATAACAATCATATATATTATTACTTCCAGGTTCTATTGCGCATTAACATAATGTATAACATTTGACCTTACCCCACATAAGGTTCACGGTATATGCATTCCACTTGTTTAACATTATATGTACTTATGTTGACTTGGCACTACGACACCCAGTTGGTACTGGCGCTTTAATGGTTTATTTATGGTATCGGGTTCTTCACATCCCGAGAAATCTGTGACTGGTCCGGCCCTGCCATCGATCCAAATGGTTTGATCGGCAGCGTCCACTTGGAAGGATCAATGGCTAGATGGCAAGCTGCCATGTGCGCTTGGAGCCTACGGCCCGACGCCTTGGGCTTGCCACTTTCGCGCCAGAAGCATCCCGAAGTTCACCGGCTATCGAACGGTGACTACAAGTTCCCTACGGATCTACGGCTCCAGTTGAGCCACGAAACGGTAAAGGGTTTTAAGTTATATATACGTCGGTTTCATGTTTTCGGCTCTATTTTCCAGTTCAATACATTTCTTTGCAGCAACAGCACTGCAAATACGCAGCACTGATCTGCGTTTTATACAGTATCTCCCGAGGGCCTCAGGCCTACAGCCATTGCTTCGAGGTTCGTCCTTCCTCATCCTTGAAGATACTGGTTCGGTAACAAACGACACCAGGCTTTGTTTAAACAGGTACTGATGTTTCTATTCCACTGCGATTTGTTACAATTTCTATTTATTTGCACCAGGTTCATCTACTAATCCAGTTGTTGATCCGCGCAGATGGTTCATCACCATCCCGTCTGGGTCGAGGAATTTGTTTATTCCGCCGGTCGCCCGATGCCAGGTAAGGATTCAATACTTCTGTCTTCTCCCCTGTAACTCGTCCGGATTTTACTGAATCATTATTCCCTTGGCAGGGATGCCGGGCTTATATTTCGATTTTGCTCCTCTGCACCAGCTCAGAGTCCCGGCTTAGTCGGATCCACTCGGTTAGGAGGCATAACATTCTGAGTTCACTCATAGCCATGCTTCATTTAGCTACTGAACTATTGTTTAGCTATATACAGTTTTTCTTGAACGCAGCCGTTATATTAATTATTATTTTGTGACCTCGGCTGTGAGGGTTTGATGTTTTTGTTTGACATTGGTTGGAATATAATACAGAACACAGACAATACCGTGATTTCAGTACTACTTGTAATGCTTTCCTCTGTTTTAAAGGATATTTCCGAACTGGCTTGTATCGGTCTCTGCTGTTGAAATCATATATTTATTTACAGTGCATTTCTCTGTTGTATCTTCCAACTTATTGATACATGTGTATGTGATGTATTTCCGGCTTTGGCGCCTCGGCCAGCTAAGCACAAACTGCGGCTCGGGCCGAGGGGGTTCACCAAAGCGGAAGTTTGATGGCTGAGGTTGCATGCGACCATAGATATCATGGCTCTACCTCGACATTTATACTTTTTACTTCTTTATATTAACTGTGAATGTGTATGGTTTCCCTGATGCATGTAACACATTTATATATATTTCGAATAGATTACACTGTAAACACATTTCGTTAAGATCTTTATGTTTTTTTGCGATTCAGTTGACCGGGTTAAGATATCACATCACCGGGTTTTTAATGTTTGCATCATTTGCTTTATAGACGATAACACATCTTGTTCTGTTAATCTGCTTGGCCCGTGAGGGTTTCTAAGTTCACTCATGAATAAATATATGTCAGAGTAACAATTTTTACTGCCATTCTCGTTAGCAGAGAACGCCTGTACATTTCTTGTTTGCCTTTTTCCAAATGCGAAGATTCTAAGCTGTATTTTCGCTTTTACATATAAATGAGGGTTAATGCTACCGATGTTATGATAAGCCATTTACCGCGTGTTCTATTGTTTCTCTAAAGGACCATGCAGACTTAACTCTGTCGCCTTTAGTTTTCTTTCATATAGACTTTATGGTTCTTTCCTTCAGTTTGTATATACAGTTCCGTTTCGACATTCGATTCTGCTCTATATTTCGTACAGAATTTAATATTTGTTTTCTTGATACTATTTAAGGAGAATAACCAGATAACCTACCACTTATTTCCCTTTTTTCCGTACAGTACTATACAGAAAACATTTCCGCAGATATATAGTGGTAAGACATACCTGTTAATCTGCCAAACCTTTTTGTAATGCTTGTCAATCCACCCGTCCGTAGGAAGAGTTCTTCTTGACCTTCCACCCCCAAGCACTTGCAGGTCCTCTCAACTGCAATTACACTGGTCTCGCCAGTAAACGCTATCTGATCCTAACCAGACATAGCGTACACAGGAAATTCCTTTCCTTTTATGCCATCTGATCCTAACCAGACATAGCATACACAGGAAAATTCCTTTTCTCTTATGCCATCTGATCCCAACCAGACTTGGCATGAATATTTTCTTCCTTCTCTGCCATCTGATCCCAACCAGACTTGGCAATTCCCCTTTTTCCTCTGGGGTCTCAACTACCTCCTGAAGGTAGTTAGGGTTCCATTGTAACTCATTCCACAGTTACTAACCATGATTACTCATGAGCTCAGTTCAAATAGTGCTAACACAATTGTTTTTTAATTAACATAAAATTAATAACAGAGTTATATATACTTTTCAAATAAAGTCTTTGTTCATAATTACTTTTACTATTTACTAACATTAACTTTTCACGAGGGATGTTACACATATAAATAATTGCACTGATAAAATATATTTTGAATAAAATTGTTTTGTATCATTTATAACTATAAATCTTAAATATATAGTAAATATAAAAATAAATATAATTTAAAATTGTAATTTCAGCATTATTAAAACTAATTATTTAACTTTTTATGGATTAACTTTAATTACTTGTAATGTTTTATAATAAAAGGAGCATCTCTACAAACATTTTTATGGGTATTAAACTTTGTAGATAAATAGGAGAATATATATGATTTTCACATATCAAAGTTATGTTCAGTATTCTTTTTAACAAATTAATTGTACATTTAAATACATCAAACATTGTCTTAACATAGATACAATTTCTTCTCACATAATTTTTTTTGAGAGAATATCTCAACAACATGCTAAATAGGCCTGGGAGAGAAATGATCGCATCCAACTAAATCTAACCTCTTAAGACTTACAAGAAAATTATTCACATAAAATAAAGCCTACCTTACAATGATCAATAAGAATAATAATGGTAATGTTTGGTATGATAAAGTATCGCACATAAAAAAAGTATGAGTTACTCATTGTGACACTACCCCTTAATGGCTACATGTCTCAACCTATGGTAGGTATAACAATGGCAACCTTTGGAATGATAAAGTATCACACATAAAAAAAGTATGAGTTACTCATTTTGACACTCCCCCTTAATGGCTACATGCCTTAACCCATGGTAGGTAATCACGAACATCTTTTACTAATTTGATGGAATAGATTCTCCCCTATACACTAAAGACACTCTTCATTAGTGAATTCTATATTAGTGTCAACCTAACATTGCATTATGTACCTCAATCATGTAAATATCATCAAACTATTAAATTCCATATAAAGTATCAACCATCCACTAGAATACATGGGTACCCAACCATTACAACAATTGATCTAATAACATCTTCTTTAGGTATATCTTTCATTCAACTTCTTGGTGAACTCCCCTTGAATGTACATGAAATGTTTGCTTCATATGCCTCAGGCACCTCCAAAGTCTATAATTGGCATAGCCCACTCATAAATCATTTAATTGACATACAACCCACTCTTCCGAGTGTTGAAAAATCACCAAACAAGTTATCCAAATCATCATGGACACATGGTAAAGGGGAATGTGTTCCTATTTAGTTCTTACATTGATATGACCTCTACTTGTCACATACATAGGTACATATTGTTAACTTTCTCTATCTCATGAAGGCACCAAGTACAAGCTTTTATAGTATCTCTTAAGTACCACTACAATACTTCTCCAAAGTAAAAACTCTAGGCGAGATACATGCTCAAATTCTCAAAGGAAAATACAAAGAATCTATATATACCATTATGTGTGCTACAAATACAAGGTGTGCTTTAAGAATTTTTATATGGTCACTACTTTTATTGATCATAGCATGCAAACTTTACCTTGTTTTTCCATCACCAACAGATTCCCAATATTTCCATAAGACTTGTCACTAACATCATTTGAGCTAAGCTCTGAAACCTTTTTATTGTATCCAAAAGAACATATTTTTCCTTCCTGCTACAATCTCACCATTCCAAATCATAATTAAGTCTATGATCAATCTTTAGCTTCTCCAATGAGAAAAGCACAACTTCATTATTCTTTAATTGTAATGATAACCATCCAATAGTTATTCACCCATTTAACTCACTTCCATCTTAGAACCAAAGTGTCTATGATCCTCCACTAAATTTCATTTATAGAACTGTCATCTCAAACAACATCACAGTTAGGGGTCAATGCTACATTTGGGCTAGGTTGAACACTAGTATCACATAGTTTGATTAGGAACCTATTATACTGTATGGTTAACATCAACCTAACTATAAAGAGTGAACATTTAGCCATCTTATGAACATATTTTCATCTAGTGAGACACCTAGGTACCCAACCATGGTGCTTGCCAACTATCTAGAAAAATAATCTAGATATAAGAGGCATCCTAGTTAATCCTACACTTTCTGCACCTAGAAATGACAACTTATAGAGAAACAATAATCAATTAGTATTTCATCAGAGAACAATTGGAGGGAACAAAAATTGTAGCTACATTTCCTTCTAGCTACAACACACTTTATCAAGCTTATTCGGGAATGTTTTTACAATACATAGTATTTCCATGTAGGGCCACAAAGTAGTAGCAAAAGATAATAATACAAATTACCAAAAGCTTATTCTTACTTATTTCTTTGGATTCACGTACATGTTTGGTGTCCTCATTTACATGTTTGACATCTTGGTTCATTCTTCGATTTCACATTTAACCAATCATTTGTTAAAGTAATTAATTCTAACAAAATAACTATACCTTTATTGAATTAGCTAGGCTCAAAATGTTTGCGATTCTCTTAAGCCAATATAGTTTTTATCACAACCATTAATTGTACAAGAACCAAAGGTTATTCAATGTGTATAAACATGCATTTTAATTCATGCATTATATGTCTTCATATGCAAACAAAGTCAAGTAATCAATTTGACTCAAATGTTCAAATACAAGGATGTGTCTTTTTATGTTATGGTTCCACTAAACACTATTCTCAAGACATGGTTTTTTGAACACTTTGATTCCCCTAATACCAACTCAAAATTTGATAATACACTTTTCAATGCAGTTCTCATATGTAAAATACATATTGTTCTCCATACTCATAGGATATGTTATATCCCACCACACTCTATTATGATATGGAATGCTAATCGTTATTGGCCATCATTATGACAAAAATACCTTTTACAACCTATAGATATTTGATGGCACTGGTAGGTTTTCAAGCATTATAAGTAATACGGTTATATTCCCAGGCATCATGCCCAATAGTTTAGAAGGAATAAACAATTGAGTATATCACTTTATTATCAAAAGCCATATATAGTGGCATATAATCAACCAATTACTAGTACATATTTATGTTTTTCTTCTATACTATTTCAAAATAAATATGCCAAAAATTTCTAGTAATTCAATCAACACTCTACAATGGGAAATAAATATATGCGGTTATTTTGATTTACAATAGATCTCACATCTAAATCTTCATTATAAAATTCTTAATTCAATTTCCATGAATTCACACTATAAGTTGGAACATTATGGACACAATCTCTTATTGTATAGAAATTTTCAAATATTTAATTGTTGCAAATCATATATTTAGAAATCATTATTTACCAATGGGGTCATGTCTTTATTCACAGGTTCCTCTGTTCTAGTGCTAACTTCCTTTCCACTCACACTTTTCCTATGGGCACCTTTCTCTTTATGTGGTGGCACTCATTCATAGATCTCTACACATCTAGGGTTTCTTCATGAAAATTTCTTCCATATGCAAGGCCCTTTTTAGATCTGCATATCTTGCTTCAACTTTACAATTATTAGTTTCAAATTCAATCATATAATTGAAAGGAAATAAACTTTTTTGGGTGCTTCATTGATTCCTACAATGCAATATTTAGCACCAAGTTCATCGGATTAATTGATCGCTAATATTATAATGTGAGGTAGAAATGTGTTGGCACGCAGATGGCAAACCTGAGTTTAGAGTGAATTAGCCAACAAAACCCATCAAACACAAACCCTTTCAACATCACCTGCGAGCAAGTGAAGTCTCACTTGAGGCATCTATGAGGGGTTGTAGGAACCTGGAAAGTTTTGCAGTGATTAAGGAGATGTAGATTCTACACTTTTCATTAGTCCTTATCTAGTGTCTTGGTTATTCTAAATAGAAAATTTAGATATACCCCTATTCTACACATTAACTTCAATGCATTCAACAAAACTATAAAATATAACCATAGATAGTTCAACACATTATGCGTAGCCACATAAATCAACCCAAAATAGTTCATTTATTATTACAATGAAAACTGCATTAATTACATTCCAACTATTGTGGCTCACCAACCTAATAGATCAACTATTATAGCACAAAACCCTTACACAACCTCAAACTGCATGATCAAAACATACACGTATATATTTCTAAGTATATCTATTACATTGCGACTTCATCTATTTATATATTTACATTAGGGAACAAGGCCGGAAAACAACCTATTTTTACTATGGGAAGTAAATATTACCATAGGAAAAAACCCATAACCTTAACCTAACTACTTTCCCTCTTTCCCACATTCTGTGTGTTGACCCTTAGCTAACTTTCCTACATGTTATCCTTCTGTGTAGGTCCCAAAATATTTCCTCAAAGTTTTTCCCCAACAAGCCCCCAATATTCACGTGTGGCTCGTTTCGAGCCACTCACTCCTTATGTTATCCCATCTTGCTTCACTCATTGTCACCATAAATATGTCTTTGTGTTACCTCAAAATTTCGTGCACAACTTCTACTTCTTTGGATTTTCTTCCTTTTGGTACCTGCCCTCATGGCTACAAGTATAATCTCTTTCCTTCTTAGCCCCAAATCATTGTGCCTAACTTTTCCACAAAGATCTGCATGAAAATTCTTAGCACGTGCAGGGTCAACTCCTTCTGAATGTTGTAATCATTGCAACTTCAACCATTTTTGCACTTCTTTTCGGTAACGATTCTCCTATGTTGGTAAGGTGCAACAGCCCCATGAACTCTAAGAATTATTGTTGTGCTCGACTTCCTTAGTGATAGATATACTTATGAAAACTTCCTTGCATTGGTATCTTTACTAGACTTTCCACAAACAATGCAAGGTCTATGAATGCTCATGATGTCTTAGTTATGGCTTTCTTCTTTCATGTTTTTTTTCCTGGAAGTTTCCATTTTAACTTTCCAATGATTTCTAACTTTGCAACTCTTATTATCGATCATTCTAGCTTTCTTACATCACTCTCTACTCTCCATTTATATTACACAAAATGAAGTTGCTTAACTACCTTTCTAAACTTTATAAGTTGTTTCCATGCTACATCATAATTTAAAATATATCAAACCTAATTCCGTCTATAGTCACATTTAATTCTCCCAGTGCATACTACCTTAGTTTGTGTACTTGGGCTGCAATTGTTCTTGTCAGATCCATTGCTTTGAATATATCCTTGTCATTATAGCTCACTCATTCAATCATTAATTAAGTGGGCTTTCATTCGTATCGCGACCATGCTTTCAATATGACAAGACTAAATGTGACTTTTCTCAGTGCTTCTTCCATTTTCTTCTTCTTATTTTATATGTTCTTGATAGTTGTCTATCATCTTGGCGCATGTGCTCCCTTTTGTGTGTTGTGCACGATTTTTTGCCTAAGTAGTCTAAACAAAATACTCCCCCTAGATGATATTTTTTTAACCCATACTACGTGGATATCCTCATTGTGTGGTAGGTCAGATGCTGTTGTAGAGTTTTAGTCAATTTTTACTAATGAAACCCTCTATAAGTTACCCTTTGAGTTTCTCTAACTAGACAACTCTTGCCTCTATCACACATCTAGTCATGTAAGGACCCAACCAATGCATCTAAGATTTCACAAGATGCTTCAGGAATTTATTGTCATTGAGAAAAAACAAATCTCCTAGTCGGAACTTCTTCTGCTTTATGCACCTATCATGCCAAGATTTCTCTCATGCTTTTTGTAATAGCCCCTAGTTGCTTTTCTTTGTAAATAAAATAAGACTAAGGTCATGGGACATGTATTCCAAGATGAACGTTGGACAAAACATTATATTGGGAATCACTTGTGCTTAATAATGGCTATGGAAATTGGCAAAGGCATTGGAAGAGGTAAAGAGGCAATAATTGCAATTTTAATTATGAAAATAAAGGAAATTAGGAGAAAAGGAAGGTGAAGAAATAGATTTGCATGCAAGGGAAATTAGAGGGAAAATGAAGAAAAATGAAGAAAATAGAGGCCTCAATGATAAAAAGTCTTCAGAGGATCAGTTCAGAACTTTATTAGTTTAGCTTTTGTCAGCTTATTTTTTGGCTCTCTCATTCTCTCATACTCTTGCACACTTAGAGAATTTTTGGAGCATGTTTGGAGCACTCTAGTATTCACTTGGATTTGGGGAAAGAAGGGAATGAAAAACAAGGGAAGTGCAAGGGAACATTTGGATTAGTAACTACAATAGGGATACTTTGCAAGTAACAGGTTGCATGTGTGATTTCCTTACTAATTTTTGGATACATGGTATATGCGTGTAATTCCTTGGTTATGTGTTGTCATTGGCATGGATATTTCCCTAGATTGATAGTGGTTTCAACCTTGCCTTGCCATTTCCTGGAAGGCAATGGTGTTGTGGGTTTCCCACTTATTTTTCTGATTGGTGTTCAGGTTCCCTATGTTTGTGGGTTGGAACAAATGCTCTGGAAGCCCTAGAACAATTTGGGTTGAGTTACTAGTTCCTGGAGTCGTGGGTTGGGGCAATCTCTCTGGAACCCTTGGTGGGTTGATTTACTAGTTCCTAGACTCGTGGTTACAACAAACGCTCTGGAGCCCTGGAAGGATGTGAGTTGAATTACTAGTTCCTGAATCCCTGGACAACTTGAATAGAGACCGATCTGGTTGAAGTTAGTGATTTCTGGACCATAGAGGTGGAATCATTGTGGTTGAGGGTTGAGGTTGTTTTGCCTTTGGAAGCCCTAGTTAGTCTTGTCTTGGTTTATTCCATGAGATCCCATATTCATGCTTGGAATATGGTGTCAGGGTGATTAGCTGAAAGAGAGATTTGGTTTAGCCTAATCTATGGTCAGGTGGTACATGGAAGTCCCTAAATTGGTTGGCACGTTAATGTGTTAATAAGAGCTCTTTTCTATTGGAAACAATGTTAATAATGAGAGGGGGGTGAATTAGTATTACGAATAATTTAAAATTTTATGCTTTTTTTTCATTCAAACTTGGAAACCATCCATATACCATTAGCAACATATCATGTGGCAGCAATATGAAATAAACGCATAAACATACACCATGAGAATCATACACATGAACACCTAGGTTTAACATGGAAACCCTTCCGAGAGAAAAACCACCAAATCCTGTTTTTTTTTTTTTTTTGATGTTAAAATAAGAGAACCTACTCTATTACATCAATCTGTTGTGAGCCACCACTCACAAGAAGCACTAACTCCCTTTGTTTTCTTGCTAGCACCCATTAGTAGGAAGCATCAACTCCCTCCCTTTGTAGACACCTGATCAACTTACTAGAAAGACCATGTGAAGCACCAACTTCACAGATTTGTTGCAACCACCAATTTGCATCACCTTGGATTTATGAAAGCACCAATTTTCAGGAGCCACCAACCCCCAAGATTTCTTCAGATACCCATTAGATATGGAATGTAGGCTCCAACCCACACTCAATAAGGAACTAATGTTCTCTATAGATGGAAACTACTCTTCTTGATATCAACTTTTTCTCCTCAACAACCTTTCCTCTACTCATACCATGCTGCACTCTGTTCTCTGCTCACTCTGCAACAACAAATTGTACTCATTCCTCTGCTCTCAACAACATACACTCAACTCTGATCCTTCTTCTTCTGTTCTGGCACTTTCGGCCTCTTTCCTCTATATAGGGACTCTCAGCCTCTTCTTTGCTACATAGGCTCACTCAACCTCTTATCAACAACTCTCACACAAAGCTTTCTACTCTTGGCACTATTCTTTAGTGTAGGCACACTTGGACTCTCCTCAACAGTGCACTCACTCACAGAGCTCTCCACACAACTCACTCAATTATGTTGCATTCCTCCATATTGCTTAACTGCAATTCTGGGTTTTGTTTCAATTAAACACAATGTTTGATGTTGTCTCTGTCAGCCATCATTTTTCCATTCACGTTGCCCGAGTGTACTCCTGTACTTGGCACTCCTTCATGTTGTTGCATTTGACACATAGGCACTGAAACTTCATTAACCACTGAGAATGGTTTTTTTCTCTCACCCATTGTTGTTCAATTAAACATGAGGATGGCCGCTTGAGAGTTCACATGCCGAGACATAAATCCTTAGTCAACCTCACACTCTAACAAGGATCTTGTTCTTTCTATGAATAAATCTCTTGTCCCCGAGGCTCTGATCTTCATTCAATTCCTTGTAGCATGCACATAAGATCAGGGATGGTTTGTCTCAGCTGATGACAAACTCCATTATTTCATCTTGTGTAATTGTGGTCCTATTTGTTCGTCGAGACAAGAGTTTTTGCAGTTGTCATTATTCCAACGACCAACTCTTTTATGCGCATTTACTTGGCTACCATGGGGTTCTTCTAATCCATCCATGCCTATGGAAAAATATGGCATAATTGCCAAATATGGAGAACTTCTCTCAAAAGTTTTTGACTCATCCATGCATGGATACCCAACTTATGGTGAATAGTCTAGTTGGCATATCTGTTAAATATGACACACAATGCCAACGAGTTGTCAACTCATTAATAAGCTCTTCTGCACCCAACCATATTTTCAATTGAATTCTTCATAACTTGTAGGAAAGATCAGGGATGACTTGTTTCATTTGAGCCAGGCCTAGTAAGTTAGCTCTACAAGTCGTGGTCCTCTCTTCCTTGTGGCTATGTTCTTTGTAGTCGCCATTAATACCGGCAATAGTTATGGTGCTCTGCCATAGTTAGTGAACTCACCAATAACACAGGAAAAACATGCAAAACTAACTCCTGGGCACATATTTCACTGTTGGTAAAGAGGTCGAAAGGTCGTGGGTCAATTTGCTTCACATTTTATGCATCTGTGTTTTCCTCTGGCTTCACGACTAGTCCTGGAGGCCAAAGAATTCCTTAACATTGAAAAAAAAACATTGCAAACCTGACTCCTAGGAACACCTTTCAATGCTAGTCGGGGGGTCGTGAGTCGGCCCACTATGTTTGCTTGTGCACCTGCATTTGCCTCAACCTTGACTTTCCTGTAGGCCCAACTAAATCCCTTTTCCACTACTTTGAGCCTGTTTTATTGATTCAATCAAATAAATAGGAAAATATTTACAAAACAACCCCTTGGCTCAAACTTCAAGGATCTACCATATCATCAGCTTATGTCATGCTAACATCATCTGGGCCACGTGGAACCTTCTGTATTGTGACATGTGTCCCCTAAATTTGGCCCATTAGGCCACCCAAAAAATCCTAATTTTCCTACCACGTGTCCTCTGTACTACCACGCCATGTTGACGTCATTTTCCATGTTGTTGAAAACTCATCATATAGGCAATCACATTATGCCAATTGTTTTCCAGTACCGGGTCCCACATTGGTCGGGAGGTTGGGAGTCAAGACTTTGTTCTCCTGTTGAGTTTGTTGCATGACTCGACCTCCAACTTAGAGATGGTCCCACACAGGTCGAGGGTCGATGGGTTCAGGCTTTTCTCTTGCCAACTCTGCTACACGGCCCCAACCTCTAACTAGGCTCGACTTCTGACTAGGTTCGACCTTGGTTCAAAATATGCCTAAGTCCTGAGGAATGAACTTTTTTATCTACAAACTTCAACTTCCTGTAACTCCTGGTCCATAATGCCTTTTCTGGACTCCAGCATACCAATGGAAAGCTCTTTCAGAGAGGTATCTGATGGAGTCATTTCTAGATACATTTGAGTTGGTTTCCTGAGGCAGAATCTCATTCCAATCTTGGGACTAATAACCACGATAGTCATCTTTTTATGGCTTCTCCCCTGAGCAACCATGAGACTCCCCTGAGCTTATGCCAACATTTGTTGCCACCAACCTCAATGCTACTCTGGGTTACATCAATGCCAACACACTTGTTACCACCATCTAGACAATGCAAATTGTCCAACAATCTACCCCTTTGGCATTGATGGCAACACCTCATCACTTCTCCACATTAATGGTCAATCCTCATGTTTCTTCCACACTTCTCCTAGAATGAGACACCAATGGCTTTCTCTTCTCTACATGGGCCATCACAACTTCTCCAATATGATTCTCTCCCCCTTTGACATCAATGGTAAAGGGATACAAGCTATTTTTTTTCTCCCCCATGCAATCACTGACTATTAATGAAAAATAGTTTAGCTACTGATGTGCATTCTACTTCTTTGTATCTCTTTGACATTGTTGTTGCTACTGTAGGAAATATATATATGTGATATGCTTCCCCTGAACATATACTCTCTCCTCTAGGTATGGACACCTTATGGCTGCTAGCTAAGCATTGTTTTTGCCAATGCATCTTTTCTACCAATGCATCTTTTCTACCAATTAAAACGAAATTTACACCAATTAAAATTTCTCATGTTATTGTTGTTGCTGCAAATACCAATCACTAGTGATGCATTGAGCTTGTTGTTCACTGTTATTGTTGCTTCATCCTCTATGCTCACTTCCCTTGAGCATCTATATTAACCAACTCTGCTCCTCCTGAGATCAAGCTACTCCAAATATGGATTTCTACTTAAATAATACCAATTGCACCAAAAAGGATGATACAAATTGGATATTGTACGAGGCAAACTCTAATACTTCCTTTCCGAAAGACATCCCTGTTTGTAGAAAATGATGCTCCATACAAACCCAGACCACCAACTGACATAGTGATACCAATTGAAAGCTAAGGGGAATTCAAATCTTGTACTTATTGTGTTTCATGAACACAATATTGCTAGGAAAAATCAAAGTCACAACTTAAATGAAATAAGGGTATTTCATCCAAGATTCAGCCCTTTCATCCCTAAACAATCTTTCTTCCTAATGCTGAAATGATCATTGCCCGCTACTTCTACTAAAGAAACTTCCCCTGAGCCAATTCTCTTTGATCTCCTAGATCTGCTCCCTTACTTATGGATGGGGATTGATCCTGTCGACCTGACTTGTCTGAGGGCTTCTTTTCATTCCACACTTCTGCTGCAACTCATCTTCTTTTCACAACATACAATATTGTTGTGTACTCCCCTTGAAACCATGTTTGCTACACTCTCCTCTTACTTTCAATGTTGATACACTTGAAATAAAAAAAATACATTATTTTAATCAACATGGGGACTCGACCATACCTTCAACAACCAGATGCAATTTTCTGTCTATTCCTTCTAGCTTTTGCGTCTAACTTATTCGGCCTCCCTTGAGGCCATTCTCTTCCTTCACTGAAGAGAAATAAAGGATCTACTCCCCCTGAGTAGAATTTCCTCCTTTTTCCTCTATACATTTATTAGATGAGTCCTAATAGAAGCATTGCCTTCTGGCTTCTTCCTTGCCCTTGTTTGGGTTTTCTATTGGTTGCGTAGGGCTAGAGAATACTTCTCCTTCACCTTCTCTTTCTTCACCCAAATCTTCTTATCATTGCCTCTCTTTTTTGTCTTTGAGGCATAATTTATTGAGTTATCACTACCATTCATCACTTGAGGCTTGCGCTCATTACAACTAGCATTTGTAGAGACCTTAAAAAATGAAATATGAGGGTTATCCCTTTTTTTTTCACTCTTTTTTTCTCTAGAGAAATATCGACTCCTTAGTTATTTCCTCCTCTTTTCAGCATGTCCCTTTGGCACAGAGCATTGAAGACAATCTCGGCTTCCTTTTCTCTTCTATTGCTTTTCATCCTCAATGGACAACTTGCTTCATTTTGATGCATCATCTGAGAAGCGAACTTTGTCTTCCCATATATGTAGCTTGTTGCCTTGTGCCCAATATTACCACAATTGTATCATTCTTCATCACTTAAGAATGGGGAAAAATAATTTCTATAACTGACATCATTATTGTTAAAGCCACTACTACTACTAACAAGCTTGCTCTTGTTTTTTCTCAACAAACTTGGTTTTCTTGCAAGCCATATACAATCCATGGCTTTATGACCAAAATTGTTGCAAGAAAAACAATAGCCATAAAAGAACCTTTGATACCTAGAGATGCTTTTTCCTTGAGGGAGAAAGGACCTCTGTTGGTCCTTCTTGTTCCAACCATCGCTGTTAGAATTATTGCCTGGCCTGCTTCCTTGCAGCCCATGTCACATAGTTCGGGTTTGAATTCGAGTTTAACAACAATTAAGTTCGATTCGAATTCAAATTTTCTGTTAAAATTCGCGTAATGTTCGTCATTAAATTTGAATATATATATATATATATATATATATATATATATATATATATATATATATATATATATATATATATATAACAAATTTAATATATGAATATTATATTAAATTTAAGTTTTTTTTAATATATATAATCATTAAATTTAATTAAACTTAAAATATAACTCATTATAATATTAATATATTATTTTTTTAAACATATATCAAAGAGTATGTATAAAGTAAACTATACGACTTTTTTAGTGCAATTTAATTAAAAAACCATAACGTTGTGCCAGTGCAGCACTATTGATTTTCTCTTGGCACACACTTTACATATAATTGTTTTTTTCTTTTAGGTATGATCACCCTCATACAACATGTGTCTCCGCATGTTTTGATTACAGTGATAACTATGCCCATTTTTGTTTTCTTTAGTGTGAAATATTTGAATATACATAACTAAAACACTAAAACCAAAACATTGCGGACCTATAACATAAAATAAATTAAATTTATGAAAAGTATATTTAGCCCAACTATATCAAATTTAAGTCGAATTTGAAGAAAAAATTTAGATTCACTGAATTTTGAGCCTCAAGGTTCAAATTTGGCGAACCTTGTGACATTGCTCGCAGCTTCCTAGCTCTCTTTTATTGCTCTCTTTATTGTTGCTTTTTAACATTCTGTTGTTGCCTTATCTTCTCTTGTTGTTGATGCTTTCCTATCATATGTTGTCCAACAATTTCTTTTCCCTTGTTGTTGTTGGAAACTTTTACTGCCTTTACGTGGGTGGTTGACCTTTTAGCCTTTTCCTTCTTGGAGCTTCGTTCTTCTTTCAAACCCAAGCCAACCCTGATTAGAGGCGATATTTTCTTATCAATCATCTTGTCCAAGGCCTTTCTACTTTCCTCAAGCTTCTAATATTGAGACAACTCTTTATTTTACCTTTCTATTTCTTATCTCACTGAGACTACTTTAGCTTGTAGTCTCTCACTGTGAGCTTCTCTTTCATTCAGTTGATTGGTCAAACATGTCATTCAGCCTGCTAGCCTCTTCTTGTTGAGCATTAAGATTGACTATTTTTTTGCTCAACTTGTCAATCTTAAGCTCAAAATTTTTCAGTTGCTCCTCTTGCTTGAGATTTGTCTATGTTAAGTCCTTGACCTCCTTTAGAGCAAAGATCAATTTCTTTTTAAAGTAGGTCCTTTCATTTAGATCCTTTTTTCGTTATCAGAGGTGCTAGCCGAGTTACCACAGAGATCTAAATTCCTCTCTATGTCCATGGAACCTTCCCCAGGTTTGAGGAGTATTCCATCTTCATCACTACCAAGGGTACTTTTATTCTCTTCATGGGATATATTCTCTTCTTCTTTAGAGGATCCCTCAGTTTCTATTGCTACTGGAGTAGGTCTATCTTCATTACTATAACTAGATGAACTTGCATATTTTTCTTTAGAAACTACATATGAACATCTAGAATATAAATGACCTGTCTCAGTACATTTGTCACTAAGCAGTAACTTACCTCATGATTCTCCATCATCAGCTCGAGAGTGGTGAGCAACACCTTACTCACTAGAAGAAGTGTCTTCAATCTTTTGGGCATCTTTCCTTTGAGATTCCTTCTTATTCTTCTTCCTTCTCTTCTTCTCATTATTAGAAGCCATCACAAATTCAGGTTCACTGCTTGAGCAGCAAGGTTCTTCGACCTCCTCTTGAGCTGTGTAGATTTCTCCTTCATATAGAGATTTCTATTTGTCCAACATTTCCTTTGTTGACTCATAATGCCTCAATTTATCGACATCTGGCTTTGATCACCCTTTAATGATAAACTCCTTGGATTTTACATTAAGCCCATTCTTTTCTCCATTCACTATGGAGCACCAAACATCAACATCTAAAGCCATTAAATAGGCTTTCATTTTGATCCTCTAGAGTTCATTATTTGATCCATTTAAAATGGATAAATGGAACACCTTCTATTGTTAGCCAACCTTGATTAGCCATTATTTCCCTTTGATCTACCTTCGAGCGGTTAAGATGTTCCTGAAGGAACTTGGCTTTGATACCAATTGTTGGAAACAATGTTAATACTATGAAAGGGGGTGGGGGGGTGGTGGGGGGTGCCATGAATCAATATTACAGCTAATTTAAAAATTTATGCCTATTTTGTTTTTTCATTCAAACCTAGAAACCATCCATATAACATTAGCAACATATCATGTGACAACAATATGAAATCAACACATAAACATACACCATGAGTAACACACACTTGAACACCGAGGTTTAACGTGGAAACCTAATCTGATTTAGAATATTGGTTTGCAGTGCTAAGATCTTCCTCAAATTATAAACAAAATGCTTTCATTGTGCTTGAGGATTCATGAATTTTTGCAAATGAAATGAAGAGTTTTTATGTTAATTTTATGAGAAATTTAACATAAATCAGAAATTGAACAACAGCATAAACATGTACAGAACATCATCAAAAACACATTACAACAAGCACATGATAAAGGAGTTCACCCCTCCTGGGCTACGTCTCCTTGGTCCAACTTCCAATGGATTGGGCCTTTCTATTATGCTCAAAAGTGTAAAAATATGTATTAACAATGCTCAGATGCTTCTAAAAATTGCTTCCAAGAGTCCAAAATGTCCAAAAATGGCTATCTAGCCTCTTTTTGCATCCAATTTGGTGAAAATTGAAGAAGTTATGACTTCCCCTTGTTTTCCCACTATTCGCTCCACAAATTGCTCCACATCCGACAGGAACCCACAATTTCTCTCCATATCTCCGTTAACCGAGCGAGAATCTTGCCGCGCGGTGGGCCATAATCCATTGGCATAGACTGTCCATCGCAAATCACAATTAGCAGAGTCCTACGGTCTTATGGACTATGAACCAGGTGGGTGATATGTGATTGCGATTCGGCAGACTCGACAAAACTCTTAATTGGAGCTTATAATTGTATTGCGTCTGAGATCCTTTTGCAATCAGTGGAGTAGCGGGGTCTTCTATATGCGGGACTTTGCACCATGTTGCACTTTTCAATTGTGATATTGCATCGAAACCCAAACCTGCCGGGGCCGATTCTAGAGTGTCGTGCGAGATGTGCAATCGCATCACACCCGAGTACCTGCCGGGGGCCAATTTTGAAATACTTCCCTTCGCCAATGTGCGATTTGCGAAGTGTAGGGACAAATGGAAGCCTGCCACTTGGAACCTCCCGATTCACTGATAGAACTTGCCACATCATCCAATCCTACCATCTGAACAAGTCAAACCTGAACTTTGACTTGCTATAACTTTTGCATACGAGCTTGGATTTGAGTACCGTTCACACTGTTGGATTCAGAATGATGAGCTCTTCAGTCTGGAGCTAAGTTTACCAAGATTACCTACCACATCATCCAATCCTGCCATGTGAACAAGTCAAACCTAAACTTTGACTTGCTCTAACTTTTGCATATGAGCTTGAATTTGAGTACCGTTCACACAGTTGGATTTAGAATGATGAGCTCTTCAGTCTGAAGCTAAGTTTATCAAGATTATGACTTTTATTTTTGAGCCTAATTTTGAGCACCTACTCACTCCTCCCCACTAGAAGTCTTTTGGACCCCAAAATATCACTTTCAATTGACTAGCAGGTGAGGGTACAATTCCCTCACCTTTCCAATCTCGATCCATTGATCATTAAATTGGAACTTGTGATCTCCACAATTCTTGTCGTGCCTTTCTGTGTACTTGCCTTTAACCTTTTCAAGTTGTTCTTGCACTGTTTGATGTACAATTTGGAGCCGTTCAATGAACTCTTTGGCCTTGTCCATGTTACTCTCAGTAGCAACATCCTTCTTAGCAAGATGATACAATACATTATGATGCAAATGGTAAACAAATTTCTCCACTTGATTCCTTTTACTCAAGCTTGAATATACATCTTGAAAGTATGTATTTTTCTGAACATAACTTTCACATAAAACAAAATGATGCTTGAGGAAAGTAGTTATACAAACTATAGGCCTAGAAAGTACATCAACAAACTTGTCGCTTATACCTTTCTTATACATTTTGACCGAGTGGAATAGTAGAAGAAAACCATCAATGTTACAACTAATTTAAACTTTTATGCCTTTTTTTTTCATCCAAACCTAGAAACCATCCATATAACATTAGCAACATATCATGTGGCAACAATATGAAATCAACACATAAACATACACAATGAACAACATACACTTGAACACCGAGGTTTAACGTGGAAACCTAATTTGATTTAGAATATTAGTTTGCAGTGCTAAGATCTTCCTCAGATTATAAACAAAATGCTTTCATTGTGCTTAAGGATTCATGAATTTTTGCAAGTGAAATGAACAATTTTTATGTTAATTTTATGAGAAATTTAACATAAATCAGGAATTGAACAACAACATAAACATGTACTGAACATCATCAAAAACACATTACAACAAGCACATGATAAAGGAGTTCACATCTCTCGGGCTATGTTTTCTTGGTCCAGCTTCCAATGGCTTGGACCTCTCTATTATGCTCAAAAGTGTAAAAATAATATGTTTACAATTCTCAAATGCTTCTGAAAACTGCTCCCAAGAGTCCATAATGTCCAAAAATGGCTATCTAGTCTCTTTTTGCATCCAATTTGGTGAAAAACTAAAGAAGTTATGACTTACCCTTGTTTTCCCACTATTCGCTCCACAAATTGCTCTACATTCAGCAAGAACCCACAATTTCGCTCCAAAAATCCGCTAACCGAACGAGAATCTTGTCACGCGGCAGTCCATAATCCATTGGCACCGACTGTCCATCGCAAATCACAATCAGCGGAGTCCTGCAGTCTTATGGATTGTGAACCAGGCGGGTGATATGCGATTACGATTCAATAGACCTGACGAAACTCTTAACTGGAGCTTATAATTGTATCACATCTGATATCCTTTTGCAATCAGCGGAGTACCAGGGTCCTGTATATGCGGGACTTTGCACCATGTTGCGATCTGAGATTGTGATATCACATCACAACCCAAACCTGTCAGGGCTGATTCTGTAGTGTCGTGCGAGATGTGCGATCGCATAACAACTGGGTACTCGCCGGGGGTTGATTCTGAAATACCTCCCTTCGCTGATGTACGATTTGCGAAATGTAGGGACAAATGGCGGCCTGCCACTTGGTGCCTCCCGATTCACTGATGGAACTTGCCACAACATCCAATCTTGCCATGTGAGCAAGTCAAACCTGAACTTTGACTTGCTCTAACTTCTGCATATGAGCTCATATTTGAGTACTATTCACACTGTTGGATTTAGAATGATGAGCTCTTCGATTTGAAGCTAATTTTATCAAGATTATGACTTTTATTTTTGAGCTTAATTTTGAGCACCTGGTCACTCCTCCCCACTAGAAATCTTTTGGACCCCAAAATATCACTTTCAATTGACTAATGGGTGAGGTCCCTTACCTTTCCAATCTCGATCCATTTATCACTAAATTGGAACTTGTGATCTCCACAATTCTTGTCGTGCCTTTTTGTGTACTTGCCTTTAACCTTTTCAAGTTGTTCTTGCATTGTTTGATGTATAATTTGGAGTTGTTCAATGAACTCTTTGGCCTTGTCCATGTTACTATCAAGAGAAACATCCTTCTTACCAAGATGATACAATACATTATGATGCAAATGGTAAACAAATTCCTTCACATGATTCCTTTTACTCAAGCTGGAATAGACATCTTGAAAGTATGTATTTTTCTGAACATAACTTTCATGTAAAACAAAATGATGCTTGAGGAAAGTAGTTATACAAACTATAGGCCTAGAAAGTACATCAACAAACTTGTCTCTTATACCTTTCTTATACCTTTTGATCGAGTGGAATAGTAGAAGAAAACTCATCCAATGGAAGTTCCTTTGTCACTGCAACTTAAACACTTTATCATTGAAAATTTCTGAATGAAAGAGAAGGGCTTACCACATTGCAAAAAGACTGCGCCCATGGCATAGTCACATACAACGACCTGAAAATTAAATGACTCTCTCAAGTATAGAAAAGAAAGTACTAGAGTTATACTGATATTTGTTTTTAAAGCATCCAATGACTCTCGTTGTTTTCCTGCCCACTAGAAGACCTTTTGCACAACTGCCAACGAATGCAAATGAACCGCAATAGAAGAAAAATTAACAAAATTTATCCTCCAACATTGGGCTACTCCCCAAAAACCTCTTATCCAAATGACTATCTTGAGCCTGCCTACGTAAATTACGAGCAGAGAAAAGGCATCTATGGCTTCATGGGGATGTATGTTTCCTTCACCTGTGTCTGCGAGAATTGAGTCAATACCACCACAAATTGTTACGGCTTCAATCTTGGAGATGTCTAACTTCAGCTCACCTTCTCCATGTCCCATGTAGACTGCCAAAAATCCTTTGGGAACCTGAACACGCTTGGAAGAACCAATTTCACAGGTCAAGTACATCAAAGAAGTTTTATCCAACATATACTTTGACATCTTCAGAAACAAATGTTCTTGACATATGACATCAAGTATTTTTTTCTCACACATGACATGTTCATAATGAAATTTTCTGAAAATGAAAATGTCATCCAAATAGACTATCCTGTCTAGAAATGGCTTCAACACATCTTTCTTCATATGCGTAAAAGTAGTAGGAGCATGGAAAAGACCGAAAATCATAAGAAGCCATTCAAACAAACCTTGTCTGGTTTTGAATGTTGTCTTCCATATATCTCCTTCAACAATTCTACTTTGATGAAAACCACTTCTTGAATCCCATTCAAAGAAATGCTTACCATTCTTCTCGGGTGCCAAAACAAGAGGTGCACCACATAGTAAAGGAGTAGGCCGAATGATCCTTTTATTCAACAATCCCTGTATTTGCGTCTTAATTTTTGCGCTTTCCATCACTAACATCCTGTACATGCCAATGTTAGGAAGAAGACACTTTTGCTTCAAATGTAACTCAGGTTGGATTCCCCTCTTAGGAAGTAATCCCTTTGATTCCTGAAACATTTCATCAGATTGGTTAACAATGTCAACCAAATCAGTTTTCAAATTCAAATTACAACCTTCAAATGCTTCATAATCAATATCATTCTCAGGTTTGATCACGAGAAGCACAAGATTCTTGCTCAAATTCACCAGTGTTTTCATTTTCCCTGCATTAACAATCGAAAGTTTTTTTTTTTTTTTTTTGCTATGAGCTCTCAGAATATATTATACTCCATTTTTGAATATGTGATATTTGTTTTCATGTCGATGGAAAATAGCTTTTTTGTCATAAAGGTATGGGCTGTCCAAAACAATGCCACAGATATCTAATGGCACAATGTCAAGCTCCACTTCATCTATGAATTTTGCAGTGATTGGGAACTTCAGTTTACACTTTCTCGTAACCTGCAATTGCGCATTATCACATACCCATTCAAGTGGATACGGTATATGATGTGGAACAGTTTCCAGATTTAAACCCTTGACAATGTTTTCTGAGATAAGATTGGATTGAGAGTCGTTATCCATCAACGTATCAATCTTGTTATGTTTTGAGATCACCCTTATGTGAAATAATTATATTCTCCTCTTTTCATTTGGATTTTCATTTTGCAAGCCTAAAGAACTAGTGCTGGCAATGGAATCCTTTCCTTGAAACCCCATTACCATGATTTTCGTTTCATCACCCGATTCGGATCCAAAATCCTCTTGAGTGGTTGAAGTTGTCTTTTCTTTTCCTAATTTTGAGCACCTAGTCACTCCTCCCCACTAGAAGTCTTTAGTATTACAACTAATTTAAATTTTTATGCCTATTTTTTTCATTCAAACCTGGAAACCATCCATATAACATTAGCAACATATCATGTGGCAACAATATGTAATCAACACATAAACATACACCATGAGAAACATACACTTGAACACCTAGGTTTAACGTGGAAACCTGATCTGATTTAGAATATTAGTTTGCAGTGCTAAGATCTTCGTCAGATTATAAACAAAATGCTTTCATTGTGCTTAAGGATTCATGAATTTTTGCAAGTGAAATTAAGAGTTTTTATGTTAATTTTATGAGAAATTTAACATAAATAAAAAAATTGAACAACAGCATAAACATGTACAGAACATCATCAAAAACACATTACAACAAGCATATGATAAAGGAGTTCACCTCTCCTGGGCTACGTCTCCTTGGTCCAACTTCTAATGGCTTGGGCCTCTCTATTATGCTCAAAAGTGTAAAAATATGTGTTTACAATGCTCAAATTCTTCTGAAAACTACTCCCAAGAGTCCAAAATGTCCAAAAATGGCCATCTAGCCTCTTTTTGCATCCAATTTGGTGAAAAAATGAAGAAGTTATGACTTCCCCTTGTTTTCCCACTATTCGCTGCACAAATTGCTCCACATCCAACAGGAACCCACAATTTCACTTTAAAAATCTGCTAACCGAGCGAGAATCTTACCATGTGGCGGAGTCCTGTGGTCTTATGGACTATGATATGCGATTGCGATTCGGCAGACCCGATGAAACTCTTAATTGGAGCTTATAATTGTATTGAGTTTAAGATCCTTTTGCAATCGGCGGAGTACCAAGGTCCTGTATATGCGGGACTTTGCATTGTGTTGCGATTTGCGATTATGATATCCCATCGCAACCCAAACCTGTCGGGGTTGATTCTGTAGTGGCGTGTGAGATGTGCGATCGGATCACAACTGGGTACCTATCGGGGGACAATTTTGAAATACCTCCCTTCGTCGATGTGTGATTTGTGAAATGAAGGGACAAATGGTGGCTTGCCACTTGGCGCCTCCCGATTCGCTGATGGAACCAACCACATCATCCAATCCTGCCATGTGAGCAAGTCAAACTTGAACTTTGACTTATTCTAACTTCTGCATATGATCTCAGATTTGAGTACCGTTCACACTGTTGGATTTAGAATGATGAGCTCTTCAATCTAAAGCTAAGATTATCAAGATTATGACTTTTATTTTTGAGCCTAATTTTGAACACCTAGTCAGTCCTCCCCACTAGAAGTCTTTTGGACCCCAAAATATCACTTTCAATTGACTAGCGGGTGAGGGCACAATTCCCTCACCTTTCCAATCTCGATCCATTGATCACTGAATTGGAACTTGTGATCTCCACAATTCTTGTCGTGCTTTTCTGTGTACTTGCCTTTTAACTTTTCAAGTTGTTCTTGCACTGTTTGATGTACAATTTGGAGTCTTTCAATGAACTCTTTGGCCTTGTCCATGTTACTCTTAGTAGCAACATCCTTCTTACCAAGATGATACAATACATTATGATGCAAATGGTAAACAAATTCCTTCACTTGATTCATTTTACTCAAGCTTGAATATACATCTTGAAAGTATGTATTTTTTCTGAACATAACTTTCATGTAAAACAAAATGATGCTTGAGGAAAGTAGTTATACAAACTATAGGCCTAGAAAGTACATCAACAAACTTGTCGCTTATACCTTTCTTATACCTTTTGATCGAGTGGAATAGTAGAAGAAAACCCATCCAATGGAAGTTCCTTTGTCATTGCAACTTAAACACTTTATCATTGAAAAATTCTGAATGAAAAGAGATGGGATTACCACATTACAAAAAGGCTGTGCCCATGGCATAGTCACATACAACAATCTGAAACTTAAATGACTGTCTCAAGTCTGGAAAAGAAAGTACTGGAGCTATACTAATCTTTTGTTTTAAAGCATCAAATGAATCTCATTGTTTGCCTGCCCACTGGAAGACTTTTTGCACAACTGCCAACGAATGCAAATGAACTACAATAGAAGAAAAATTAACAAAATTTATCCTCCAATATTGGGTTGCTCCCAAAAAATCTCTTATCTAAATGACTATCTTGAGCCTACCTGCATAAATTATGAGCAGAGCAAAGGCATCTGCAGCTTCACGAGGATGTATGATTCCTTCACCTGTGTCTGCAGGAATGGAGTCAATACCACCACAAACTGTTACAACGTCAATCTTGGAGAGGTCTAGCTTCAACTTACCTTCTCCACGTCCCATGCAAACTACCAAAAAGCCTTTGGGAACCTGAACATGCTTGGAAGAACCAATTTCACAAGTTAAGTACATCAAAGAAGTTTTATCCAACATATACTTTGACATCTTCAGAAAAGAATGTTCTTGACATACGACATCAAGTATTTTTTTTCTCACACATGACATGTTCATAATGAAATTTTCTGAAAATGAAAATGTCATCCAAATAGACTATCTTTTCTAGAAATGGCTTCAACACATCTTTCTTCATATGCATAAAAGTAGTAGGAGCATGGAAAAGACCAAAAATCATAACAAGCCATTCAAACAAACTTTGTTTGGTTTTGAATATCGTCTTCCATATATCTCCTTCAACAACTCTACTTTGATGAAAGCACTTCTTGAATCCCATTCAAGGAAATGCTTACCATTCTTCTCGAGCATCAAAACAAGAGATGCACCACATGGTAAAGGAGTAGGCCGAATGATCCTTTTATTCAACAATCCTTGGATTTGTGTCTTAATTTTTGTGCTTTCCATCACTGACATCCTATACATGCCAATGTTAGGAAGAAGACACTTTTTCTTCAACTGTAACTCGGGTTGGATTCCCCTCTTGGGAAGTAATCCCTTTGATTCCTGAAACATTTCATCAGATTGGTTAACAACGTCAACCAAATCAGTTTTCAAATTCGAATTACAACCATCAAATTCTTCATAATCAATATCATTCTCAGGTTTGATCATGAGAAGTACAAGATTCTTTCTCGAATTCACCAGTCTTTTCATTTGCCCTGCATTAACAATCGAAAGATTTGTTTTCTTGTTGTGAGTTCTCACGATATATTCTACTTCATTTTTGAATATGTGATATTTGTTTTCATGTCGATGGAAAATAGCTTTTCTGTCATAAAGGTATGGGTTGTCCAAAACAATGCCACGAATATCTAACGACACAATGTCAAGCTCCACTTCATCTATGAATTTGCAGTGATTGTGAATTTCAGTTTACACTCGTAACTTGCAATTGCGCATTATCACATACCCATCCAAGTGGATACGGTTTATGATGTGGAACAGTTTCCAGATTTAAACTCTTGACAATGTTTTATGAGATAAGATTGGCTTGAGAGCCGTTATCAAACAACGTATCAATCTTATTATGTTTTGAGATCACCCTTATGTGAAACAGTTCTATTCTCCTCTTTTCTTTTGGATTTTCATTTTGCGAGCCTGAAGAACTAGTGCTGGAAATGGAATCATTTCCTTGAAACCCCATGGATGTGATTTTCGTTTCATCACCCGATTCAGATCCCAAATCCTCTTGAGTGGTTGCGGTTGTCTTTTCTTTTCTTCTATTGTTGAATTTCTTTGGTTTCACTTCTGGATGAAGCTTCCAATAGTGAGCTTCATCGTGACCCTCTCTGGAACAATGTTTGCAGATTGTTTTCTCTCCTTCTTTTCTAATGGATGCATTTTTCTTTCCTTTGAAACCCTTTTCTTTATTTTTACCCTTAAACAGATTTTTACCACCTTCTCTTGGGGTGTTTTTCTCTCTTGCCTCAAGATGAGTGGCTTACACACACACATCATCTAGATTACTGGGATTAAACATTAAGATAGTATGCCTAAGGTAACTTTGTAAACCCCCTATGTACTTCAACAATGTGTCCTGTGATTGCAAATCTACACATAACATCAAAGACCTTTTTCTGAATTCTTGGGTGTAATCTTGCACATTTTGACCTTTAAGCTCTCTAAAGTTCTGCCAATTCATGATGGATTTCTGAATATAAGCTAGAGGGTAGAATTGTATTTTGATTGCAGCGATGAAATCATTCCAAGAAATAGAGATCTTACCATTGTTTTTAATCTCATCTTGGGTCTTTGATTCCCACCATACTAGTGTTGCACCCTCCATTCTCAAGGAAGCTAACTGAATCTTTATGTCATCCTCTTGAAGGTTTTGAATCCTGCAATATACCTCCAATTGACGAATCCAATTATTAAGCTTCTTTGCATTCACTTCACCATTATACATGGGAAACTCGAATTTAACATCAAGTTTAAAAAAAGGTGATTTACCAGTTCCTTTTGAAGAATGATGATGAGTATGGGTAAGAGTTGCATTAATGGAAGAGTGTGAAGATGCTTGTGAAGAAGAAGATGAAGAAGATGGTGGAGAGGGTGGAGGTTTGTCTCCTTTCCCATTACCTCCTCCTGAAGAGCTTTCTCCTTTGGGAGGTTTGGAACTTTCTCCTTGCAACCTACTATTCCTCTCTTCATAGAGGACCTTCACCATCTTTTTCATATCAAAGAAAACCTTTCTGAAGGTCTTCTCATCTTTTGTCATGTTTGTAGGTTCTCCTTCATGAGACATGATCTCTGGAGTCTCAACTGTAACTTGAGGCTGAACTGGTGTTGGAGATTGTGGCAACCTTGCTCTTCTTCCCCTTGACCCAACTTCAGGGCTTCCAACCAGCTTTCCTTCACCTCTTTTGAGTTTTAACCTTGTAAGAATGACATAAAATTGTAAACAATTAAATCCTTCTTTCACAAAGCAAACCTAGTGCTCTGATACCAAATTGATCTGATTTAGAATATTAGTTTGCAGTGCTAAGATCTTCCTCAGATTAAAAACAAAATGCTTTCATTGTACTTAAGGATTCATGAATTTTTTCAAGTGAAATGAAGAGTTTTTATGTTAATTTTATGAGCAATTTAACATAAATCAAAAACTAAACAACAACATAAACATGTACAAAACATCATCAAAAACACATTATAGAAAGCACATGATAAAGTAGTTCACCCCTCCTGGGCTACGTCTCCTTGGTCCAGCTTCCAATGGCTTGGACCTCTCTATTATGCTCAAAAGTGTACAAATATGTGTTTACAATGCTCAAATGCTTCTGAAAACTACTCCCAAGAGTCCAGAATGTCCAAAAATGGCTATCTAACCTCCTTTTGCATCCAATTTGGTGAAAAACTGAAGACGTTATGTCTTCCCCTTGTTTTCCCATTATTCGTTCCACAAATTGCTCCACATCCGACATGAACCCACAATTTCGCTCCAAAAATCCGCTAACAGAGTGAGAATTTTTCCGCGCGGCGGGCCATAATCCATCGGCATCGACTGTCCATCACAAATCGCAATTGGCGGAGTCCTATGGTCTTATGGACTATGAACTAGGTGGGTGATATGCGATTGCGATTCAGCCAACTCGACGAAACTCTTAACTGGAGATTATAATTGTATCACATCCAGGATCCTTTAGCAATCGGCAGAGTACCAGGGTCCTGTATATGCGGGACTTTGCAACGTGTTGTGATTTGTGACTGCGATATCACATTGCAACCCAAATGTGTCGAGGCCAATTATGTAGTGTCGTGCAAGATGTGCACTCGCATCACAACCCGATACCTGTTGAGGGCTGATTTTGTAACACCTCCCTTTGCTGATATCCGATTTGTGAAATGCAGGGACCAATGGTGGTCTACCACTTGGCACCTCCCAATTCGCTGATGGAATCTGCCATGTCATCCAATCCTGCCATGTGAGCAAGTCAAACCTGAACTTTGACTTGCTCTATCTTCTACATATGAGCTCAGATTTGAGTATTGTTCACATCATTGGATTTAGAATGACGAGCTCTTCAATTTGAAGCTAAGTTTATCAAGATTCTAACACTTTGAGTTTTGAGCCTAATTTTGAGCACCTGATCAAAACCCTTCCAGGATAAAAACCACTAAATCTTGTTTTTTTATTGATGTAAAAATAAGAGCACCTACTCTATTACATAAATCTATTTGCAAGCAACCACTCATAGGAAGCACCAACTCCATTTGTTTTCTTGTTAACGCCCACTAGTAGGAAGCACCAACGCCCTCATTTTATAGACACCTGATCAACTTACCAAAAGCACCATGTGAAGCACCAACTTCATGGATTTGTTGCAAGCACCAACTTGCAACTCCTTGGATTTATGCAAGCACCAACTCACAAGAAGCACCAACCCCGAATATTTCTTCAGATACCCACTAGAGATGGAAGCACCAACTTCCTGTATGCAGGCTCCAACCCACACTCAATAAGGAACTAATGTTCTTTGTAGATGGAACCTACTATGTCTGGTATCAACTTTTTTCTCCTCAACAACCTTTCCTCTACTCATCCCATGCTGCACTCTGTCCTCTGCTCACATTGCAGCAACAAAATGTACTCATTCCTCTGCTCTCAAAAACACACACTCAAATCTTAGCATTCTTCTTCTTCTTTGGCACTTTTGGCCTCTTTCCTCTGCATATACATTCTTAGCCTCTTCTTTGCAACACATGCTCACTCAACCTCTTCTTAGTAGCCCTCACACAAAGATTTCTTCTCTTGGCCCTCTTCTTTAGCACATGCAACTTTTCCTCCCCTTAGCAGTGCACTCACTCACAGAACTCTCCACACAACTCACTCAACTATGCTGCATTCCCCCACATTGCTCAACTGCAATCTTGGATTTTGTTTCATTGCAACATAATGCTCGATGTTTTCTTTGTCAGCCATCATTTTTTCATTCACGCTACCTGAATGTACTCCTGCACTTGACACTCCTTCCTGTTGTTGCGTCTGATACATAGGAACTACAACTTCATTAACCACTAAGAATGGGATTTGTTCTATCACCTATTATTGTTGCATTAAACATGAGTATGGGTACCTGAGTGTTCCCATGCTGAGACATAAATCGTCAATCAACTTGCACGCTCCAACAAGGCTCTTGTTCTTTCTATGAACAAATCTCTTGTTCGTGAGGCTTCGATCTTCATTCAATTCCCCGTAGCACATGAGCAAGATCAGGGATGGCTTGTCTTAGCTCATGACATCCTCCATTATTTCACCTTGTGCAACTGTGGTCCCGTCTGTTCTTCGAGTCAAGAGTTTTTGTAGTTTCGATTGTTCTAGTGACTAACTCCTTTGTGCACATTTACTTGGCTATCATGGGGTTCTGCTAATCCAACCATGGCTATGGAAAAATATGACATACCTATCAAATCTCAATAACTTCTCTCCAAAGATGCCAACTCATCCATGTCTACATACCCAACTTATGGTGAATAGCCTAGTTGGCATATGTTCAAAATATGACACATAATGCTCACGAGTTGTCAACTCATCAATAAGCTCTTGTACACCCAACCATCTTTTCAATTGAATTATTCATAACTTGTAGTATAGATCAGGGATGACTTGTTTCATTGAGTCAGGCCCAGTAAATTAGCTCCACAAATCATGGTCCTTGCTGCCTTGTGGCTCTATTTTCTGCAGTCGCCATTAATACTGGAAATAGCTATGGTGCTCTGTGATAGTTAGTGAACTCACCAATAACACATGAGATCTAGGCAAAACTAACTCTTGGGTACGCCTTTCACCGTTGGCCGGTAGGTCGAAAGGTCGTGGGTCGACCCGCTTCACTTCTTATGCATGTGTTTGCCTCTAGATTCACAACTAGTCCTGGAGGTCGAATAATTCTTTAACATTGAAAAAAAAAACACCACAAACTTGACTCCTAGGCACACATTTCAATGTTGGTTGGGGATTTGTGAGTCGGTCCACTCTGTTTGCTTATGCACCTACATTTTCCTTAACCCCGAATTTCTTCTAGGATTGACTAAAGCCCTTTTCTACTGCTCTGGGCCCATTTGATTGATTCAATCAAATACATGGGAAAAGAGTTATAAAACTACCCCTTGGCTTAAACTTCAAGGATTTGCCACATCATCAGTTTATGTCATGTTGACATCATTTGGGCCATGTGGCACCTTCTGTATGGTGACACGTGTCCCATAAATTTGGCCCATTATGCCACCCGAAAAATACGAATCTTCCTACCACGTGACTTTTGTACAGCCACACCATGTTTACTTCATTTTCTATGTTGCTTCCAACTCATCACAGAGGCAATCACATTTTGCTAATTGTTTACTTGTACTGAGTCCCACATTGGTCAGGAGGTCAGGAGTTGGGACTTTGTTCTCCTATTGAACTTGTTGCAATGCTCGACCTTTGACTTAGACATGGTCCCACATAGGTTTGGGGTCGAGGGGGTCGGGTTGTTCTCCTACCAACTTTGCTACGTGGCCCCAACCTTCGACTAGGCCCGACTTCCGACTAGGTTCGAACTTGGCTCAAAATTTGCCTAAGTACTAAGGAATGAAATTTTCTATCTGCAAATTTCAATTTCCTGTAACTCCTAATCCAGAAGGCCTTTTCCGAACTTCAACATACCAATAGAAATCTCTTTCAAAGCACTATCTGATTAATTTCCAGATACATCTAAGCTAGTATCTTGAGGTAGAATCTCCTCCAATCTTGATACTAATAACCACCATAGTCATCTTTTTATGTCTTCTTCATTAAGCCTTCTATTATGATGATTCTCTATAGAACATTGTAGAAACCATGGGAGTACCCCTGGGCTTATGCCAACATCTTCTTCCACCAACCTCAATGCTACTTTGATTGACATTAATGCCAACACACTTGCTGCCACCATCGAGACAATGCCAATTGTCCAACATTTTCTTATTGTGATCTATGAGCACTTGTACTAGTTATTATGGTGATCTTATGGCGAATTTTCCACGGTTTCTATTCTGGTTATATGATTTATTCTATTTCTGTCGAATGGTCCTTTTTGCCATCCATGATAGAACAATGAAGAGGTGTGGTCTAGGTCATTTAAAGGGAAATCAAAAGAGAGGGGCATCATATCGAATGACCATTTTGGAGAAGGCTCAACATATCGGGGGCCAATATCATATGGGAGACCCGAAGTTTTGGGAGCCAAAATTGAGAGAAGGGCCAAAATGAAAAGGAAGAGCCGAAATGAAAAGGAAAGTGCCGAAATTTGGGAGGTGACCACATCAGAAACTGATATTGGAAGAATGTAAGGAAGTTATATCAGGGCCCAATATCGGAAGGTTAAACATCGGAGGAAAGAAATTTCGTAATCCTCTGTTTAAAATGTTTTCTAAAAATTTCTGTTTCAATGGAGGGGATTCGATGTTGTTAGAACTTGGTCATGAGGACTCAAGGGACCAGGGGCATAGAAAAGGCGGAGCACCTAGGTGTTATGTAGAATATCAGAGGTCCAAAATTTCGGACCCCTATTGTAATTAGGTTTTTGAAAAGACTCCAATGAAGGGGCTTCGATGTTATGTGGCACTGGGTCATGAGAATTCAAAAAGCCAAGGGTCAAAGAACAAAGGGAGTTAGGCCCTCAACAAGAGCCCAAAGGCTTAAGAACCCAAGCGCCCAAACCACTAGTCACGACACTGGTCCTATGGGGGAATTGAGATAAGAGGGCTAAAAGAGTAAATTATCATGGCTACGCCTTTTCATTTAAAGTTTGAGCATGTTTAAGGGTGGATCGTCATCTATCTCTACCTAAACAGCCCTCGAAAGCATTTCGGGGGGGGGTAACCTTTGTGGGCAATAGACAAGCGCTACCCCATAGTGTTGAAAAATCAAAAGGGTGGCTCCATTGATCCGACGTCCCAGATTGATTCCTGGGCTTAGCCATTGGATAGAACCTCCTGTTCTTTTACCCACTGGAGGATGGTGGGGGTCATACACCACAATTATTAGTCTGTCAGTGCCAGTATCAAGCGAGCGATGAATTTAAAAGGTAAACGATAACCTCTCCACCCCTATTCTTGTCCACCTGTCATATGTCACCACCTAATCCCCTTTCGCCATGTGTCCCCTCGTGACGTCATCCCATGTCAGACGACCGTTGACCCCTCTTTGCCTATAAAAACCCTTCCCACTCCAAATTTTTAAATCTTTGTCTCGCTTTCCCAGTACAAGCTCCTATAGCCATTCTTCTGCTCTCTAACATCATTCTGTTACTCAGGTGGTCCTTGAATCCCCTCTATCATCATTTTTAGTTGTTGCTAGGAATATTAGGTAACTGATTTGTCCCCTCCACCTGCAAATTATTTGAATACTCATTAAAATATGAAGAAGGCGGTCCCCAAGACCCCTAAAACCTGGGTAGCCAAATCCTCATCTAATGTTGAACCTCTCATGGACACTGAGGCTCAAATTTCAGACCCTCTTTGTTCTTTCCACTTGTCGCATCTCCGGTTCAACTTGTATGGTCACCATGTCTAAGGAGAGGACCCATTTTGTGTAGTTGAATTGGGGTTGTACTATCATATCACCTCTTCTGTACATAACTTCCCCAAGTTTGTGTCTTGGTTAAATGAAACTTATATAGAGGAGAATAATTGTTTTGTTTCCCCCACTAGAGCCAAAATCCTAGAGGTGACCCCAGAGCTAATCCAAAAGGCTCTAATTTACCCAAGCTCCCCTGAACCCTAACAGTTCATAGAAACCACCCTGGTTTACAACTATACTACCCTCCCAACAATTGAACAATAATATTTTTTGCAAATGGTCTTAGCCCCTAGCTTACAGTCCTTGCCCATTGCTAATAGTTTCCCAATAACTATATTTTCTGAGTCTATACATCCTATCTTGTTTGTGATTGCTCACCTGTTTGGAGATGACAATGCCAATATGGCCAAAAAATCATACCTAGGGTTTCTCAGGGAGATGATGTAGCCAGGTCATCTATTTGACATACCTACTTACTTGGTTGAGCCCATAAAATTCTAGTTATGCAATTTTTGCACCACTTCATACTTCAAGTACTATTCTCTGTTGTTTTACCTATTTTTGTACACCCATGTGGAGGAGTTTGAATCCTTGGGAATTAATATGGTGGCCCCAGGAAAACATAGGAAGTCTATTTTTGACAAGGACATTGTTGTTAGGAGGAAACCAAAGAATGATGGTTATTCACAGTTCATTTCCTCCTACATCACCATTTACAATAAAATTATTTATAATGTGTCCCCTCTAATAATTCTCCCTCAGCAGAAAGCAATCCCTCAACTGAGCAAGGACACCAGGGTGGGAGTTTGGTACCTGTTTGAGGATTACACAGAGATTCAAGTCTATAGTGTGAGATTCCTCCATACCACTTTCCTATGTTCATACCTATGAGGATATTCACCCTCGAGTTCATTAGAGAAAGGCCTAATGTGGGCTATGTCAATTTTGTCCCTGCCAAGAAGGGATATATTTTCAAGTTGGGAAAACATATAGGGCCTTTTATTGTTAACTCTAAACATACCTTCTTGATAGCTGAGGAATTTCTAAAACAAATGAATTTTGACTTGGGATATGTTTGGGATTATAATCCTCACGGGGTCATTACAAAGAAAAGGGAAAGAAGAGGTTTAGCAGTTGAGACACAAACTGAAGATGTCAGCCAGCAAGCATGTGTAGTCTAAGGAACTTGCACAGGTGAAGGAGAAAGAAATCCTAGTAAAAGGAGCTGATAGACAAAAATAATGAGGTGGTGGATCTTAAGAAGCAGGTGGTTGAACTTCAACTAAGAATATACACTCATCTCTGATAACCCTCAAAATCCCACAGAACAACTCAAAAGGACCCTAACCAAGCTCTAGCTCTTAGAAGGAGAGCTCAAGAAGGTGCAAAATAATTTAGACACATCCCAATTAGCCCTGTCACAAAAATAAAATCAGCTTGAGATATCCAAGACTAATGCATATCTGATTAGAAAAAACCTATAGGCAACCAACCAGGAGATTGTTAAGCTCAAAGGCCTTCTGAAAGGAAATATATTTCTCGTGCAAGCTAATAAACTAGTCTGGGATGAAATTATAGATGAGATGAAAAACAATTGGGTGTACGTAACTCTAATGGATGAACAAAATATTGCAATCAAGGACTACGAGTTATTCATCCTAACTGCTAAGGAAGAGGGTGAAAAGAACTCCCAGATTTCCAATAAGTTCATTCAGATTGTAAATTAAAGACCATTTAGTGAGATGAGGCCCATAGATGTGGTGGATAGAGTATTTTCTATCATGTAGATCTCCAAAGTAGCCTAGAAAGAAGAGGCCAGAGCAAAAGCTGAAGAATTCCTAGACATATTGCTGAAGGATGTGGTTGCCTTCAATGTTGAGTTTGATGAGAGAGTCAGAGCAGGGTTTCCTATATTGTGGGATCTTGTGGGAATGTTGGTCCCATGGGCACAATACAATCAAATGTTAGTGGAGGCCAATAACAAGTTGAATTCCTCCCATGAGAAGACTACCACCCTTAAAGGTAAAACAATGGTTAATTATATCATAAATGAATTTTTGCTGTTAGGATCGGTGAAGACCCTGTTCTGCCCTTGGTTGAACCATACAGGGCTCACAAATCATAAGGTTTCATATCAGTGATTCTTTCATGCTCCTCTACCAGCTCCGACACTGTGGAAAAGGTGTGAAGAATTCGTCAATCCTCCTGTGCTCTAGATCATTGACCCAACGACATTGTCTCCAGAACCTGCCTATCATAGTTAAATATATTGTTGATTGTGTCGAATCATGAAATTTTTATATTTTCTGTTTCATGTAAATATTATGCTTTCCAAGACTCAATACTAGTTAGTTAGGATCCAACTAGTACATTTGTGCCATTAAAGCACACTGATATTTTGTTATGATAATTCACTGCCAAATCAAGAAAGAATATTTTGTAAAGGGTTCTCCCTCTAAGGCCCTACAAAAACAGTTTTATGATACAAAACCAAGGGTTTGGAATTTTGGTTTTCCAAGAGAGAATCTCTGCAAATTGTCAATGAAATGCACGTTCTATGGAAGATTAATGAATTTTTTTGGGTGATTCTGACTCATATGAATGTGTATTATGTATTATTTCTTGTGTTTGTTCCATATGTTCTCACTCTTCTTCTCAGATTACATGTAATAGTAGCTGTTGGATATGTTTTCATGGATTTAAGGATTCATCGAGGTATAATGTTGATTGAAGATGCCTATAAATGATGTGAATGGTTATCCTTAAAAATGCGCTCCATGTATCTTAGAACTTCATTTAAATTTTTTTCTCATCCACTTCATGCTGAACTTCGATGCAATGGATTCTTATTTTAAGCCTTGTGTATTGGTTTTCTTTCCTCCTCGATTCTTCTATCCGATATACTACAAATGACTGTTAAAAATACTTGTTCATGTAATGTTGGCCACTAGAGTCAAATATTAATGCACATGTGAGTAATATTTTGCATTCGACTTTGTATTTCTCCTCTTAAGGAAGGTTATGAATCAATTTCATCTCAAATATGTTAAATACCGAGGGTAATAAAAAATATCAGTAGATCCTTAAATCACTCATCAAGGTGTCCTAGGCAGTCGTCTCTCTTCAACCCAGAGGCTGCCTCTAGGAGCTACAACACTATATATGGATCTTCACATGTTTCTATCAATTATTGAATGGTTGATGAATGTGTGGGCTAACAAGTGTTATTAAAACTAGCCATCGAGGGCTTGGAGCCTTCGTGGTGATTCTTAGATGAAAATTATAAGTTTATGACTAGATATGCAATCATGAACTGTAGCTCACAATTTTACCACATTCTTGAAATTTCTAATGTGGATTAGGCATGTCTAGGTCAAGTTCTTGCTCGAGTTTGAATGGATATCATTATCACCATCTCTTTTATGATTCTAGAAAGTTGCAAGGAGTTTTGGGAAGTGGTCTAGAGCCTAGCCTAGAAAGGTAGCTCAGATCTCGGGACCATTGGCACTGTACTGGAGGATTTTGGTCATAATTACATGGAATCCTTGTTGTGTGATCAGCTGGGGTTTCATAACCACACTCTTGCCTTGTTGTGCGTCCGGTTTGGGTGTTAGGTAAGTGAACAAGGGTTCTAGGTCAGGGACTGATCACTTGAGATGGTTGTTAAACTCCTGAGTGATTTATAGTCCCTGTAGGATGTCAGTAAGTTTTCAGTTTGCAGGCCTCACTTCCTTAACTAGAACTTGAAGGTCAAGTCATGTCATAGTGACACTCGTCTCATGTTTGCCATGGAGAGCTTATGAATTTAGGTAAATGTGGGAGGGGTAGTTACAGGGTGGTATCAGAGTGGGTTGTATTCTCTTAGGGTGATATTTGATACCACATGGTGGTATCAGAGCGAGGTTGTAGCATTGGACCTCAGGGTAGATGATGTTGTTATGCATGCATGCTAATTGTATGCATGATGAGATAGCCTCCCCTGAGATACATTGATGTATGATTTCGATTATGTATATGTTTGGTTTATCTAACATGGTATGTTTGCAGGAAGAAGAAGGTTATAGAAGACAAGAATAATGGTGAACTATAGTTCACATGAATCTCCTCATCGATTAGTTGAGCAACAAGGAGATGAGTATCCTCCTGATTTAGCAGATACACTAAGAAGTTTGAAGGAAAAAAATCAAAAGTTGCAAGGCAGATAATAACAGGCTAATTGAGTCTCAAGAAGGACTTGCAAGAGATCAGGAATATCAAGCATAGGTCAATGTAGTGATTCTTCATAGCTTATAAGATTTGTAGAAGTAGGGACAGCTGAGGATCATTTATGGACATGAGGAAAGGACAAATGGGGCATATGGCAGCAAGTCTTGATCAAGATATAGGTTGGATAGGGATGACACAGTGAAAGGCGACAGATGGTTGGATACACCTGATAGGAGAGGTAGTGATTATGGGTTTTATTCTAGTTTTGGTTTAGAGAGACATCATAGTCATCACTGCCATCATCCTTATAGGAGGAGTGAGAAGCATTACTTTCCATATGTGTTCAAGAAAGCCAAGCCTCCTACTTTTGATGGGCATGTGAAGAAAGAATATGCAAAAGCATGGATTCTTGGGATGAAGAAGTTCTTAAAATTGCATGATTATACAAAGAACATGAAATCTAGGATAACTATTTTCTCTCTGAAGGGAAGATAAGACATTTGGTGGGAATATGTGAAGTGTGTCAGAGGAATCAAGACAAAGGAGTTAATTTCGGATGATTTTAAAAGACTCTTTCAAAAAAAGCACTTATCTGAGAGGTATTATCAAGGAAATGCCAAGGAGTTCTATGAGATGAAGATGGGATCTATGACAAATGAAGAGTATACGACTAAGTTTCTGGCGCTATTGAGGTATGTGCCATATATTAACAATGAGAAGACAAAAGTCCACAGGTTCATTAGTGGAATGCCATTACAATTTAGGGATCAAATTGAGTATGATGAGCCTGCATCATTAGAGGAAGTCATCGGGAAATTGAAGCATTGTTATGAGCATTCTAAGCATAAGTATGAGCCTAAGTGGGATTGGAAAGGTAATTAGAATACTAATTGAAAGTGGGTTAAGAAGCGAGGAATACCTATGATGCATGTGGTAAGGAGAATGTGGCATATTATAATAAGTTCAATGCACTTGACATATGACATGGATTTTAGTCTAAGGAGCAGGAAAATGGTGATGGAAGGAAGCCTTTGTAGTGTTAGACTTGTGGTAGAGAGCATCACATGAGAGATTTTCCATACTATCAGGGTGGTGGACCTCAAATTTATAGTGCTAAGGAAGCACAGGTAGTTGGGGATGTTATTCAGAGTATTCCTTGGATCTATGTAGAACTTGATAATACGCAGACGAACCATTAGGCATCCATTCTTGAGATGGAAGGTAAGATTTTTGATTGAGTTGTTTCCATTTTGATTGATCCTATATCTAATTATAGTTATTTTAATCCTAACTTGGTTGATAAGTGTGGCTTGAATAAAGAAGTGCATGCAGAGTCTTGGTTGGTGCAGTTGGTTATAGGGACAAAGAAAAGAGTTTCATCATTGGGTGAGAGATTGTGCATTTGAGCTTAATGGTATGTCTACATCAACACACCTAAATGTGCTTCGTTTGGGATCATATAATATGATTTTGGGCATGGACTAGTTGTTTATTCACAAGACTAAGGTAGATTGTTATGATAAGGACAATATTGAGGGGGGTGAACTAGTATTGTAGGAATTTTAACCACTTGAAAAACTTTCTTTTACTTGTGTTAGAACACTAGGAAACCATAGAGTGCTTTCGCAATTAGTTTAAATAATCATGAAAATATATAATCTTAGTAATAAAAATGGAACACACAAAGAATAAATAAATTTTCAATTTTTTTTTTTTTTTAATTCATTCATAGGGAAAGCTAAAACTTGTTGTTACAATTCTCTAGATACAACCAATAGGAAGCTACAACTCCTTGATTTTTAGCTACAACTGAATGGAGCTACAACCCCTAATTTTTACTAGGAGCCACTAGAAGGAGCACCAACCCCTGATTTTGCAAGCTACAACTTGCTTGACACTCACTGGTTCATTTTTCATCCATTTTCACACTAGAAACAATGAATGCCTTCTTTGATTTCAAAGTATAAACGATTCCATCAATCACCAACACCTTCAGTAATATTTGATCACTGAGAAAACACCAACAACTTCACCACAACTCGCCCAAAAAACTCACATCGCTTCTTTGTTCATCTCTCTCAACCAGTTTTCTCAAGCTTTCTTATAAAGAATTTGGCTTGATATTTTTGGCCTTTTTGCTTTTCTTGTATTGTTGCATGAATCCTTTTTTTCCCATTCCTAGTTCATTTTAGTCCTCTGACTGTGTTCACCATGTTCTCTGACCCTTATCATCCTTTTCTTCCACTTAAACTAAGTTATTTCACCAATTTTATCTTATCTGGTCTTTTATAGGTTTTAGCAAAAGTTTTTCTATTTTTGTTTGTTGTTAACTTTGGCTTAATTGCCAAAAGCACTACCAAACTTACAGTTCTACCAGATTTAGCATTTAACACCTTTTCTCGGGCCATTTACTTGTTTTTCTGCCATAGGACTAGGTCTCTGTGACCACTGTCTAGGCCTTTAGGGGCTAGGCCGCTTTTACATGTCGGGGGCCGAATTTCTTTGTTTTATGCTTCGTGCCCTTGGTCTTGTTTCTACAGGAAACAACCACAAGTTAGGGATTAGTTCATAGCCCCTCTATCCCGATGCTTTTTAAACTTGTGCTTCTTTATATATCCACCGGGTTCTATATGCTAGGTCAACGTGTCCTGTGGGGATCATCCACCTGCTCTTTGATTGGTTGTTATTGTCCTCCATGTTATAGACAATTTTGTGCCTTGCATGAATTGTCAATAATCCAAGGGATCCAAAGTCCCTAAACATGATGTTCCTACCCCTAGAGGAACAAGATCAGCAAACCAACAGCTCTCAGATCAGTTCTCCACCTGAAAACACTCAAAAACAAGCAATCCTGAAATCAAAGCAGGTGCTCCACTAGGCTTTTGCGCTGAAACTCAACTCCTCCATGGTGTACCTGCGTTGCAAAGCAGGTAGAACAAAGGCCACCTGCGCTGAGCGAGATGGGACAAGTGGCACACTGAGTCATTGCTCTGGAATCTTCCAAAAATGACACTTGGATCAGGGATTTCGCCTTGTGGTGAGTCAGAGGCTCTGTTTCTCCAAGTGGAAGCAAATTTCTCCAAGTGGACTCAAGAACTGAAGATCAACTGAAGAGAGAGAGGACACAAGGCAGCTACACATCAGTTGCAAGCTGACTCATCCTTTCTCAATTCATCTATATATTGAGCTCTCTCCTATGAGCTCAGGAGGCTGGAATTTTGTGCAAAGTAACGATATGATGTTGGTTTCACTAGAGAACTATTGGGTGATTGCTTGAAGGAGGTGAAGAGGAGAAATTCTTTCTGCTGGGAGGTGTTGCTGGATTGGGGCCTTCAATGGTTGTAACACTCTCAGAACTTTACTTCTTCTATTAATAAAAGCTATTGAGGTTCTTCTATATACATTTGTTTCAATGATGTGTTGTGATAATTGTATATTTGATTTATGCTAATCCTTGAATCAGTTATGATTGCATGCTTCTTGTAGTTTCCTTCTTTGTTATTTTACAGGATCTCATTGTAGCTGGGCCAGTAAAAGAGCAAGGAGCTGGGAGCAAGCAAGCAAAGAGAAGAGTTTGGATTCGACATTAAGCGCAAGGCAATGGTTAGTGCATTTCTTCATTCTCTCTTGCTTTCATAAAGAAGTAAACCTTAAGTAGTTTTCTTTACAGTTGTTGCTGAGGTACTATCACCCTTAGAGTGGGATAGGGTCATCCGAATCGGATACTTTTCCCTACAACAAAACTGGCGACTCCGCTGGGGATCGTATCTATTTGATTGTTTGTAGTATTTTGCTATTCATTTCTTGAACAAAAGAGTACCAAATCGAAAATCTTTTGACTATATCAAAAGCGAAGTAGAGGGCAGCTACTCTGGCTCATTTTCTGAGCATGTTCATGATTTGAAGAGCTGATCTACAAGGATCCTTGTAAGCTCTTAGTGATAGCTTTTCATCCTCCTAATCATCCCTTTGTGTGTGCTTGACTGATTGCTTCTGATCTGAGCAAAAACTGTGCATTTTTGAGAAAATTGTGACCCGGAAACTGAGAAAACGCAACTTTCGTTTTCCAAAGCAGGTAGTACACAGGCTACCTGCTTTGAAACGCAGGTCCTGAAGGGGCTACCTGCGCTGAGAGCCAGACTGGCTGTGCAGCACCTGTGTTGGCCCAATTTTGCCTAGTGCAGTTGGGGTTTCCTCCCTTTTTCTTGCCTGTTTTCACTATAGATTTGGCTGCCAGTTACCAGTCTTGTACCTGTTCTGAAACCAACCTTACTTGCCATCATTCCGCCTCTGTTATATAACGAAATTGTACTTGTTCTTTTGTATTTCTTACATCATTTACAATTTCCCATAACGAAAGTGAACTAGTCTTGCTTTGGCCTCTTAGATCTGAACCTGTGTTAGGCATTTTGCTGGTCTAAAGAGTTAGCTTGTTTGCTGTCCATAGCTAATTAGTCTTTTTTACTTTCGTCATTATGGTTTGATTTCATGTATTTCCAGTGATTAAACAAGTAAATCTTAAGGTGTCTTTTGATTTTGGACAAACTTGTTTGTTTTCGCTTTAAATCGAAATCAAAGTTATATAACAACTTTCTTTTTGTAATACATCAACATTAAGAAAGGGAAAAGAAAATACATGCATTGTGCATTTTGCATTTGACTGTTTGCATGCTGATTTAGGAAATTTTGCATTAGTGTGTGCTCTATGATCTGTGTGAAAAGATTTGCCTTTCTTCTCCTCAGTAGTTAAGATTTTCAAAGTTGAAAGATTGAAAAGTTTGCTTCTCATCTTAGACTGCATTCAGGAATTTGTTACATACATCTCGTGGTGATCCTTAAAGGCAAACTGCTAAGCAAGATCAACATTAAAATAAATTCAATTTACATAACAACGCTTTGTAACATAACGCAAACACATAGAGGTCTAGGTAGAGACGTTATCTGGCGTCGTTAAACGTAGTGGCTGTCGATCTCTACGAAGGTGGGTGATTCCTCCTGAGAGTCGGTGGCACTAATACGGACTTGTGCTCCCACGTACCGTCGCGTATATATTGGGAGACCCCTATAGGGACAAAGCCTTTATCCATAGGAAGCCGTGTCGGCCGCCCTACTGATCGCGATGCAGTGAACACAGCATTCACGAAGATCGACCACCCGTACCGTAAAACGTATTCTGTGGTTTCGCGAAAAGTTTGGCACACCCTTTGCCTAGAACTCCTGAGCAGTTTCTTTTGGCCTTTTTCAAACTCTATAACTGAAAAAGTCCATCCGAGCATTTGTCACTTCGGGCTCGTTAATACATCGAAGGAGACTAGAGTCATCTTTAGCTTTTTCTCGACTCTTAAAACATGAAAAAGCAAAGTTGTGTCTAAAGCGTCGTTAATAAAATTTATTTTAATCGGAACATAATCACCTGTTATTCCCACGTTGATCTTTCAGTTGAAAAGTATGGAGCCCACCAACCAAGGAAGTCACCTTGGTGGAAATCCCAATCCCTTCTCCTCTTGGGGAGATGTTGGTGCGCCTCATATGGCCACATTGTCACTTCCAGGATTGACAATTGGCCTACCTGTATGGCTTTTTTCAACTAATGTAGTTCAAATCGCCACAAATCCTGAGCAGTCGAATCAACAGTTAGACCAGTCTAGAGCTTCCCACTAGCCTTCCACTTCTTACAATTCTTCCTCTGATCCTTCATCTTCACAAGGTAGAGCCGGCAAAAGTCAGCCTCCCATGGAGAAGAAGGAAAAGAAGAAGAGAGAAAAGAAGCAGAAGGGGCCTATGGCGAAGGCAACTGGGGGCAAGCAAAAGACATCTGACAAAAATCCACACACTGCACCGACCGGGCCTAAATCGCCATGTGTCATTTGCAAAGGGACCCACTTCCATCGTGATTGTCCTTGTATTCCATGGATACTAAGGGACTGGTCCCCGAGGTTGCACAATCCGGTAGCATCAACCTCTGGTAGTCATGTTGATTGCAGTCCATCAACTAGCGAGAGTGAAGGATGAAAAGGGAGACCAAGATCACCCTGTATGTTGTGTGAAGGCGATCACACCATCCACCGATGTCCATTCTTAGATGAGGCGAAGAGAGTTTTGGAAGATCGTCTGGTTTCACCGTTACGACTTCCTCCTGGATACCAAAAACTCGTGCCTAATCCCTCGATAGTTGAAAATCCAACTGGCCCGCTCAAGTGGTCAGCTGAAGTGTCGGTCATTGAGAATGAACCAACTGAATCCAGACCAGACGAAAGTCTAAAGGTCGAAACGGCAGTTGACCCAGTTCTTCCTTCAGAGGTTTCATCCTCAAATGACACCGTCGTTGAAGATTCATATTCAAATGACACCCTCACTGAAGAGAATAAGGATGACACCGTCCAGATTATTTTCATCAACACGGACTCTGATGAGCATCAGGGCAATGCGCCCATTCCTTTATCGCAGGAAGGAACATCGTCAGGGTCGTATCCGGCCGTGTATTCGGTCCCACCACCAAGCAACCTAGTTGTATCCTTTGATTGGAATCAACTAGGCAGACCCCGGTTACCAGCCAGTATACCATTCAGAATCATTGTCCAAATCTATAGAATGGTAATGGCTGGAACCATCATTGATGAAGGGGCATCTGTGAGTATCCTTTCCTCTATTGCTTGGAAAGCACTGGGTTCCCCGGCGCTTTTACCTGAGATGAGAAATCTATCAGGTTTTGATAAAGGAACCAGTCGCCCTTTAGGGATCCTCCCCAATGTTCCGATTACATTGAGGAAGAAGACAGTTCATATGAACGTCATGGTCGTCCAAGGACCCTTGGATTATAACCTACTCCTTGGACGGGACTATATATATTGCATGGGAGCTATAGTCTCCTCACTCTTTAGAGTAATGTGTTTTCCACACGAAGGAAAGATGGTCAAGCTCGTAGACCAACTTTCATTTCCAAGATCACGCATCGCAAATAGTCAAATACCATCTCTTAACGGTTTATTCACTCAAGGAATGCCTCCACCCCCGGTTCTACTTCCCGATGAATGCGAGTGATTCGAAAAGATGTAACTGGGACCCAGGGGGCATGCACCCTGGCCTGCCTTGGGCAGAGGAAACCTTGGGTATAAAGTTAATTTCCGCAGAAGAATGGACTAGTCCGTACCCCGTCAAAAGAGGGTTGTTCTAGGATAAAATTCTTTTGTCAAAGTTATGTGAGCGAAATAATAGGCTCCCTTTGTCTTAAAAAGTAGGCTCTCCTAAGGGAGGAGATCCATTTGTAGCGGCAAGTAGCCACCATCTTTGAAGTCAAGCCTCACCCATTAAAACATATGTTTTGAAGGATAAGTAGGGGCAGTCTCCAAAGAAAGAGATGAAATTGCTGCAACAAGTAGTCACCATCCTTAGCAACCTAATGATAGACATCGTCGAAAAGAGAGTTTAGTTTGCGGCAGCAAACAAAACCATTTTTCAGATAATACGTAAGAGGACCTCCCTCCGTAACACCAATGTTTTATCTGTTGCGATCTTGCAAAAATCAAAAAGTGAACTGATGGGAAGACAAGTACCGTCGGCACCGAAAAATAACGAGAAGACAAGTATCGTTAAAAATATAGCAAGACGACAAGTAGAAAAACAGAGGTGGGACAGAGGAGAAGAAGAGCCTTGAAATTATACTTTATACCTGGGGGCATGCAAACCTTTTGGAGTGCAAGCACGGGACGACTATTTATTTTTTTAAATTTTTAGGTCCTCCCTTTAAACCTGTAGGTCTAACCCGTTAAACTCGTAGGATTAGCCGTTTCCAGCTTGCATAAAGAAAGGATGCGGGGCAAAAGTTAAAACTTGCCAAATTGGAGTAGCTAGTAAGGTATAGCTCCTTAAATAAGAATACCTCACCTGAGGCGTTCCTTGTATTAAGACTGGTATAATCGAGCAAGGTTTGGTCGCATTCAAGCTCGTTAAAAAATGAACTGCCCCTTAAAGTTTAGGGGGCAATATGCCTCGTCTGCATTATTATGCTGGGGGCATCCAGTTCGAGCAGTTTTAGCAATGTTCATGCTTGTTAAAAAATAAACATAAGTTGTGAGCAATCTTCCCCTACAGTTCAAGCTCACTCAGAAAAAATGAACCGGTAAATAACCTTGAGAAATGTAACCTTTGACAGCCATATTAAAGCCCTTGGTCGTGTTCTTGCAGTCTCACCTCCATCCGTTCATTTGGCCAATCGTTCATCTCCATATGTGTGTTTACCCATTTTGAGGAACAGCTGCGAAGAGTGATTTCACTTAGCCATCCTTGTGACACTGCCGTGATTGGAATATTCCAACCTGTACCTGGAATCTGCTACTGCCCTGTTCATCACTCGTTCCTCAAAAGACGAGTCTTCTTTGAGCTCTTTTCACTGACTCGTAAAATATGAAAAGTTTGCCGAGTTTTGGCCTTCCAGCTCGTTAAAGCAACCGGAAGAGCTATCCCTCCTCTAGATTTTAATCTTTTTGGACCTGAGGGATTATTGCACAAAAAGATCGAGCGCTTGTTTTGTTCGGCTCGTTAAAGCAATCGAAAATTCATCCCTTCTGTATTGTTTTATACTTTTTCGGATTTAAGGGATTAGATGACGAAAAAGGAATTTTGGATTTGACTTTACGTACCTTTTCAGACTCTCTAAAAATGAAAAGGACCGAGTTATCCTTGTCGTTAGACTCGTTAAATTCATTAAATAGCGACAAACTTGTCTTTAGACGAGAACGAGTTTCCCTATCGCTAGGCTCGTTAAAACATAGCGATGGGCTTGCCCGAAGGGCAGGTTATAGAACAAGCATATGTTATCCTCCTCAAGCTTGACAAAAATAAAGAGGTACTGGTCAGCAATGACTGGGGAAAAAATTGGGAGAACCTCACAGCTTTAATGGTAGCAAGTCGCTCTTGAACATGACACTTTGTCCTCCGTATCACATCGGGTTGGGTTGTTTCATTCACCGGTCTCATCACCATGGTCCTCGCCACACCATCCACATTTGGGGTAATGCTACCGATCCATCACATCAGTGTCGTTATATGTTCAAGAGATGTTGTTCTGCAAAGAGTCAACCGTGTCCCATCCACTGCCATACATTGTCCTTCATCCATTTCATGACCGCCACCCTGAATCATACATCACAGTTTGTTTTCACCTCATCACAATCATTAGCTCCGTTCCGTGTCAATGATGTGGGATTCATTAAGGCCCTCCTTTGACGGATCGCTCCTTGTCGACATCAGCTCATTATCCAAGGAGTTGATCTAGGAACAACCCCTTCAGTACTTTGAAGCTTGCATGCCTCAATGGCAAGTTTCTCACTTCCGGCGATAGGTATACATCAATGACCTTCGACTAGAAGATTTTGCATGGTGGTCGACACCAAGTCCTTTATTCCCACCATGTGAATTGTACTGCCGTACCTTGAGGGTCATCATCCTTATCGGTGATTCCTCTCGCGCTTGTTAACGGTTTACATCATTGACCGGTAATCAAGCGATGTCTTTCCATGTTCGACTTCAAGAAATTCTCACATGGATCGACTTGTACATCGAGTGAAGATCGGAAGAGATTGAAGACCCCGGATCTAGTTTCATCCATCCGGGCTGCGATATATATTCAGGATATAAAGACATTTGATATGTACATCATTGCAGCAGATGATCATCCTTCTCAAAGGATGATAATTTCAGCAGAGAACTATCAGTCTATCATCAGACGATCGTCTGTTCTATGTACCAAAATGTATTTATAAAGCTGAGCATGGGAATGCCCGCCTCAACTAGATCATGAAAAAGTATGAAAGAATAATGTATTGTATTGTATCTTATTACAGGACACTTCTCAGCAGATTGAATGAACTTCGGATCCTCCTAATAAAGCATTTCACCCGATAAACGACCTCATACTTTAGGGGGCATCTGTTATAGACAATTTTGTGCCTTGCATGAATTGTCAATAATCCAAGGGATCCAAAGTCCCTAAACATGATGTTCCTACCCCTAGAGGAACAAGATCAGCAAACCAACAGCTCTCAGATCAGTTCTCCACCTGAAAACACTCAAAAACAAGCAATCCTGAAATCAAAGCAGGTGCTCCACTAGGCTTCTGCGCTGAAACTCAACTCCTCCATGGTGTACCTGCGTTGCAAAGCAGGTAGAACAAAGGCCACCTGCGCTGAGCGAGATGGGACAAGTGGCACACTGAGTCATTGCTCTGGAATCTTCCAAAAATGACACTTGGATCAGGGATTTCGCCTTGTGGTGAGTCAGAGGCTCTGTTTCTCCAAGTGGAAGCAAAGTTCTCCAAGTGGACTCAAGAACTGAAGATCAACTGAAGAGAGAGAGGACACAAGGCAGCTACACATCAGTTGCAAGCTGACTCATCCTTTCTCAATTCATCTATATATTGAGCTCTCTCCTATGAGCTCAGGAGGCTGGAATTTTGTGCAAAGTAACGATATGCTGTTGGTTTCACTAGAGAACTATTGGGTGATTGCTTGAAGGAGGTGAAGAGGAGAAATTCTTTCTGCTGGGAGGTGTTGCTGGATTGGGGCCTTCAATGGTTGTAACACTCTCAGAACTTTACTTCTTCTATTAATAAAAGCTATTGAGGTTCTTCTATATACATTTGTTTCAATGATGTGTTGTGATAATTGTATATTTGATTTATGCTAATCCTTGAATCAGTTATGATTGCATGCTTCTTGTAGTTTCCTTCTTTGTTATTTTACAGGATCTCATTGTAGCTGGGCTAGTAAAAGAGCAAGGAGCTGGGAGCAAGCAAGCAAAGAGAAGAGTTTGGATTCGACATTAAGCGCAAGGCAACGGTTAGTGCATTTCTTCATTCTCTCTTGCTTTCATAAAGAAGTAAACCTTAAGTAGTTTTCTTTACAGTTGTTGCTGAGGTACTATCACCCTTAGAGTGGGATAGGGTCATCCGAATCGGATACTTTTCCCTACAACACTCCATGTCCCGATGCCTCTTATCTCTCGGTGCTTTTGCTTTGTGTACTTTAAAAATACTTTGAGCTAGACCTTCTGGGCTTAGTTATCTTGCGGGGTCCTCTTAGCCTTCATTTAATTGGATGACACCTACCAACCTATTAATTTTGATGTGTCTTGGTTCTCTCTTGACCAAAACTTCCTCTCTATGCACTCTTAACAACCTATCATGCTCCAACCAGCAGGATGATGTCATTTTGAAATCATCTGTGCTACATGTCAGCCTATGATTGGTGACACGTATAACTCAAAAATAGGCCCTTTGGATGACCAAAAAATCCAAATATGCTTGCCTTGTGTCCACCTCTGATTGGCCTATGCTGACATCATCACTTTTTCATCCGGACCAATTGTATGTTGCCACTTATCCTCCTGTTAGAGGAGAGATAAAGTGTTCATTAACCTTGTTTTTTCACCTAATTTCCTTTATAAAAATTTATATAAGTCTTGGCTCATCTTTTGTTTCCATGTTGATTGGCTAATTATTTTTTTTTTCATGGTTTGTGCATCCCCCCTCTAGTTGTTTGTGGATTTTTTTTTTTGTTTTGGGGCGGGGGCATAGGGGGTGCACAATGCATCACCACCATTGATCTCTGATTGGTAGTCTAGGAAAAACCGCCCTTTGCACAACCCCCACTGCCATTTAAAAGTAAGCCAATGGACCCACACTCAATACCTCCAATGCACCGGTGGGGACACATGGCACCCAATCAATATTCAAACTTGTACACCTTTTAAATTTCGTCTTACATCATCCTAGTTATTCTATTAAGAAATCCTTAATTTTCTTCGGGGCACCTTTGGGCCAGACCTCTGTGGGGATGGTGTCATATGCTGGCGTCATCTTGCTCCATACATCCGAGCCATGGAATATTCTTTTGCATACATCAAGGACCATTTCATTGTGATATAATTTGATGATATGACCATTTTCCTTTAAAGGAAGCAGACCAATTGGGGAATTTATGGAAAGCCTTTTCAAGATATAAAAACTTTGGCATATATATCAATCCAAAGAAGTCATTCTATGGGATTATGGAAGGAAAGTTGTTGGGCTCCATTGTTTCTTCCCAAGAAGTATAAATCAATATGGAAAGGGTTAAGGCTATAAACACCATTCCCTTTCCTAGGATGATCAAGATCTCTTCAGCTACATGAATTAACCAAGACCTTTTACTTCTGTGATGTTAGCAGAATTGTATATGAAAGAGCATGAAAAGCCACATGTGTATACTATAAAGAAGATGAAACATAACGATGACCATCAAATCAAAAACACAAAATCATTGATAACGGAGTTCACCCAGTGTGGGTTACGTCTTCGGGCCCTGGTGTCAAGAGTCAGGAGGTCGCTCCATTAATGCTGCAAATGATGATGATGTACATGGTATGTTCTTTGTCATTACAAGGATGAATACCCTCAATCAGAGTGGCATGTCTCTCCACGAGACATTATGAGAAACTCTCACTCATCTGAGAAAATTCCCTCAACAAGGGTGGCATGTCTCTTCACGAGACGTTCTCCCTATAGGAACTCTCACTCAAATGGGTCTTCCTTCAACATGAGAAGCTAATAAAATCTTACAAAATGTGGCATACAAGTATCCCTCAACATAATAGTAATTAGGGATCTCATCAACAAAAACATCATCTCAACAATCAAAAGAAAAACATGACATAACTACATCATATACCTCCACTTTCGGGGATGGTTGAAAAATGCAAAACTCATCCGTTGAAATGGACTGCACCGTTGAACTCGTAGTGTGAAATCGTGTCAAATGACTATCAAATTTTCCTCTCTCTAATACCTCCAAATTCTGGACCCTCTAGAGTCATGAAGATCCCCCTAAAGATCATTCCTGAATATGCCCAAAAAATCCACTGCTTGGATGGATATTCTGAGCACACCACTGCACTCCCTGCGGAATTCTATGAAAAATGACTATAAAGTTGACAACATTCTTCCTTAGTAAAAAAATTAGCGTCCAAGGGAATCTTTAAGATTCTACAAGATTCTCCAAAGATCACTTGCTGCTAGACACCTACATTTCTATTGCTCAGATGGATATTCTGACTGCACGGTTGGACTCCTGGTGAAAAAACTTGCAAAAATGACTATCCACTTGTCAAATTATGTCATTGGCATCTCTGACCCTCTAAGAGAATCTTTTCTGCATCAAAGAGTATTCCTACAAAAATGTCATCTTGAAAAATGTGCCGGCATGGTTCCACTCTGCTCTGAAAATCATGGTTCCACTCAGCGCTCCTCCGTTGGTCCGCTCCAATCCACTTCCACCCAGGTCACATGGAATGAATGGGTTTATTAGTGTTTGCATCGACAAAGTAAATAATGAGCACCCTTGTGGGCCATTGGTGGAGGTTGGAATTAGTTTCTAACCATTTACCTGAGAAAATTATATGTTAGTTAATATTTTTTTTTGTTGTAACCATGCATTCAAACTTGGAGTGGTGATGGTTTTTATTAACACATAGAGTGTTATGTTCTTTACGTAAAATGGTAACAATTTATGGTTGCACGAAAAGCAGTCTCCAAAATGTTCGTTAACTCCATGTCTTCTAATATAACCATTCTTGAATAACACAACCTCATTTGACTATTTTGAATTTTATTATTCGTTGGTTTGCATAACCATTTTCCATATGTCATATATTAAGCCACCACTTTATTTAATATTCGTTGGTTGGCATATGGTTTAACCATTTTCAAAATTTCATACTTTGATTTTGATTTTGTTTATATGGTTAATTTAATTTTAATTTTTTTTTATTTTTTATTTTTTATGGTTTATTTTAATAAACACTTTATATTTATATTTAATATATTTGTTTTGTCTTTTATGCAGGGTTAGCAGGCTAATGATGGGGTGCCATATGTCAATGGTTTGGTGGGTTGCCATGAACATGGTGGGTTCCAACTTTTGACTGGGATGCCATGTGGCACACTGTGGACCCCACTTTTCCCTTGTCTTATCAAATTTTAAAGAGCCATAAATTGGTCATACAACCTCGTATTTGAGTGTCGTCTATGCCATTGGAATCATAATGACGAGCACTACAACTTGGTATTGGTTTGACTACATTTCAAAGACTTTGATTTTCAAGTCTTTCTGGAGCCACCTTCAACCTCTCAGCCTTTTCTGAAGCCACCTGGATCATAGGCACAAAAAGACCATCCAATAATTTTGTGGTAAAAGAAACATCTTTAGGAGGGTCATTCCAGCCTTTGTTGAGCTCCCCAATCACATGACAATTATTTTCAAGAACGACATGAGAAAGGCTCGTTACCTCTCGCTAAGGCGGGGAAGCCTAGCAATTTATAGATGCAACAAGTCTATTGATGTAACAACGCTGTTGAAAATTCCAAGTAAATAAAAGCTAATAAAGGAAAAATAATAACCATAGTTATGGGACACTATTCCAAGTTGAATGTTGGAAAAAACATCCTAGTGTGGATGTTCATTTGGTTTATTATGGCTAAGGAAATTGTCAAGGGCCATGGCAAAGGCTTTGGAAAGGCATGAGGCATTAATTGGCATTTTATTCATAAAAATGATGGAAATTAGGAGAAAAGGAAGGTGAAAGGTTGTAGGTTGCATGTGAGGAGGAAATTGAAGGAAAATAATGGAAAATTGAAGAAAATAGAGGCCTCATTAATAAAAAGGCTTATGAGGATCAGTTTATAACCTTTTGTTAGTTCAATTTTGGAGCACTCTCTCTATTCTCTCTCTCACAGTCTTGGACACTTTGATTTTTCTTGGAGCACTTCAACTTTGGACCAAGAAAAGTAAATAAGGAAAAGAGGAAGCAAAGATCAAGCAAGGAAGAGTAGGATCAAGCGAATACATCAGGATTCTTTGCAGGTATCAAGTTGCATGTATGGTTTCCTTGCTAGTTTTGGAATGCATAGTTATGCATGTGTGTTCTTGGTTATCTTGATGTCATGGGCATTGGTTTTTCTAGGTGTGAAAATGTTTTTCAGCCTAGTCTTGCCACTTCTGGATAGCCATGGTGTGATGGGGTTCTCATGTTTTGGTTGAGTTGGATTGTCAGATGGATTCAAAACTGAGTGACGTGGTCTTTGAAAGAAAGAACACATGTCCTAGTAATCCCTAAATCAAACTATGGATTATGTTAAAGCCTTGAATTAGTAACCCCTGAACCTAACTGTGGGTTGCGGTAAAGCCAAATTTTGTGTTACCTTTGTGGGCCTAGGTGTTAGTTCCAGTCTTCGCAACCTGTCACTAGGGATCAAAATGGGTTCTTACTATGTCTAGTTTTCAGAGATGTTTTGCACCTGATCTTCAGTGCAAATCATATCCTAAGCATGTTCATCAGAAGCAACTTGAAATTTTTTTTCCAACGGTATATCACACTCCCAAAACCGGCTCCTGGATAAGAAGATATGATCAAAATGAATGATTGATTCTTGGTTATGCATGTTTTGAGGTCATTTGCTGCACACAGGGATAAGTTTACTACAAAATCCATTTCTGAAGTAATGGACATGAATTTTACAAAAGTGAAAGAGGTTTTTGTCAATCACATACCAAATAACAAGAAACTCCTTTAGTTTATGCACAGGTGTTACTATGTGGGAGATATGCAGTGATATTTGGAGCCTACATTAAAACAAAACAAATTTTGCATTTGTTTTACTATTTTAGTCATTGTAGCGTGGCACCATTTTATAACAGATGAAAAGTAATTTTGAGAAACCCAAGGAGGTTTTTGTCAATCAGGAGCCATATAACAAAAACCTCTTTCATTTTATTCACAGGTATCGTGAATTGGAATATTGGACTAGATCTTTACAACCTATGTTTATAGATTTAAATATTAAATAATGATTTCATGTTTTAGAGATTATTTTGTGGCACAGATTCTGAGCAACTGGAAACGAATTTCCAAAATTCAAGAGATTTTTTTCTCAAACATGACCTTATATACAAAAAATATTTTCAGTTTTGTAATAGGTGTTATGGTTCAAGAGATACGAGTTCATCTTTGACCCCTATTTTCAGAAATTTGGTTCAAATTTAATGTAATTGTTTCTATCTTTAGGGAGATGGTTGAGCCCAACTCCCTTAGTACATGGATGAGCTAATTGTATATATTTTATGAATTTTAGAGTGTAAAGGGTTCTAATTTTTCAGCAAAGGAAAGTTGCTTTGGACTGTGTAGAGCTCTTTCTGAATATTATTTTTAATGGAGCAGTTTCTGCCCTTTAGATTTGGGATCCATCATTGTGTTTAATGTGCAGCATGTTTTTCTTGTAAATTCATTTCCATGCTTTGTTTTTTCTGCTAATATTTTTACAGCATTCTCTAAGGGAAGTGTTAGGAATCCATCCATGCATGATGCTCCTTTCACAATGATTATGTTGTTTAATGTAGTGGTTATATTTTCAGAATCCACCATCTGTTAGATGCTCTGTTGAGTAATCTGGTACTTCTCTTTTCTTAAAGTTGCCACTGTAGATCCATCCCCTGATTGATGCCTGTAGGGCAGCAATATTTTTTCTCTTTTCTTCTCTCATTATATCTTTAATCTAGTTGAACATTGCACTTACTTTGCCCCAAGTTTGTTGGCAAAAAATAGCCTTGATTCCATAGCCCAATGGTCCCTTCTCTTGCTGTTTTCAACCCACAAATTTCACCCAAATCGTTCCTCATAGCTAGCCTAAGATTCACTTATTGCAGCCACGTTTTGTTGGCAAAGAGAGATCCCTCTCTGTTCTGGCAGGGCTAGATGCCAGATCGAAAGCTTGGTCTGTGGTTACCTCGGGATTGCCTTTTCTCAGCCTTGAGGTTCATTCTGAGTGCCAACATATTGGCACTGTTGCTGGGGATTAGGCGACAAATCTTCTCCGGGAAAGATCATTCAAGTTGCAGATCTGGTTATTGATGGTGGACAGTGATTAGACACATATGAAGGCTGAAACATTCACCTGGCGACTCCAACTCAATCCAGAGATTCCAATGCTCACTGATCCGTTCATGTACTAATATAAGATGGTAGGGTATGTGGCAAATCCTGTGTTTTGTGAAGTTTTAAAAGAAGTTAGAGATCAGTTAGTGGATATTGAAATATATGAGGTATTTTTCATTACCATGCTTCAATGTTTGAGATCTCTGAAGTTTCCTCTTAATGGTAAAACTAGTTTCTTTGAGTTAGAGGTTGAAAAATTTGAGAAGGAGATTGAGTATATAGATGTTCAAATTAAGTCATATGAATTCCGAGATCCCAAAAAGTTCTTGAAAACTCTCCCTCCTTCAAAACAAGAAACAATAGGGTTGCCCGTGGATGTTTGCATTGACAGTTTGTAGCTGGAAGCATATGTTGAGGAGTTAGGGCAGCATACATGGTCTGGTTTCTATGATCCTGTTGTTGCATATATGGAGTATCTTTTCAGTTTGAATGACAAACCAGATTGTCTTTTACACAACCAGACTCATTCTGTGCATGTATGGCTGCCAACATTTCCAATTGTGTCCTGGTTCAAGCACTCCCTAGCATCATCATTGCCATAGCTACTTGATTGGTTGGTATGGCATTACAAAATTACTTGATCTATCAATTTTTCATCAGAGTAGGGTAGATTTGTAAATAAAAAAAGCTACCCAAGGCAACATTTTAGTTTTCGGTATTTGTTTATGTACATATTGCAGTATGTATATGTTTTTGGATTGGTATGAGTTTTTTGGGTTTATAGCTGTTTGTGACCGTATTTCCCAATGGATAAGGCACTTGGTCTACGGTGTTCTTGACACCTCCAAGGAGCTACCATCCCCAATAAGGCTAATGTTAGTTCCAGTCTTTGCAGCCTATCACCAGGGATCAAAATGGGCTCTTACTATGTCTGGTTCTCAGAGATGTTTTGCACATGACATTCAATGAAAATCATATAGTAAGTATGTCTATCAGGAGCAGCTCGGAAAAATATTTCCAATGGTATATCACATTCCCATAACCAGTTTCTGGATCAGAAGATATGATCAAAATGAATGATTGATTCTTGGTTATGCATGTTTTGAGGTCATTTGCTGCACGCAGGGACAAGTTTGCTACAAAATCAGTTTATGAAGTAATGGACATGAATTTTATAAAAGTGAAAGAGGTTTTTGTCAATCACATACCAAATAACAAAAACCTCCTTCAGTTTATGCACAGGTGCTACTATGTTGGAGATATGCAGTGATATTTGAAGCCTACATTAAAACAAAACAAAATTTTCATTTGTTTCACTATTTTAGTCATTGTAGTGCGACACTATTTTAAAATAGATGAAAAGTAATTTTGAGAAACCCAAGGAGGTTTTCATCAACCACAAGCCATATAAAAAATCCTTCTTTCAGTTTATTCACACGTGTCGTGAATTGGAATATTGGACTAGATCTTTACAACCTATTTTTACAGATTTAAATATTTATTGATTTCTTGTTTTATATATTATTTTGTGACACAGATTCTGAGAAACTGGAAACAAATTTCCAAAATTTGAGCCTGGTTTGTCTCAAAAATGACCTTATCTACAAAAACCTCTTTCAGTTTTGTAACAGGTGTTATGGTTCAAGAGATACGAGTTCATATTTGACCCCTATTTTCAGAAATTCGGTCCAAATTTAATGTAACTGTGTCTATCTTTAGGGAGATGGTTGAGCTCAACTCCCTTAGTATAGGGATGAGCTAATTATATATATTTTATGAACTTTAGAGTGTAAAGGGTTCAAATTTTTTAGCAGAGGAAAGCTGATTTGGACTGTGTAAAGCTTTTTCTTAATATTATTTTTAATGGAGCAGTTTCTGTCGCTTAGATTTGGGATCCATCACGGTGTTTAATGTGCAACATGATTTTCTTGTAAATTCATTTCCATGCTTTGTTTTTTCTGCTAATTTTGTTACAACATTCTCTAAGGGAAGTGTTAGGAATCTATCCATGCATGATGCTCCTTTCACAATGATTATGTTGTTTAATGTAGTGGTTATCTTTTCAGAATCCATCCTCTGTTAGATGCTCTGTTGAGTAATTCTGTGCTTCTCTTTCTCCTAAAGTTGCCACTGTAGATCCATCCCCTGATTGATGCCTACAGGGCAGTGGTCTTTTCCCTCTTTTCTTCTCTCATTATATCTTTAATCTGGCCGAACATTACACTTACTTTGCCCCAAGTTTGCCAGCAGAAACTAGCCTTGATTCCATAGCCCAATGGTCCCTTCTCTTGATGTTTTCAACCCACAAATTTCAACCAAATCGTTCTTCACAGCTAGCCTAGGATTCACTTATTGCAGCCACATTTTGTTGGCAAAGAGAGAGCCCTCTCTAGTCTGGCAGGGCTAGATTCCAGATCGAAAGCTTGGTCTGTGGTTACCTCGGGATTGCCTCTTCTGAGCCTTAAGGTTCATTCTGAGTGCTAACACTAGGAATCCTCGACCGATGAATGGCGGGGTATATGGTAAATCCTAGAGGTGGGTACCCTCGATCAGGACTAGGAATCCTTAGTCAGTGAATGACAGGATATATGGTAAAGCTTGGAGGGTGGAGTCTTGATTACGCCTAGGGATCCTTAACCATTGTATGGTGGGAGGTACGGTAAATTCTAGAGATGAGGAGACAAAAAAATTCCTCGCAATGTAAATGGAGAAATCTGGTGGAATCCATGCTTGTTTAGGGCCTAGTGATTTGGTTGGGATTGCGGTAAAGCCTGGTTATATTGATGAGGGTGAGGTGGTGTAGCCTCGGGAAGCCTTGGTTGATTTTGGTTATGAGCCCCACATTCATGCTTGGAATATGGTACGAGGGTGATTGACTGAAAGAAATATTTGGTTCAACCAATCTATGGTCGGGTGGTTCGTGGAAGTCCCATACCTGGTTGGCTTATGCATTCATTAATAAGAGTTCTTTCTCCTTGGTATTTCATGTGCAAATGTATTGGTTTATATATGGATTTTACGGTTGTTGTATCCTTAATATTTCTATTGTTTATATGATGGTCATGAGTATGTTTTTTGACAGTGATGATGTATGGATCTCATCATGTTTTGATTAGTAAATGAATGAACAATGAACATATGACCTAATAGATGATAATGCAGCTATTGTGAGAAGGCAACAATGCTTCTTTACGAATCTCAAATAAAGTAAAAACAGTTCTAAATTAAAATTAAGGATACATTAAAATCAATTAAAATAAAAATAAAAACTTTTAATAATTAAATTATTTTATGATTTCAAAAAGATTAAAATTAATTAAAATCATTTTTATGCTTAATATGAAAATATTAAAATCATTCCAACCAAATATTAAAATAGAATTATTAATTTATATCAATTACTAAGCATCATCAATAAATAATCATTAATCAACATAGGGTCGGCTACTATCATTCTCATTCCCATTCCATCTCAGAACTCTATTTATTCATTCTGATGAGATCTGTCTTACACACTTATTGATCTATCCTGATGATGAGCCATGGTGGATGGCTCGAAAAGTCGATTTAAATAATTATGGATGTGAGAACTCCCGAAGAAAACTACACACAAAGTACAAATCGCAAAAGCCTCAAAACAATAAAGTATGAGACCCCTATGCCTAGATCTATTTTTATGACATGTAGAATAAATATTTGTGACATGTTTGATGAAATTCCTGTCATGGATAGTAGGGGTCCAATCAAGTCTTTATTCAAGTATTTGCATTAGTGTCATTGTCCCGATGTTATTTTTCATTTATGAAAGTTTCATGGAGTTCTGAGAAGTTGCCTGAGTCCTAGCCCTGAAAAAGTGGCACAGAATCTGAGGTCGCCAGGCTTAGATTTAGTTGAAAATGTCACCAGTCGCTGGCATGTCCTTTCTATGGGAGTGAATGGAGGGTCCCATTTGCATGCATTCCCATGTCATGGGAGTGACTAAGGCTCTAGGTTAGTAAAATGTTAAATTGCCTCAAGGGTTGGTCACCTGCACAGGTTGGTTGGATCCTGGAGGTTCTGTAACATGTGTAGAAGGTCAGATTGGTTGTGTTTTATCAGTTCCACTTTCTTAATTGTACATGGGGATTTGAATAAGTTCATAGTAGCCTCTCATCACATGTTTACCCTAGCGGACTGGTTAACTTGGGTAAATGTGGGAGGAGGGTGTTACAATTGATGTGGTGAAATGAATGACAAGTGTTGTGACTTTAATTGCTCACATGGCTCCACGAATGAATAGGAAGGAGGAAGGGTATGAAGAGTGTGGAACCATTGAACAAAATAAATCCTTGAACTAAAGACTCCCTCCTAGATGGCTTTTCAAAGTTCTATCGTGCGATTGTAAAGGAAAAACTAAGCCCATATATATTTGGCTACACTCTCACGTTCACATTATTCGACAATTGAGAAGGAACCTGAAATGAGAACAGTCAAAGAGAAACATAAATGAATAATCTTGCTTTATGAAGCCACTCTCTCTGGTCAATTATCCATCTCCTTCTCCTTGATACTTAGGTTAATCATCTACCTCCTTCTCCTCAAGAAAGTTTAGGTTTCTTGTCTTATAAAGGGAAATCCCTTTTGTATCCTTTAGCTAGCTACCACCTAGACTAGATATGTGAAAGTGTGTGAGGGAAGTATGAACTCACTCCCCTAACTAATTCAGACCACCTAGTAGATCTATATCCCCTAGCTTGGTTTGAATTTGTCCCTACCCCTTATGCCCTTAAGCAAGGCCCAATCTAGCATCTCTTCATGCCGAGAGTGACTCACTCAACCAATCAACTTCTTGGTCTGATTAGACTATCTATCTATTGGTAGATAGTGCAACTCCATGACCCCATCTTGTACTAAGCTTGTGACATAGTGGTACTTATTATTTATATGTTTTGTCCTAGCATGAAACACTGGGTCTTCCATTAATCTTATGCAACTTTTATTTTCACGATGTATTCATGTAGGTCTAAGTTGTCATTCAAACAAGTTTGATAACAACTTCCTGAACCAAATTACTTCCTAACAGACTTTGCTTGCAGCAACATATTTAGCAGCGCTACTCAAATAAATTATATCCTGCTTTCTTCTCATCCATGAGACCATGGAATACCCTAGATTGAAGCACCCACCTGCTGTGCTTCTTCCATTTGTCTCAATTCCACCCCAATATGAATCTGTATATCTCATGAGTTGGATTTCTTTACTGGTATACCAAAGGCAGTGATATGTGGTTCCACGCAAGTATATTAGGATATGCTTAGTAGCAATCCAATGATCATTTTTTGGCTCCATTTGAAACTGACTAAGGACATTTACTACACAACAAATGTTCGGTCTTGTATTTACCAGATACATCAAGGACCCAATCAACTGAAACTACTACAAACAGTTGACTGGGTCCATCTGAAACTGACTAAGGACATTTACTACAAAACAAATGTTTGGTCTTGTATTTACTAGATACATCAAGGACCCAATCAACAGTTTGTAACAAGTAGGATCCACAGGACTAGATTCTAAACTCCACAACTTCTTTAAATTCATAATCATGGGAGTCATCATAGGCTTGTTGTCCATCATGTCAAACTTCTAAAGTATCTTGATCACATATTTACCTTGTCCAAGATATATCTCACATGGATTTTTCCATACTTCTAGTTCCATGTAATAATGCATAATCCCAAGATCTTTCATATCAAACTCAACTTATAACTGCTTCTTGCATTCCTGAATCTAGTGCTCTACACCTATGACTAGTAGATCATCCACATATAAGAGTATGATAACTACTTCACCCTAAACCACCCTGATATATAGGTTAGGGTCTAGAGTATTCTTGGTAAAAACCAAGTCTCAATAGGTATACATCCATTCTTGCATACCAAGCTTTAGGTGCTTGCTTTAAGCAATTTAGAGTTTCATTCAACCTACAGACTTGCGTCTCCCTTTGATTTATTTAAACTCCTTGAGACTGCTTAATGTAAACCTCCTCATCAATGGTCCCATTTAGGAAAGTTGTCTTAACATCCATTTGATGTATATTCCATCCCATAGTAGTAGTCAACAAAACAAGCGATCTTATTGTTGCGTATCTAGCTATGGGAGAAAATTTTTCCTTGTAATCAATCCCTTATTTCTGTGAGAATCCTATTTCTACAAACCTTGCTTTGTATTTATTAATGCTCCCATTTGCAATGTGCTTTATCTTGTAAATCCACTTTGAAGTGACTATAGATTTGTCACTTGGCCTAGGGACAATTTCCCAGACATCATTCTTCATTATGGACTACTATTCTTCTTGCATAACATTCCTCTACTCTTGATGTTTACTTGCATATTCATAGGAGGAAAGTTCCACTTCAATGAGCTTTGTCATATATGAATCATACCTGGAATACCATTTTGCTATTTTACTTTCCCTAGAGGTCCCCAATGTCGTATGTCCTTCTACTTCTTGTAGAGTAGTGCTCAACCAATCTGGCCTCTTTCAATTTTATGTAATGGTTACTTGTTGTATAGGCTCACTAGGACCTTCAAATCTTCTTGAGTAGATGTCTGATATTGACCATTATTTTCCCTTGAGATATCATTAAAGACATGTATCTCTTCTGGTAGGATCCAAATTATTTCTCTTTTCCCTGGGTACATGAATATACACAAGACACCCAAATATTCGAAGATGATCCACACTTGGGTTAATTCCTGTAAATGCTTCTTCCAAAGTCATGTTGTTGAGAATTTTGTGAGGACTTAGGTTCTTCAAGTAAACAATTGTCATACATGCCACTCCCCATAGGAATTAAGGGAGATCTTAATCATGTAGCATGGCCCTGACACATTATTCAATAGTTTTATTCTTCCTTTCATCCACACCATTCTATTCGGGATTATAACGAGCGATAAGCTTCCTATTGATCCTAGCTTCCTTGCAAAAAGCTATCAGCTCTTTGGAGGTGTCTTCTCCACCATTGTCTGACCTCATAGTCTTGATCTTTCTCTCGGTTAGATTCTCCACTTCATTATTGAACTCCTGAAACTTTTCGAATACCTCGTACTTGTTCTTGAGAAGGTATAACCAAGTCTTCCTTAAGAAATCATCAATGGAGGTTACATAATACTGATTCCCACCAAGAGACTTAATTGCCATAGGTCCACATACATATGAATGTATGATATCTAACACTTTCGTAGATCTAGTATCACTTCTTGCAAATGGTTTCTTTACATTACTGCCTAGAACACATCCCTTATAGGTCCATGTTCTAGACCTAACACCCCCACCCATATTTTTTTTTTGGAAAAATAATGGGGACCCTCCTTCTTCCATGTTGGAAAAATACTTTCTTTCGTGGAATCTTGGTGACTAATGACTTTTCTGATATTTACTGTTGGGCTTTGGAGCTTTTGATGACTCGGGAATTTATTATGTTTTGGCCTATCTTCCTTTATGGTCACTGTGATTATCATTTTTATGGCTGGATTATTTCCTACCCACTACATTCACGGTGACACTGGTCATGTAAAGGAAATGTGGCACCTTTCATTGTCACATCCCCTCACTATTCACATTGTGTCGCATTGGTTGTTTATCTCCTATACTTGGCTTGACACCTGCATTGATAAAGGGATCGATTATTAGTCAGTGTTAGGACTGATATTAATGAATTAGAAACATATACATAATAACATTTTTTTAAATTTCAATATGATTATATTAAACCATGGCATAGTATAATAATTGTATTATATTATAATATAGTATTTTTATTATAGTATTAGGATAGTGTTAGTTATAATTTTATTGTAGATTAGATCAATATAATATTAGGCAACAATTAACATAATTTTATTTAGGAGACATATATTAACACATTAATAGCTAACATAACATTAATATTAGAATAATATTAATACCTAGATAACATAGTATCATAGGATTGACACTAACTTAACATAACATAGAGGATAAATACTAATACATTAACATTTAATATTGTCTTAACATAGGATAAGTAATATTAGGTTAGATTGACCTCAAGCTAGTATTTAGATAGTGGCTAATTGGGCCATAACTAGTCGGAACCACCATCCCAAACAAAAAAGGGTATGATTTAGGGCCCTGACCAGGTGGTCTCCCATGATGTTGATGAAGGTCAGTTTTAGCCATCATTATTTTTGGTGCTATAAAGAGGGCCACAACTATATTATCAGTGTGGAGTTTTGGTTTTAAAGTTTTTAACTAACTATGGCTCCTATATGTATTCCTACTTTAGATCATGTTTTTAGCTCACGAAACCCTACCAGAGACATACTCAAGAGACAACTTGAATCCTTATCTGAATTGCAATATGATGGTGAGAGTTACATTTTTGCTTTAGAGCATGTTGATCAATTTATACATAAATGTAGATGTTTTAACATCACTAATGACAATGAAATTTGTAGGTTATTTACTGTCATGCTTCAAGGAAAGATACATTAGTGGTAAAAGATGCTACCAAGTCAATTCTGTTAGGTCCCTATAATACTAGTGATTACCCCATTACTATTGTAGTTGTATCCCTTATTAATATTGTTGAGCCCCTATTGTCCCCATATTTTTTTTACTGTGCCCCATAGAATCCCTCTATTGTTATTTCTGTGGCTTTATATTATTATTGTTAGGTTGGCTGGGTTATATTGCAACTCCATAGACTCCTATATATAGAAAGGAGGTTTTGTCATTTGAATCATCCAAGAATTGTTCATTTGTATAATGTAAAGGAGGTTTCCCCCTCGAAGAGGCTGAATTCTAAGGCATTGATCTCTCTTTTCTATCTTTTTGTGAGTTGGTTTCATAACATTTGGTATCAAAGCTTTGGATTCTAGGGTTTCACTGCTCCAAATAGGCCATTGTGGCATTTTTGCTATAACGTTTTTTCTGCGACGTTTCAGAAGCAAAAAAAAAAACCCATTTGAGACGAAATCACACTGAACCCTGGGTCTGAATTTCAGAGCTTTTCACACTATATTTGCAGAGATATGATATGAGGAAGTTGGTCTTTTTGCAGACTCTTGAATTACATTCCAAACAGGTGACCTGGGGAAAATTGTCATAACTTTCTCTTTGAGCATCGGATTGAAATTTTGAAAGAAGGTACAAAAAGAGGACGGACTGTAGTTTCATGTATATATTTTTTAGTGCCATAGGTTGAAATAGTGACACGTGGCACTTCATACAAGTTCGCTCTTCTGGAAAGGTCTATAATTAAGTCATCTTGGGAGATCGTGCATAACTCTTTCTTGGAGAATCCAATTTGGATCAGACTGGTGGCATTGGAAAGAGAACTTAGAGGGCTACTATAGATCGTAATTTTAGAACTGGATGATTCAAAATTATAGAGATACATCAGATTCAATATCAGGCTCCTACAAAGTGAAAAAAAGTGTGTAGTTTTTTTTAAATTTTTGCTTAAGCTTGGTTTGAAAAATTAGTTTGAAGGAATTCAAAGGGCATAGTAAAGCATTATTATCGATAATTGATGCCTCGAGGAAAGAAAATGCAAACACCTAGTAAGCAACCTGAAAGCTCTAGCATGACTCATGAAGAAGAGGAAGAAATGCAACATGATATATCAAAATTACGAGACCAAATGCAACAAGTGTCACTTGCACAAAAAGCAACAGAATCTAAGATGAAAGATGTAGAAGCTAAGATGGATGGTTTAAAGAAAGGTGTAGAAGCTAAGATGGATTGTTTAAAGAAAGGTGTAGAAGCTAAGATGGATGGCATGGAAGCTAAGATGAATGGCATAGACGCTAAAATGGATGGCATGGATGATAAGATGGAAGAATTGAAGATAAGTATGAATAAGTTGCTACAAGAAATGGTCACTAATGGTGAAAGGGTAGTAAAGGAAACTCATGATGAGAACAAAAAAATTGTTAATCATGATTCCATAGACTCTAATGTTGGATTGAAGACCCACCATATTCCAAAAATCGATATGAGGAAGTTTGATGGCAAGGATCCCACAACATGGATATTACAGATGGAGCAATTTTTTGATCTCAATAATGTGAAAAACACACAAAAGGTACGTATTGCAACTTTATATTTGGAACCAAAACAATTTGTATGGTATCAATGGCTTTTCTCTCGTAAACAAATTATCACTTGGGCAATTTTTACGGAAGAATTCACAGCACATTATGAGGATACAAAAAGAAACACTTTTTTTAGCCAATTGATAAGTCTCAAACAAAAGGGTTCAATAATGGAGCATATTGAGGAGTTCCAAAAATTGAACATAAGGGTAAAAAATATTCCAGAGGAGCATAGGATTGATGTGTTCATAGGGAATTTAAAGGATAATATCCAACATGATGTTTGCCTTTGGGAACCTGATTCATTAGAGAAGGCATTCAGGTTAGCAAGAAAAATGGAAAGCAAATTTATGGCAACCAGGAAGCATACCAGTCACAACTATAAAGATGGAAGTGTTGTTACCCCTAACCTTCCACAACCTATAAGTGTTATCAGGAAATCTAGTGTCTATGCAGAGCTGCTAGTCCCACTAAGACTGGTAGCTGTCTTAGAAACAAACAAACTAAAACTACTTTCATTTTCCTTTATGAGAAGTAGATAAGAGGGGAACAAGGGAGACCAACCTTTGTCTTGCGCTTGGTTCCTTGCTTGATTCCTCTCCCTTCTGATAGATCTTTGCCACTCGCTTCCTCGTCTACCCAGCTTCGAAGAGCACCTGTGGAATCAAAGCAGCATAACACTATCCAAGAACAGAGATCTACTATCATAAACAATATAGGACCATATATATATTGACCACGCAAAAGCATATATCATCAATCATACAAGAATGTGGAGGAAAACTTGAATAGCTTTATTAATATCAAGAATAGCAAAGAGGATTACAACCAATTGTTCTGACCCAACGTCATCCTCTCAGCAAGAAAGCCCTTCTTCACCTCATGAAAAGCTTATATTACCCAACACTATGATGTTACACCAAGAAACCAACAACACTTCCTTACAAGATACAAAATTCCAGCCTCCAACCTCTGGGATGAGGGATCCATATATAGATATTTGCAAGGGGGGTGAGTCAGCTTCTGAGATTTGATTAGTGTCCGCTGTCTGATAGTTCTTGATTCCACTTGGAGATTGATGATCTCTTACTCATCCCTGGGCGAATGTAGAGAGGCAAGTGTCACATGAGAAGTTTTTGGAAGATTCCATGATCCTCCAGCTCGCAAATTGACTCTGCCATTTGTCCACTCTCGCCCATCGCACCCCATAGAAGGGATTTTCAGTATGCATCACACCTCCCATGTGCATTTATGTGGGATGCAGTGCACTTTGAGCATGGAGTAGGTGAGATGGTCTAGTTTTGACCAGTTCTGAGTAGTTTTTCATCGAGAACTTCTAGGAGATGATGTAATCAGTTGACCTAGTTATTTTAGGGGTTGGAACAACACTTTTAGGGACTTAGGAACCCTTGTTTTATGGACATTTATGATTGGGGTTGCAGTGCCCAAAAATGTCTATAACAGTTGCCCCCTAAAGCATGAGGTTGTTAATCTTTTGATGTCGGGTGAAATGATTTATCATGAGGATCCGAAGTTTTTTCGAGCTGGAAGGCGACCTGTAATAAGATACAATACAATACATTATCTTCATAATATTTTCATGATCTAGCTGAGGCGGTCATTCCCATGCTCAGCTTTATAAATTCATTTTCATGTACATAAGATAGACGATCGTCTGTGTGCAGACTGATGATTCTGGTAGAGCCACCATCCCTTAGGTTGGATGATTATCTGTGTAGCAATGATGTACATTTGATGTCTTTATTTTCCTGAATATATATTGCAGCCTGGATGGATGAAACTAGATCCGGGGTCTTCAATCTCGTTTGATCTTCACTCAAAGTACAAGTCGATCCATGTGAGAGATGTTCTGGAGTCGAACATGGAAAGACAACGCCTGATTACCAACCAATGATGTAAGTTGTTAACAGGCGCGAGAGGAATCACCGATAATGATGATGACCCTCAAGGTACTACAGTACAATTCATGTGGCGTGAATAAGGGACTTGGCGTCGAACACCACGCAAAATCTTTCGATCGAAGGCCGTTGATGTAAACTTGTCGCCAGAAGTGAGAAACTTGCCATTGAGGCATGCAAGCTTCAAAGTACTGAAAGGGTTGTTCCTAGATCGACTTCCTGGATAATGAGCTGATGTTGACAAGAAGTGATCCATCATAGGAGGGCCTTAGTGAATCCCACATCTATGACACGGAACGGAGCAAATGATTTTAATGGAGGTGAAAACGATATGATGATATAAGGTTTAGGGTGGCGGTCATGAAAGAATGGAGCGTAAATGTATTGCAGTGGATGAGGCACAGGTGAATTCTCTGAGCGACTTCTCTTGAACATATCGGCGACACTGACATGATGGATTGGTAGCGTTAACCCCAGTGGAGTCGCTATTTTGTTATCAGGAAATCTAGTGACTATGCAGAGCTGCTAGTCCCACTAAGACTGGTAGCTATCTTAGAAACAAACAAACTAAAACTACTTTCGTTTTCCTTTATGAGAAGTAGATAAGAGGGGAACAAGGGAGATCAACCTCTGTCTTGCGCTTGGTTCCTTGCTTGATTCCTCTCCCTTCTGATAGATCTTTGCCACTCGCTTCCTCGTCTACCCAGCTTCAAAGAGCACCTGTGGAATCAAAGCAGCATAACACTATCCAAGAACAGAGATCTACTATCATAAACAATATAGGACCAGATATATATTGACCACACAAAAGCATATATCATCAATCATACAAGAATGTGGATGAAAACTTGAATAGCTTTATTAATATCAAGAATAGCAAAGAGGATTACAACCAATTGTTCTGACCCAGTGTCATCCTCTCAACAAGAAAGCCCTTCTTCACCTCATGAAAAGCTTAGATCACCCAACACTATGATGTTACACCAAGAAACCAATAGCACTTCCTTACAAGATACAAAATTCCAGCCTCCAACCTCTGGGATGAGGGATCCATATATAGATATTTGCAAGGGGGGTGAGTCAGCTTCTGAGATTTGATTAGTGTCCTCTCTCTGATAGTTCTTGATTCCACTTGGAGATTGATGATCTCTTACTCATCCTTGGGTGAATGTAGAGAGGCAAGTGTCACAGGAGAAGTTTCTAGAAGATTCCATGATCCTTCACCTCGCAAATTGACTCTGCCATTTGTCCACTCTTGCCCATCGCACCCCATAGAAGGGCTTTTCAGTATGCATCGCACCTCCCGTGTGCATTTAGGTGGGATGCAGCGCACTTTGACCATGGAGCAGGTGAGATGGTCCAGTTTTGACCAGTTCTGAGTAGTTTTTCATGGAGAACTTCTGGGAGATGATGTAATCAGTTGACCTTGTTCTTTTAGGAGTTGGAACAACACTATTAGGGACCTAGGAGCCCTTGGTTTATGGACATTTATGATTGGGGTTGTAGTGCCCAAAAATGTCTATAACAATAAGGCTGACACCAAAACAATTGGAAGAAAAAAGAGCAAAAGGGATTTGTTACAGTTGTGATAGCAAATACACTAAAGGTCATAAGTGTGCTAAGAAGAAATTATTCTACATAGATTGTGAAGAAGAAGAAGAAAAGGAGCAAGAAAGGTTAAAGGAAGAGGATATACTCCAGGAACAAAGCCTAGATAAAGAAGAAATGAATTTCCACCATATCTTGTAATGTATTGGCTAGAATTACCACTCCTCAAACCATCAAGATAGAAGGACAAATCAAGAAGAAAAAGGTAATAGTGTTGATTGATTCAGGAAGTACCCATAATTTTATTCATTGTAAGGTAGCAAAAGAATTGAATTGCTTCCTATATCCAGCACCAGAGTGTCAATTGATGATTGCAAATGGAGGAATGATAAATTTCTCTGGAAAGTGCCATAATATCTAGCTATCCATGGGTGAATATGTATTGACTAGCCCAATGCTTTCCATTCCAATGGGAGGTGCTGATGTTGTACTAGGAGTCCAATGGGAGGTGCTGATGTTGTACTAGGAGTCCAATGGTTACAATCCTTGGGTACAATAGCTTTTAATTTTCAAGAACTTTAGTGAAATTTTCTGCCGAAGGAAAGGAAGTTGAATTAAGGGGTATTGCAGGGAAATCGAGAAAGATAATCAGCTCTAATGGTATGACAAAGCTTCTAAAAAAGGAACAAAGAGGTGTAATTTCTCAATTGTGTTCGCTAGATGTTTCCACATCAGAATCATCTATTTCTCTAGATCTCCAAAAAGTCTTGGACAATCTTTCCAAGGTATTTGAGACTCCCAAAGGTCTCCCACCTATTCATGATCATGATCATGCTATTCATCTGATTCCAAGAAGTGTTCCTCCAAACATCAGGCCGTACAGATATCCCTATGCCCAAAAGAGTGAAATTGAACGTATGGTTGCAGAAATGCTATAGGCTGGTATAATTCAACCTAGTCAAGGTTATTTCTCTGCTCTAGTAGTATTGGTGCACAAGAAGGATGGATCATGGCGCATGTGTTCGGATTATAGTGAGATCAACAAGCTCACTATTAAAGATAAGTTTCCCATTCCTGTCATTGACGAATTACTAGATGAATTGCATGGATCAATTTACTTCACCAAGTTGGATCTTCGTTCAGGATATCATCAAATCAGAATGAAGACTAAAGACATTCTGAAAACAACATTTAGAACTCATGAGGGTCATTATGAATTTTTGGTCATGCCTTTTGGCCTTACCAATGCACCTTCTACATTTCAAGGTTTGATGAATTCCATTTTCAAACCCTTCCTTAGAAAATTTGTGTTAGTATTTTTTGATGATATACTAATCTACAACAAGTCTTGGAAGGATCATGTTGAACATGTTGACATGGTACTACAACTATTGGAGGAGAAACAATTATATGCAAAAGACCCAAATGTTTCTTTGGAGTACAAGAGGTGGAATATCTGGGACATATTGTATCTCATGAAGGAGTTAAGGTAGACCCTAGCAAAATTAAAGCCATTAAGGAATGAAAAATCCTCACATCCATAAAGCATCTGCGAGGATTTCTCGAGTTGACAGGGTATTATCGCAAGTTTGTTAAGAATTATGGGAGAATAGCATCACCTCTAACAACATTATTGAAGAAAGATGCATTTTCATGGACTCCAAAAGCAACAAAGGCCTTCGAAAATCTTAAAGAGGCAATGTGCCAAGCACCGGTCTTAGCTACACCAGACTTCACAAAAACCTTTATTGTGGAATGTGATGCTTCAGGAAATGGAATTGGTGTTGTTTTAATGCAAGATGAAAGACCCATTTCTTTTGAAAGGCGTCCAATCAAGGGAAAGTTTTTACACAAAGCTATTTATGAGAAGGAAATGTTGGCAATACTACATGCACTTAAGAAATGGCGACCCTACCTAATGGGAAGACACTTCAAGGTAAAAATGGATCATGATAGCCTTAAATACTTTTTAGAACAAAGATTATCCTTTGAAGAGCAACAAAAGTGGGTCACAATGATGTTGGGTTATGACTTTGAAATCATCTACAAAAAAGGGAAGCAAAATGTGGTGGCAGATGCACTCTCAAGAAAGGATGAGGACGTGGAAGCATTGTTGTGCACCATTTCTATTACCCAACTAGATTGGATAAACGAAGCAAGGGAGGAATGGAAGAATGATGAAGAAGTATGGAAACTTATTCGAAAGTTACAACAAGATTCCAGTACATCTGATACATTTAGCTAGCAAAATGATTCGTTATGGTACAAAGATCGCTTATACCTCTGTAAGAATTCACAACTCAAACAAAAAATTCTTATGGAATTGCACACTTCTCCCTTAGGAGGGCACTCAGGATTTTTAAAAACTTACCACAGGGTTAAGAAGGAATTTTTTTGGGATGGCCTTAAATCAATATTCAAAACTTTGTGGCAGAATGTTTGGTTTGCCAACAAAATAAAGTTGAAACAATTAAGACCCCCGGTCTATTACAACCTCTATCCATTCCAAGCCAACGTTGGGAGGAGGTTTCAATGGATTTTATCACAGGTTTACCCAAGTCTAAGGGAAAGAATGTCATCATGGTGGTACTTGACAGACTTACCAAGTATGCACACTTTTGTGCATTATCATATCCATTTAAATCCAATACAATTTCTACTGCATTTATGGAAATAATTCAAAAGCTACATTGAAACCCAAAGATTATTGTAAGTGATAGAGATCCCATTTCCACAGGAAATTTTTGGACAGAATTATTTTCTTGTCTTGGTACTCAGTTAGCTCATAGCTCATCTTATCATCCTCAATTTGATGGGCAAACTGAGATAGTAAACAAATGTCTGGAAGGATATCTTTGTTGCTTTGTCTCTAATAAACAGACACAATGGGTCAAATGGTTGCCCTAGCTGAATGGTGGTATAACACTTCCTTCCATACAACAACAAAAATGACCACATTTATGGCACTTTATGGATATCAGCCACCATCCATCACATCATATTTAAGAGAAAATTCTAAGGTTCAAGCAATGGAACATCACATCGAACATCAACAACAAGTCCTCCAACTCTTAAAGGATAACCTCGTGTTGGCATAGAATAGAATGAAACAACAGGTAGATCAACATCGCAACGAAGGAAGTTTTGATGTAGGTGATTGGGTATTCCTACGGCTACAACCATATAAACAAATGTCCCTCAAGCAAGCTAAGAAGGATAATAAATTATCACCAAAGTATTATGGTCCGTACAAGGTGTTGCAAAAGATTGGTACTATGGTATACAAATTGGAGCTTCCTGTAGCGTCTCAAGTGCACCCAGTTTTCCATGTTTCATGTTTAAAGAAGGTTATAGGTGACAAGCTCCTAGTTCAAACAATATTGCCAGAACTTGACGAGGAAGGAAAAATTATATTGGAACCAGAAGTAGTCACAGAAACAAGAACTCGACAGCGACGAAAACGATCAATTTCAGAGTATCTCATCAAGTGGAAGAACTTATCTGCTGAATATTCCACATGGGAGGATGAGAATTTAATACAGAAGCATCCAGAACTACTCAAGCGTTGAGGACAACACTTTTTTGAAGGAGACGGGCATGTTAGGTCCCTATAATACTAGTGATTACCCCATTACTATTGTAGTTGTATCCCTTATTAATATTGTTGAGCCCTTATTGTCCCCATATTTTTATTACTGTGCCACATAGAATCCCTCTATTGTTATTTTTGTTGCTTTATATTATTATTGTTAGGTCGGATGGGTTATATTGTGACTCCATAGACTCCTATATATAGAAAGGAGGTTTTTTCATTTGAATCATCCAAGAATTGTTCATTTGTATAATGTAAAGGAGGTTGCCCCCTCGAAGAGGCTGAATTCTAAGGCGTTGATCTCTCTTTTCTATCTTTTTGTGAGTTGGTTTCATAGCAAATTCACTCCTGGAACCACTTCAAGCATGTATTTTTTTTGGGACATCACAATTATAGTTATGAGAAATTGTGCTTAGAATTTGATAATTTGACAATCTCTGAAGATGAAACTGTTAGTGAATTTTGTGATATATTTATAGTCATTATGCTACAGATTTTTTCATGATGACTTACCCCCTAAGAAATTTTTGATAGAAAAAGTTACCTCCATTATTCAAGAACATAATGAAATAATCACCACTGAACATAAAGATGAATCTCCATCAACAAATCTTGATCCTACAATTAGTCCTATTGAACCCTCAAATGAAAATAATAATCTTCCTCAATCATCAACATCAAGAGAAAATATTACATTTGAAAGTGCTTCTACTGTACCACCTTATGTTTGTGATAATGATTCAAGTTCAATAGAATTAAATTATAGGGAGCATCAAGATTTAATGAATAATCATGATGATACTTATTCTTCTGAAAATGAGCTAGGTTCTATTTTGACAACATATGACACATTATTATACCATAAATCATTTAATGAATAATCAAGAGAAATTCAATATGATGATTTATTTTCTAGTTATCATTATTTGCAACGTAATCCTAGTATGAGTTAACCTCTTGGAATATTTACTAGTTCAGTTCTTAAGAATGAAATATATGATGAAACTCAAGTGGTATCCATAAATGATCAATTACTTGTTGATACTAGTTTAGGAACTTTTACTCATCCTTTTCATGACATCAATATTATCATGATTCTAATAAACCATGGGAACATGGTGCGATCTTTAACAATTATCCCAATATTTATGAATATAGATCATTTGTTTCAATGATAACATATTTTCCTTATTCATTTTTTAAGAAAAAACCTACTTCCTTTCATTATGATTGGGATCATTAACCTTTATTACATGTTTTCGATATCAATCATGATAATCTTAAGTTTGAAACTTGTTGTGTTATAAATTGGTTGATACAATCATCTGATGGCCCTTTTACCTTTGTAAATAATCATGGGTTTACCAAATGTCTTAATTCTTATGTACATATAATATGTCCGTTTAAGGATCTTCCTTATTTTTCTCTTAATTATTATAATCAATATCTCACAATGTAAAACATGGTTTTTGTAAATTCCTAGAAATAATTGATGTTAATACTTTCCATATTTTACAATTTGAAGATTCTTACAATAGGATTTTTTCTAATTATCGATGTCTTTTATCTTTGTTTCTAGGAATTAATATGTATGCCGACTTTATGATTTTTTTACATATTTTAGCATTGGTTTGGATACTTTTACTAATGTATGTAATGTATATTTGTGCATATAATAAAGAGCTTGCTTGGTGGCATTGAAAATATTTCTATACCTAGTCGTTTTTCCTGTGTAGAATTAGAATAGGTATAGATTAAGCTTAGTTTAGTTTAATAAAGCAATTATGGTATTTTAATGAATAGGAATGAGTCTTTACCATTCATTCAGTTATCATCTTGCTTATAGTGGGTTATCATTCGTTAAAATTTTATATCATTAATGACAAAGAAGGTTGAAAGCATGGTTTTTGTAAATTCCTAGAAATAATTGGTATAGAAATATTAATTTTATTGGGTTATCATTCGTTAAAATTTTATATCATTAATTTTTAATGCAAAATATGGTTTTTGTAAATTCCTAGAAATAATTGATGTTAATACTTTCCATATTTTACAATTTGAAGATTCTTACAATAGGATTTTTTCTAATTATCGATGTCTTTTATCTTTGTTTTTAGGAATTAATATGTATGCTGACTTTATGATTTTTGTACATATTTTAGCATTTGTTCAGATACTTTTACTAATGTATGTAATGTATATTTGTGCAGATAATACAGTGCTTGCTTGGTTGCATTGAAAATATTTCTATACCTAGGCATTTTTCCTGTGTAGAATTAGATTAGGAATAGATTAAGCTTAGTTTAGTTTAATAAAGCAATTATGGTATTTTAATGAATAGGAATGAGTCTTTACCATTCATTCAGTTATCATCTTGCTTATAGTGGGTTATCATTCGTTAAAATTTTATATCATTAATGTAAAAGAAGGTTGAAAGCACATATGTGTGGGAAGCACAAGTAAACCCGTTGCGTTATTGAACAAGCTCGCTGGTAGCAGGGCTATGCTTGTGTAGTACTAAGACAACTTCGTTGGGGCTATGGACGCTCACTGGAAGTGAAGCGATGTCAGCTAAGGGAGACTATATTAATGGGTGCATACTTTCCTTAAAACTTCCTATTTGTACCTCTTTTTTCATTCACATGAGGTAAATTTAAAATTAATTATTTTCCTCAAATTTGGATTCATGGTTTTAGACTTAGCTTGTTTCAAGTACTTATCGTTTTAAGAATTTATTTTGCTTGATTTATTGATGTGGTATCCATGGGAAATGTTTTAATGTTTGGAGATTTCACAGAATCTATCACTTCAACCTTTTGGTAAATTAAACCCATTTCCTTTAAAACTAGAGATAACTACTTCTTCCCCATGAGTCACCATTGTTGTGGCCACAACCCCCCAAATAATTTTTTTTTTTTGGGAAAAATAATGGGGTCCCTCCTTCTTACATGTTGGAAAACTCCTTTCTTTCTTGGCGTTTTGGTGACTAATGACTTTTCTGATCTTTATTGTTGGGCTTTGGAGCTTTTGATTCTTCAGGATTTTATTATGTTTTGGCCTATCTTCCTTTATGGTCATTGTGATTGTCATTTTCTTGGCTATATTGTTTCTTACCTGCCACATTCATGATGACACTAGTCGTGTAAATGTGATGTGGCACCTTTCATTGTCACATCCTCTCACTATTCACATTGGGTCACATTGGTTGTTTATTTCCTATACTTGAATTGACACTTGCATTGATAAATGGATTGATTTCTAGTTAGTGTTAGGACTAATATTAGGGAATTAGAAACATATACGTAATAACATTTATTTAAATTTCAATACAATTATATTAAATCATAGTATAGTATAATAATTGTATTATAGTATATTATAATATTTTTATTATAGTATTAGGATAGTGTTAGTTAGAATTATATTGTAGATTAGATCAATATAGTACTAGGTAACAATTAACATAAGCTTATTTAGGAGACTTATATTAACACATTAATATCTAACATAACATTAATATTAGAATAATATTAATACCTAGATAACATAGTATCATAGGATTGACACTAACTTAACATAACATAGAGGATAAATACTAATATATTAACGTTTAATATTGTCTTGACATAGGATAAGTAAGATTAGGTTAGATTGAACTCAGGATAGTCTTTGGAGAACGAGTAACTGGGCCCATAACCAGTTGGAAACACCATGCCAAATGAAAAAGGGTTTGATTTGGGGCCCTGACCAGGTGGTCTCCATGATGTTGATGAAGGTCATTTTTTGCCATCAACAATCCCTTCATGTTCTTCCTTCAATTCGGGGATGCAATTGACCATTTGACTTAGAGATGGAAAAATATTATAATGAATGTTTCCATGCCTTCTATGCCATAGTTCATAAGGACTCACATGCAAGTGGACTAGGGCATGAGATAGGGATGTAAAACATCTATATAATGTCTCCTCACAAATATCAGTTACCTTAGAATCATTAATACTAGAGCCCTTACCCCAAACAAAAACCTTGCCATAAAAAAAAAACTCTATCACCCTTATCCTCTAGACAAGAAATAGAAAATTAGTTTTTCTTCAAATATGAAACATATAAAATATTTTAAGGTGAATTCTTCCACCAGACTCAAGCTCCAACGAAGTATATCCAATGCCTTTCACTGGATGAATTTTATTATCTCCAATTTCGATTGAATGTGAGGAGTTTCCTTTAGATAGGGTTTGAAGTTGTTGCATTATCTCATCATATGTCTGGAGGCACCACTGTCAATAACCCCTACATTCTCATCCTTGAAAGTGTCGAATAAATCAGAGAACAAACTTCCATCTACTACTTCCTTTGCAAGCTTGGAGATGATCTTCAATATACAATCCTTGATAGATGTAGCAAGATTTCAAGAAAATTGAAACCCTTTCTTATAACCCTTTCCATAGTGCCAACTAAGATGTGATCTTCAGTCTCCTTCTTGCACCATAGCTCTGATACCATGTTGGAAAATCTTGAGACTTGTGTATTATAGATGATTTTCCTTAAATTAATAAGTACTTGTGATATGTGTTGGTCTTTTATTAATTTATTATATCTTTGTTCATCAAGATTACCAAAACAATGAAGATCACAAAAAGAAAAAGCAAACAAGATATAGAATCCAAGCTAGGGGAAAACCTCTCCAATAGGAAAATCTAGAAAAACGCTTCTCCTTTTCTTTAGATTTTGCTTAGAAAGGGACTTCCAAGACCCAAAGAACAAATCGAACAACCCTACCAAGCACCAAGTCAACCCCCAATAAGATCTTCTCCAAGGCAGCTTCTAAATTTCGACCTATTGCAACTTTGTCCCAAAATTTTGGCCCTTCAACTACTTCTCAAAATTTTGTCCCTACAATTTTTGCCTCCTACAATTTCATAGCTTCACAAACCCTAGAAGCTTCACACCTATGGACAAGAAAATATAACCTTCCAAAGATTTCATCTTTTGCTCTTGTTATTTGTCCTCCCAGCTACTTTTTCTCTTCTTCACTATTGCATATCGAACTTGAGATGAGTGAGTGTATCAAATGAGGTCGAGTTCCTTGTATTGATAGCCTTCTTGAGGGATCGAATAACCCTCTCTTAGGCCAACTTGATATGCTCTTGGGCCAACTTCGTCTCAATGGGATACAAAATGGATTTTTCTTGATAAAATAGATATCTTTCTTTATTACAATGAGTCCAAATGGGACTATGACACATGACCAACATTATTTTTTTATCCCAGAAAGACCTAGAAAATTTAAAAGCATGAAGAACATGCTTTTGACTCAAACTTTAGTATGAAACCCATACTCCAAAATAAAATATAATTTATCTTTCTTTATAAATAATATACAGTGTCATGATTACAGTTAGGTCATTGTGAAGACTGAATCTAGTTACAATTTTCAACATGAAGACCCCTAAGTTATTGATGAAATGCGACCCTCCTTCAAAAACCTTTGATTGATCCTCCAAATTGGAGAAAATAACTATAAAAAATCCTTTGGTTCCTTCTTCCAAATCCACTTGGCCTTTTGGATGCCATTTTTGTTGGATCCAATTGATGACAGCCTGTTATAATGGAAAAATATAATGAATTTGTAAATAAATGCTTGATATTTCATATAATGGATGTAACTTTCTATTTTGGTGGATTTCACCTCATATTTTGGATCTTTGACAACCTTTGGAAATCATTTTTTTTGTAATATTTTCTACTAGACTGCACCCATTGGTGGTTTGTTGCTAGAGGGTCCCCCAACACTTGAGTCTAGGGCTAATCATTATTGTTCCAAGATTGAGTCTACAACCTCTGAACCCCCAATTCAATCTCTTGAAAAAACTATTTTGAAGGAGGGGTTTATGCCCCCTTCATTCCTCGCCATGAGCTTAGCTCCTCAACTCCATAGGAATGGAGGTTGCCTCCTGCAATGAATATATATTTTGTGATCTGCACCACTACTCATCTACTTGTTTTGTAGACTAAACTTTCCAAATTTTAACCCCCATAATATTAATTAACCTTTTTATTCTTCTTTTATCATGCCTATCCTTGTGCTTTTCTTATGGCTTCTTTAGTGCCTCATGTACTTGCAAAGGGATACCTAATATTCTCAACAAATTTCTCTACCCTTAAAAAATACCCTATGAGATCCTTCCACACTCCTTGTTATCCATATGGAATATCAAATGGTAAAGGTGGCAATATCTAAAGCAAGTTTCAAATGAGGACTTACCAATAAAAGTGTATACCACTATGTCATAAGAGTGTTGTATGTATACCAAATGTTTTCCTAGGTCTTTGGATGCTTCTAATTGTAACACGTCATAAGTTACACTAAATTCCTATTGATTACTCTTTTTTTCCCATCTATATATGGATGGAATGTTTTGGACCTCTTCAACTTTATGTCCATCTTTTCCCACAATGTAGTCCGAAATGCACTAATAAATCTAGCGCCCTTGTCTAGAATAATGTTCCGTGATATCCCAAAGTGCACATAGATATGTCCAAAGAACAATTTTTCTTCTTCTCTCCCATAGATGGTGTTCTTACAAGGCATGAGAGCACACATATTGCTAAACTTGTTAATTACTATGTAGGTGAATCATGCCCCTTCCCAATTGGTGGTAAACCTTACACAAAGTCCTTGGAGATGCTTTCCCAAGGACGAATGGGTACATGTAAGGGATGGTCTAAACCCTATTTTCTATAATTTAAGTTGTTGGTATAATAAGTAATACATCCCTTTATGAGCCTAGCTACATATTCTTTCACACTTCTAGGCTAGTACAGATACCTCTGCAAATCGTCAATTATCTTCCCTACACCAAAATGTCCTACAACCTTGGAGATGTGAGCCTCTATGATTAGCTATAATCACTCACCTTTAGGAACATATAACGTGTCCACCCTATCAAGTAACCCATTTTGGAGATGTTAGTCAACTATGCTACCACCATTGTCTACATGACTCTTGCCCTATAACTATTGATACACCTCCCCAAACTACTCAACCTTTGCATATGCCTCTCTATATGGATCATGGGTGAAAGGTTCCATGTGCATAAAAGTTCCCAAAGCTATAATTATTTATGTGGGTGGCCTTTGAAGCATGTCGGCCATCCTACTTGTGCTTCCCTTCTAGTACTTCATCACTAAATGAAACAACCATAAAAACTACATCCACTTATAATTTGTGGTCTATTGTAACTTACCCTGGCTTGCAAGTACTGTAATGAATGTTGATATATGAGGATGGTTGTCCCATATCCCATCAAATAGTGTTTCCACTTCTTAAAAACTTGTACTAGGTCATATAACTACTTTTCATAGGCAGGGTAGTTGGGAACCACCCTATGAAACACTTTAGAATGGTAGCATATAGGCCTTCCTCCCTACATAAATTCTACTCTCACAACATACCCACTTGAATTTGTATTATTTCAAAGGGATTCTAGAAGTTTGGTGATACAACCAATGCTTGACTAATTTTCTTCTTCACCTCTTTAGAGACCTTCTAGTGACACTTTCCCCACTCGAAAATCTTACCACTCAGTGATATAGTGTGGTGTGGTGTAAGCACTATTGAAAACGAGGCTACGAATTTCCTCAAGTATTGTGCTACCCCAACGAAACTCCTAACCTCAAAACATTAGTTGGAACCAACCACTTTCATGATGGCCTCCATATTTACATGATCTATCTCGACCTCCCCTACACCAATAACATATCCTAAATACATTGAAGGTTGTTATGCAAAATCACATTTCCTGAGATTTTCTAATATTTGGTGCTTCTTCAATGTCTCTAACATGTCCATCAAGTGTGAGATGTGCTCCTCCTAGGTAGCATTGTATACTAGTATATCGTCCAAATAAATAATAAAAAATAAATCTAGAAAAGGGCACAATATGTCATTCATTAATCTCATGAATGTAGTTGGCACATTCATTAGACCAAAATGCAAGACTAACCACTCATACAATCCTTGTCTAGTTTTGGAGGCATTTTTTCAAGTATCTTCTTCTTCGACTTGACCTTGGTGATAACCAAATTTTAAATCCAACTTAATGAAGTATTTCAATTGCTAAAAATAATGTAATAAATCATAAATCTTGGATAGGGGTATTTATTCTTTAATATAATTTTGTTCAACACCCTATAATCGATGCACATTCATTGAGTCTCATCCTTCTTAGGGACAATTATGATGGGTGACCCACATGGTGAGGTACTTTTTCAAATAAGACCCTTCTCTAACAGTTTCTACAACTACTTCTTCATGTCATTTGCTTCTAAAACAAACTATCTATACAACCCAATGTTTTGTAATGGAGACTCTTGTAATAATTGGATCACATGATCCACTTTCCTCCTAAGAAGTAGCCCTTTAGGCTCTTGGAACACTTCACTATATGGCTATAACAGTTCTTCCAATTGTTTTGTCTATTCCTTAGTGCACTCCTCTAGGGATGCCTTTACTCTCATTGACTTTTCTATAGACTATTTTTCTCTTAGAAATAATAAAACACACTTCTTGCTAGAACTAATCATTTTTTAGCTTGGTTGGCACATACCGATGAAATTTTATACTTTCCTTTGTGTGCATTGATGATGAAGGACTTTCCTTCCTTGATGAGGTGATACAAGTTGGCTCTCCACATGAAAATTGCACCACTCCCAAACACCACTCGACATACATCAAGTGGAAATACATCCAATTCTATTGCTTTAATGAAATTAGCACTTACACAAAAAAATATCTTACACTACTTTGTTACCTTGATTTCTACAAGCTTTTTGACCCATCCCAATGGATATTCGCTAAGATGATCTCAAACCTCCAATATTAGTTTGTCGACCATCTGTTGCAATGATTTTTTCCAGTGATATTGAGTCAAATAGAGCATTAACTTTTGTCTTCTTGACCTATATATTTATATGGAAGAGTTTGTTCATCTCATTCTCTCCCTATTGTTTAAGGCTACTTAGCTTCATCTCCTTCTGTACTAATGTGTAGACAATATTTCCATTCATGTCCAAGTTGCTTTCTACCTTATTTCTCAAATATGTAGCTATAATATTTTTCTTCTTCCATCTTTCTTTCAATTCTTTGGGTTGAGATATGGATGTAATTTCCATCACTTCTCCTCTATGTGACCATCAATATTGTAGAAGTTACAGTGGTTACTAGGATATTTACACTGATGTGTTGTGGTTTCTATATTCTTATCTGGATACAACTTGGAGTAATCTTCTTCCCAAGTGGGGCTTTATGATATAACATGATAATTAATTTCCGAGATTGTTCAAAAAAGATGGGTCCTCCTAATAAATTTATTAAGGTGGGATAAGAAAGGCCACACGCCCAAAGTTTTATCTGTCATATATTACTATGGAATGTGAATTAGCATAACAATATCAATACACCCTCTTATGGAAGTAGACAATGAATAATATAGTTTAATTTCTTACCTATATGTGGGCCTAGAGCACGGGGGCTTCACTCAATGAACCTTCATCATATCACGTGAATTCGTGGAATATTAAACAATACCCTTAATTTGACTACATATTGGAAAATGCCCCTAAAAATCACATTATTTAACCCCCTTTCAATACGAACCCAATACTCCTTCCCAATTTAAAATACCCTGTTGGGTCCCTATAATACTAGTGATTACCCCATTACTATTGTAGTTATACCCCTTATTTATGTTGTTGTGCCCCTATTACCCCCATGTTGTTATTTCTGTGCCCCATAGAATCCCTCTATTGTTATTTTTTTGGCTTTATATTATTATTGTTAGGTCGGCTGGATTATATTGTGACTCCTTACACTCCTATATATAGAAAGGAGGTTTTGTCATTTGTATCATCCAAGAATTGTTCATTTATGTAATGTAAAGGAGGTTGCCCCCTCGAAGAGGCTGAATTCTAAGGCGTTGATCTATCTTTTCTATCTTTTCTTGAGCTGGTTTCATAACATACCCATACTTCCACTACATATTGTAGGTATCCATTTTTTCATTAACGTTTTTATACCCCTTTATATTTTTTCATTAACTTTGAACTCCATTTTTAATACCTACCCATATAAAAACCCTTTACCCCCTATATATCCCCCAATTTATTATGCTGGCATTTTTTCCTCAATATATATCCCCCAATATGAACCCATGTGGTCTGGTATTGCTCCCCTAGTGAAGCCCCCATGGCCTAGAGGCTTAATTCCTTTGTCTTCATTACCGTATTTGTTCAAAACTTTATATTCGAGTGACTGGACATCCTTTAGAATTGGATCTTGTGACAATGAATATGGAACTAGATTATTGCAATGAACACTTCCCAGATCTGTACATTATGGGTTGGCTTCTTGGAAGAGTCTTTAGATTTATAGAGAAAGGATCACTTACCAATATTTCCCTACAGAGTAAGAACTATATATTTGTCTATGATAGGTGGTAATTGATTCAAAAAATAGACCCATTGAAAGATGTTATGTGTCAATATCACCTAGTAGTTCATTCTCTCTTTGACTAGAGAACAAAAATGTCATATACTAGAATGGGTCCCTCATTGTCTGTTCCTATGCTATCCCCACATTGTCCACTGTCTCTCATAGAGGTGCCAGGATATTGGGCATAATGTGCAAAATGCACCTTCCTACACCATTGTAGGCCTTCAATCTTGTTCTTGGGATATAAGGAGATTAACTTCAATATTTCCTAAGGAAAGTGTTTATGTTTTTTTAACGAAGGATAACCTAGTTAACAAATGAAGACACTAATTGATTTATAACATAGAAAAGTTATGCATGAAGTCAATCTCTACTATTCACCCAAATGTGAATAGGATGTTGAATTCTAATTTGGATGAAATTCAAAAGGGGGGCAACCAACAAGGGGTTGTGACAAAATTAAACCATAGGAATGATCTTTTGAATTATGGGCACCAAAATTTCATTAAGGTAGGAAAATATCTTAGAAAGAAAAAATATGGGTGGCATGGAACTACTTTCCTAGAACATATTCATGAGATAGAATACCTATGGGAAATACAAGCATTGATCCATTAACTCATTTAACACTATATAAGACAATAAATGATATAGGTAAACCAACATAAATTTCTTGAATTTATTATTGATTAGTGGAAATAACCTATATTCTAATTTCACTATAAATCCAATAATTCATTAATCAAATGGTAGCTCCAATGCTGGGGACTGTAAAATTCATATATGAAACAACCATTATATTAGTTAAAAAATGCAAGAGTCGGGATTACAAAATCATTGTCCTAAGTTTCTTGTTTTCATCTACAAATCTTTCTATTCAAAAAATTCTTACAATAAGAATGCTAATGAAGGAGATGGGAAGTGGAAGGAAATGGAATCCATTTACTATTGCAAAATTGTCATGAAATTGGCCATGACATCCACTTGAATAATGAGAAAGGGACCAATTAAGTAATCAAGCCCCAATATTGAAATTAGCCCAAAGAAACCACTTGAACTCTTGAAGGGAGAGCTTATTTGGAAATTAAGATGAAAGAAAAGTTTGATTAAAGAAGAAAGCTGTAAATTTTTAAATATTCATAAAAATTTTCAATAACTAAAAAAATTAGGAAAAATATATACAATAACACTTAAACAAAATTGATCGATTTCAAATATATTTGACACAACAAAGAGAGAATAATATTTTCAATACTTCTTTTAAAGTCGTTGCATCTATATTAAAACAACTATAACTAAACTCAATACATTTGTAAATGTCTGAAACTTAGATATTTTCAATACAACTATTAACTTTACAAAATCGAAATTGATTCAATGTAATTAATCATGCATTGTTCTTCTAAGTCATGGATTCTTTATTTACGCTCCTTCACAGATATCAAGGATCTACCACTCTTTATTTACCAATAGGCTACATGTCTATTCACAAGTTCCTTTGTCACTTTCTTTTGTTTTCAAAAATAAATTATTTACATAAAAACAAATTCTACTTTCAAATAATTAATAATATTAACAACCATGATTTTTAATATAACACAAATAAAAATGATTCATTTTAATATATTGTTTAGATTAAAAATTAAATATCTCATAAACACAATAAAATAGTTTAATTAAGTATAATTTTCCTTATAAGACTTATTCTTTTTACCCTTAATCTACATATAAAAGATATATCAAAAATATATCAAAGGCTTTTCTTCCCAATAATCCTTTTAATTATATGAAATCATAAAATCCATATTGAATACTCTTTGTTCATAATGTTCTAGAAAACCAATTAATTTTTTTAATAATAAAATATTTTATAAAATTGTCAAATTTATTGAGATTAATTAAAAACACCTTAATCCAATTTCTTTTTATATTATAAATACATGTTTATCAAAAGTTTTGAAGTGTCATCACAGAAACAGTAAAACCAGACAAGAATCCAAACAAAAAGTGATAGAAGACCATCAGAATCGTGACTAAAAACTAATTAGGCCGATAGGCCTTTCCTATGCATCAACTTTTCGTCAACACTTTTACTCTGAGCCATTGGATCAGATGAGACATTTTCAACCGTGGATGTGAACCAGAAAAGGAAAAAACGGAAAATCAAAAAAGCATGGAAAGTCAAGAAAGCCGGAGTGCTCGTTTTGGCAAAACGCAAAATTTTCCTTGTTGTTTCTATTATAAAGCTTTCCTCCCTCTGCCTCTTCAATGCAATTGCCATGCTTTTCATTCAATTGCTAGTAATATTAATATATATAAAATATCGGTGTAACCATCCAATTTATACATCATAATTCCGCTCGAAGCAGTATCGGAGACGTGGCACATTTACACGGTAACTACCCGCCAAGTGGCCCTCATATCAAATGACAAATAGGGGCAAAAGTGTGGTAAATTTTGAGAAAAGGAGTCTCCATTACGGTAATTAACTGACAGACTGGCAATACGTGAGTGAGTACAGGCAAACAAACATTATTTAAATGGAGTCGTGGGACCACTGGGGGCAGATTTTTATGATCGCAGTTAAGTTTAGTAGAGTGCCAGTCAAGTTAGGCAACTCCTATTTCCAACCCCATAGCCTCATTAATGCGGGGCTACATGCACAGGAGATAGGAGTTTATAACACGCGAGGTGGGTACTACGCCGTTTTTTTTTTATTATCTAAACGCGAGGTGGCTATCTCCTGCACATGTAGCCCCGCATTAATGAGGCTATGGGGTTGGAAATAGCATTTTCCGTCAAGTTACCATTCCCTATAAATTTTCTCGGTCATGCAGCTATTTCTTCATTGAACTCTGATTCATTTCCACTGGCTTGATACACAGTCCAGTCGAATCGGGTCTTGAGGATGGCATTCGTAGGTTGTCAAGAAGGGGGTTGTGTCATGCACTGCGCTCTTCTTTGTATCTTTGTAACGTTGTGTAGCCTGCTCGTGGGCTCTCAATGTGCGTCCTTCGACGATTTCTTCTACCCCAGTTGGGCTGTCGATCATGTCATGTCCCAAGGGGAGTTGCTCCAGCTCAAACTTGATAACATTTCTGGTATTTATATATATTCTATTTTTTATCCCATTTCTATGCTTTTACTACTGATTGTGCGTCTGCTGCTTACATCAAGTCAAGTCTCATTAAGGTTGCTCTGTTTTCAGGTGCAGGATTTGCTTCGAAGAGCACATACATCTTCGGAAAAGCTAATGTGCAGATCAAAATCGTTCCTGGGGACTCTGCTGGCACTGTTACTGCATTCTATGTAACTGTCATTTGCCATACAACAGATCGGATTATATTTCATTTCTTGGGTTCTTGATTAAGTTTGATCAATGATTGAATTCATACTTTATTCTTGGTTACTGCAAATGTCTTCCCAAGGCGATCAGCATGATGAATTCGACTTTGAATTTTTGGGGAATACTTCTGGGGAGCCGTACGCTGTGCAGACTAACGTTTATTCAAAAGGAGTTGGCAACAGAGAACAACGTATTTTCTTATGGTTCGACTCAACTGCAGACTTCCATTCCTATTCCTTTCTCTGGAATCGCTAGCAAGTTGTGTGAGTATATATACGATAATTGCCATGATTAGTTAGTCTTTGTATTACAGTGTCTGATGAGCTGGATGTTTGATGCATGCAAGCAGTTCTTTGTAGATGATGTGCCCGTACGGATATTTTCCAACAATGAGAAAAGAGGAGTCCCGTGTCCTGAAACTCAACCGATGGGCGTTTACTCCTCTATATGGAACGTAGACGATTGGGCTACTCAAGGTGGCCTCGTCAAGACGAATTGGAGCCACGAATTGGAGGCTCAGGGAGGAGCTCATTGCAATTGTTGAGTCGCATATCTTATTTTCTTTCTCTTCATTTTGGTTTAAATTCTGCTTCTTTGTTTTGACTGATGCCAAACGAACCATCTTTAATAATCCAATTTAATAATCCTATCGGTCTCTCTTTGTACCTTTTGGGACAATTGCTAGTAATAAAAATTACGAATAAGAATCGTCCCGAGACTTTACTTTTGTTGACAAAATTAAACTTGGTTTAATCTAGTGGTATACATTTTTTTTAAGAAGATTGTGATTTTTATTATTTAAATATATTTTTTAATTTGGTTATGAAATTTGAATTTTATTATTATTATTATAAATTAGTAATATAATAATTGAAAAGATTATGATTTTTATTATTTAAATGTGTTTTTTATTATATAGTTAGATTTAATAATTAAAATCTTATAAATTATATTGGAGTTGTTTATATTGCGATTTTTTGGAGTTTCGAGTGTTAGAACCTGGTGAAAATTTTGATGTGAAATTTTGATTTGTGTTATTTAAACTAGTGTTTTGATTGTATATATGGAATTATCACCATGAAAACCCTTAAGGAACTTCTATTGTGCAGGGTTTACTCGTCAATTTGTGATTTCAATGAATTCCTACCAGATTTTAGATAAATTAGACTGGAAAAATCAGCCAGGAAAACTTCCAAAAAATCGCATTAAAGACAACTCCGATTATATTACTTAAATTTATATTCTAATATTTTTTTTTTATCAAATTAAATCAAAGTTTAATTAAAAAAATATTTATTAAAAATAAAGTTAATTATTATTACAATATTTATAAACTCAAAGTCAGTAGGAAACAATATCTAAGTTCTTATTATCAAATTAAAATCAAAACCAGGAAAAAAAAAGATGAAAAAGACTTACTAAAAGCAAAGTTATTTATTTATATGCATAAACTTATTATTAGTTTTGCTTTAATTAAAAAAATTTAAAATCTATCCAAAGTTTAACATTATGAAATTAAATTTATTATTTTTAAATAAAATTTATTTCTATTTATCTCAAATATGATTGGCTGAAATGTCTCCCCTCTTATTGTGTAATGATGACAAGAATTGACTTTTGTCTACTCTATTATTAATTACTATGTATTATATCACTAATTACGATCTACAATAAATATAAATAATTTGACAACATTATATATTAATTACTATGTACTATAAACACAAATGGTTTGTAATTAAATTCAAAAATTTCATTTTGTTATTGGTGTAAAGTATTGAATAGATCGGTAAAGATCTTAAGTCTTGCTTCGAACACAGGGGAACGGTTGGATGGAGAGGGCAGGATTCGATCCGGGACCCCTAGGCCCTAGGCCTAGGTGATGCTGGATCCTGCAGGATGACACGCAGGTACGGGTGGCGCAGCGCTGGCGGACTCAGGGAGACTTGGTTACTTCGTGGGTCAGGCGGGGTGTTGACGGTTGGGTTAAGGTTTTTCCCTCTGACTGGCGGTTTAGTTTTCGGGCGAGGGTTGCGAGAGTGGTTTCCTGTTTGTATCCCGTGAGCCTCTTCTTGGAGCTTTTGCCGTCCCGGAATTGTTGCTTTGTATGCGTCTTTTGACTGCAGGCGGTTTCTCAGCTGTTTTTCTCGGTAACGGTTGGGAGGAGGTATTACCACTTACAGACTTTAAGGGTTTTTACCATGGTTTTTGCTAATGAGTCGGTGGAGCTTGACCCATCTCCTGAAGACCTCCTCACCGTATGGGGGAAGGATATCACTGCGCAGAACCTTGGAGAGTTATTTGGAAAGACTGAAGGGCACGGCGCTGGTCCGATTTCGGCGGGTGTTACAAGGGTTTCAAGCTTTGCTAAAGGACTGTTGGACGAGAGCTGGGATCTATCAGGCAACTTGGGTATTACTGGCAAGGGTCATGAGAAGGAAGGCCAAAATGCAGAGTTGAGTTCTTGGAGAGACAAGGTTTTTGCTGCGTCGTCTGGTAAGTCCATATCCCCATCTAAAATTTTCTGTCTGTCCGGGGGTTTAGAGGATATCATAAATTCTGTTCAGAACAAAGGGGTATGGAGATCTGTAGGGGGACTCAATGTTTCAGGGAGTGAGGTCGGGGGAGGCCCTCATCCGCTGCCTGTAAATAGGGGTCTTTTTCCAAAGGATCCCCCTCAGAGTATCGGTGGATCAAAGGAGGTGTTTTTCGTTTCCGGTGGCCAAGCGAACCAGGGGCTGGTATCCTCTTCTCTTGGGGTAGGGAAAGGTTGTGAGAAGGATCCCTCGGAGAAAGAAGGGGTAGACAGCCCAATTGAGGGGCTGGTAGAAACTCCGCCAAAATTTGGGGCCGATCATGCAGCAGGACCTGAGGCCGAGACGCAAAGGGATTCTGGAGTCCAAGCCTCAGATCTCGGCGATAAGAATACAGAGTCGGAGGTGAGAAGGTCAGGAGAAAAAAGAAAGAAGTCAAAGCCGTTGAAGACAAAGTGTTTTTCGGAATTGGTTATGGGTATGGACGTGCAGGTGGAAGACGTCCTGGAGGTAGCAGAGGTCACTCTTGTGGGCAGGATCAGAGGGCGGCCTGTTTCAGGAAAAGCCCTCAGGCAGTGGGCGGCGAGACAATGGTTGGGCACCCCAGCGGCCTCTTTCAAAACAAATTCCCTGGTTAAAGGATGGTTCATGGCCAGTTTCGACTGCAAGGAGGCAGTGGAATGGGTCGAGGGGCGAAATTGGGAATTCGGGAACAGGCCGGTTTTCTTCAAAAGATGGACGCCGCTTTTCGATGCAGCCAAAGAGAAAGCCGACGAGTTCCCTGTTTGGGTAAGGGCTCCAAGCTTACCTCCTTTCCTCTGGGCGGACTCTGTATTCAAGTCTATAGGGAACTTGTTGGGAACCTATCTGGATGCCGATAGGTCGTATCTTGATACATATGAGAAAGCTGTGGCAAGAATACTGGTGAGGCTCAACCCTAAGGACGGTCTGGCAAAAACTATTACTCTGCGTTATAGGGAATATGTGGTAGAACAGCCATTGGACTATGAACTCCTTCCGTTCCGATGCCATCGCTGCCATGAATATGGGCATTTGGCGAGAGAATGCCCGTTGGGAAGGAGGAAGAGGAGGACTCACAGAGACGAAGAGGAGTGGGAAGGGCCTAGGAGACATGTCGAGAGCACGCAGGAGAAGACTACTCCATCTGGGACTCCTGTGGAAGAGCACTTTCAGCAGACAGTGGAGGGGAATCACAAAGAGGACGGAGATACGCTGATTTCGCCCGTGGATCAACCGATGCTGGACCCTTCTACTTCTGTTCCGGCCAATGTCACCGAAGTCGAACAATCGGGTATGCAGTTCTCTCAAAAAAATTCTGCCTTTTTATCTGAATCTCTTGTCGAGGGGGTTTCTCAGTTAAACTTTTGTAAGGATGTCATGCAAAATATTGATAATCTCTCTGCTAAATTGCCCTCCTTAAATCTGAACTGTGAGGAGTTCCCCCCTTTGGGTTCGGGTTCTGGGCCCTCTTCTGTTGCTCGCCATTATAATCTTAGATCTCACAGCAAGAAGTCGGGTTGTTCGAAGGAGATTATGGAACCTGTAGGTGGGTTAGGGTCAGAAACTCCTAAGACTTGTCCTAAGAAGGGTAGAGGGCGAAAATCCATGCTTTCAAAAACCCAAGCTAAAGCCATTTATGATGTAGCTGATGGGAAACAGATGACAATTCCCGGGGCGCTTAGAGCAGCTAAACCCCCTGAGGCGGTGATAAAATGATTTGTTTTTCTTGGAATTGCAGGGGTTTAGCTAGTAAACCCAAAAAACTAGCGTTGAAGGACCTTATTTCTCGTAATAACCCGGATATAGTCTTCCTTCAAGAAACTTTGGGCAAAAGTATGGATATTGAATCGTCTCTGTGCTCTCTCTTACCCGGTTGGGTTTTCATAGCTGCTGATGCTGTTGGGCACTCAGGAGGGCTTGCCATGGGTTTTAAGAGAGGAAGACTGAAGGTTTTAAACTCATGGGGCTTCCCAAACGTTTTGGGTGTGGAGATTGTGTCTCCTGATTTTGATATCCCTTTGATGATCGTTAATGTTTACGGCCCTTGTCAGGGAAGGGTTCCTTTTTGGAATGATCTCCTCTCAAAAGACCTGTTTAAAGATAAAAATCTTATTATTGGGGGAGATCTGAATTTTTCTATGGGGATGGCTGAAGCTTGGGGGCCTCTTGCAAGGGAGGACCCTCTGACTGATTTCTTTTCTAACGCCCTCCTTTCACATCATTTGATTGATGTCAATATCATTAAAGCAAAACCAACCTGGAGGAACAGAAGAACGGGGGATGATAGAATTGCGAAAAGACTGGATCGTTTCCTTATCAATGAAAAGCTGGCATCCTCTATTCCTCTATTCCGGCAATGGGTGGGTGAAGGTGGAAACTCTGATCATTTTCCCATTCTACTGGATTTTTCAAAGCCCCCTTCAAAACCGGCCGCTCCTTTCAAATTTAATGCCTCTTGGCTTCAGGAGGATTCTTTCATTAAACTTTTCAATGAAACCTGGAGACATGCGGGCCCGGAGCATTCGGAGAATAAAGCAGGTCATTTAATGGAAAATCTCAAGAGGCTAAAGAAAGCTGCTATTGAATGGGCTTCTGCTAGAAGGAAAAAGCAAATTGAAGAGTTAGTAAGCATTGATGAGGCCCTGGGGGTCCTTGAAGACCCAGAGGCTGATGCTTATGCATCCCCGGAATCGAAAGAAAGAATTCTGGCCCTGGAAAAGAGAAAAGCGAAGATCCTACTGGATAGAGAAGAGGAGTGGAGATTGAAAAGCAGAGCTATTTGGCTGAAAGCAGGGGATGAAAATACAATTTTTTTTCATAATTATGCAAAAGGACGGAGGAATGCAAACACTATCTGGAAGCTGAGGGATGCTGAAGGCAGGGAGGCCACATCATTTGAAGATCTGGCCTCTATGGGGAAGACTCACTTCCAATCTCTCTTCTCCGATCCTGGGGGGATATCACTGCCTGAAATAATCAGAACTGCCCAGGCTTTCCCTCGGTTTGTGGAGGAGGAAGATGCTGAAGATCTGTTTAGAGAAGTGACAAAGGAAGAAGTAGAAAGTATAATAAAGTCTATGCCGAAAGACAAAAGTCCAGGGCCTGATGGATGGACCATAGAACTGTTTACACATTTTTTTGATTCTATCGGGGCAGAATTAGCTGAAGTGGTGGAGGAATCGAGAGTGAAAGGAGAAATCTATGGTCCTTTCAATGCAACTTTCATAGCTCTTATTCCAAAAAAAGAAGACCCTGTTTCTTTTGAAGACTTTAGGCCTATTTCTCTGTGCAATACCATCTACAAGATTATAGCAAAGACCATAGCTGTTCGATTGAAACCATTTTTATCTGGCTGTATTTCAAAGGAGCAGTTTGGTTTTTTGGATGGGCGCCAAATTCATGAAGCTATAGGGGTTGCACAAGAAACTATCCACAGTATCAGGCAATTAAACAAAAAGGGGGCAGTGCTCAAAATAGATCTATCAAAAGCTTATGATAGGGTCAGTTGGATGTATTTAAAGCTGCTCTTGACACATTTGGGTTTCCAGGTGGGCTTCATTAATTGGATTATGGGTTGCATCATCAATATAAATTTTGTTGTCCTGATAAATGGAGCTGCTTCCCAGTTCTTTAAAAGTCAAAGAGGGCTGCGTCAAGGGTGTCCGCTTTCCCCTCTGCTCTTCCTTCTTGCTGCAGAAGGCTTGAGCAGACTTATGGCGAAGGCAAAAAGCTCAGGTTTGGTTAAAGGTTTGGAAGTTGCTGTTAATCTGTTCATTACTCATCTGCTTTTTGTCGATGATATTCTTTTGTTTTCAAATGGGAACCTAAATGAAATTTTAGAGATTAAGCGCATTCTTGATCAGTTCCTGAAAGCTACAGGGCTTCAAATAAATGAGAGAAAGTCTCAACTTATCTTCGAAGGCTTCGATAGACAAGAGGAGAATTTGATTGCTGCTCACCTGCCTTTTGGAACCTGTAATATGGAGCAGCCTTTCAAATATCTGGGTTTTTGGCTTAAACCATCTTCTTACAGAAAGCAAGACTGGAATTGGCTAATTGCGAAGATTGAACAAAAAATTTCTCATTGGAGCTTCAAGTGGCTTTCTAGGGCAGGAAGACTTACATTGGTAAACTCAGTCCTGCAGGCTATTCCAGTTTTCTGGGCAGCATTGACCTGGATTCCAAAAGGGATTCTCCACAAAATAAAGCAGATCTGCAGTAGGTTTCTGTGGTCTGGGTCAAAAGAGGACTCCGTCCTTCCATGGGTGGCTTGGGATAAGATCGCTAGACCAAAGGATTGGGGTGGATGGGGTCTAAAAAATCCCATTGATTTCAGCCTGGCCTTAGCAGCAAAATCTGGATGGAGAATCATCTCCATGGAGAACCTCTGGACGAAGGTAGTTAAGAGAAAGTACACCGACCCTACGCCACTCGAAGATTGGATTAGAACGCCAAACAAAAAAGGGAGAAACTGTTCTGTCATTTGGAAAGCCACGTCTGAGGCTTTTAAGGTAATTGAACAAGGGCTGGCTTGGCGGGTCGGAAATGGAGAGAATGTGAGGATTGGTAGGGACCCGTGGGTTGGGTGTAGTGAGGATTTTGCTCTTTCTCCTGGAATGCTCAATCATCTGGATGATATTGGAATTAGAAACTTAAGGCAAATTGCAGACTTGGAGCACTCTACTCTTTGGGGGCAGGCCTGGAGGTCTGAGGCCGACATAGGAATTGATCCCGTCTGGAGGAATGAATGGCAGCTATTCATTCAAGAGCTTAGAAGATCCAATGTTAGAATAATGGATAGGTCGGACTCTCTGGTTTGGGCTCATGCGGCGACAGGGTTATATTCTCCAAAGGCTGGATACAGTTTTTTGATGAAAAATAAAGGCTGGATCCCTCCGGTTTGGTGGTCAAAGCCTTTGTTCAAACTTAAATGTCCTAAAAAAGCTAGAATATTCTTTTGGTGCGCTTTATCCCATAAGATTCCTACTTGGGATATTCTGTAAGCCCGGTTTAAGCAAGGCCCTGGAAGATGCCCCCTCTGTTTTATGGACTCTGAATCCATTTCCCATCTCTTCCTTTCGTGCCCCTATACAAAACAGGTTTGGATTGAAGCGGAAAGACTCATAAATGTAAAATTAAGATGGGAGGGAGACTGTTTGGCCACAGCCTGGGAATATTGGTGGAACCAATTTCAAGAGAGGAATCTGAGGAATTTACCACCTATCATTTGCTAGGGTATTTGGATCGCAAGGAACCGTAGCATTTTTCGAGAATTGGCGACCCCGGTAGCCGCTATTGCCATTCAAAGCAGTGCCATCCTTGAAAGCATCCCTGTTAAGGAGGAACCTGCAAATGTTGTTCCGCGGAAGGAGCCTCGTATCAGAGAGGGGATACCATGGGCTTTCTTCGACGGGGCAGCTCAAAACGACTACTCGGGCGCTGGGTTGTGCATTCATCTTAGCAATTCACACTCTCTAAAGGCCTCAGTAGGAATAGGAAGGGGGACAAATAACTTTGCCGAACTCACTGCTCTAAAGCTGCTCCTCTGTTGGCTCCTCCATAAAAATATTCTCACAGTTCAGATTTTCGGAGATTCGATGAATGTTGTAAACTGGGTTAATGGGAAACATAGATGCCAGCACTATATTTTGTTGCCTTTACTTGAAGAGATTCAATCTTTCAAACAGCAGTTTAATGTTTTTACTATTGACCACATATACAGGGAGTTCAATGAGGAGGCGGATCGATTATCTAAAGATGGCTTGCAGCAAGCTGTGGGCTCTTGGAGAGTAACTGAACAGGTCCAGGATCAGATCCGTGTGTCGGATCTCCCTCCAAACACTTAAAGTTTTCCTTTTTGTCTTTCCAGCTATATGCACTAGTTTATCTGGGTCTTTTATGATAACGGTGGCATATGTAAACTATGATTTTTTCATCTTTCATATACTCTTATGCTCTGTTTTTATGAGCGGACAGCGATTTGGATACTGTATTTTTCTTCCTGGGTTGTTTTCCTCATGAAAGGAGACCCAGGAGGCACTGTGGACATCTGTTTTGTTTCTTTGGATGTGGCTGTTCAGGCCGAGTACAGGTGATTTTGTTAGTGCTCTGTAGGGGTACTGATGATCATATCAGAGGAGCCTTGGCTCCTTATCTGGCAGTTATTTGCAGAATGTTAACTCATATGCTTGTAACTTTTTTATTTCTTATAAAAAAGTTCGTTTTTTTCCTTGGAAAAAAAAAGTATTGAATAGATCATTTTTATGGGTTTTATTTTTTAATTTACAAAAAAGTAATTTAAAAAATATAAAATTGAAAAAATATGTAAAAATAGCATGTGTACAATGTGTACAACTACTAGCCAGCCGCATGAATATTGATGACCATTAAGTATGCGATAAGGCACATTCCACACATGTGGACGGCTTAATCTGACGTAAGCTACGTTTACAATATCAATGCTTTGAGATTGCCCAGAACCACAAAACTTGATCAGCCCACCTTGGTTGGAATTTCAAAATAAATCTATTGGTTAAATTTGATGGTTTTTAGATTTGCTATCAATTTTCATAGTTTCTTGATCACAATTGTATAAAAAGAATTTTGGGGCTTTTGGTTTTTAGATTTGCTATCAGTTTTCATAGTTTCTTGATCACAGTTGTAACAAAAGAATTTTGGGGTTTTTGGATTTTAGATTTGTTATCAATTTTCATAGTTTCTTGATCAGGAGACCATTGTTCCAGGCCAGGAGACCACCTTACCTGGTTGGTGCCAAAAGCAAGTCTGCCGACTCAAGTAAAAGATATTGATACAGATTTGATAGGATTAAAGGCCATACAATCTTGTACAATTTATCCTCCGCTCTTCTGAAAGATAGGATGTTCTCCAAAATCAATATATTTCTCATGGATGGTGTACCACAATAGAAATCTGACATGGGAAAACCTAAGGAAAAGAAATTGGCACGGCTGAGTAGATGCTCAATGTGCGAAGCAGATGAGGAATCAAATTATCACATGTTCTTCCAATGCAAATTTACCGTGCAAATTTGGCACGAATTGGCAATGCTATATGGTTTCCCTCATGTTGTTTTCCATTCAATTCATGCAGCCTTTGAATGGTGGAGTGGGGAAAGAGATTCATGGAGGTCGATCATTATTATTATTCTCTGGTGTGATTGGAGGTGGAGGAATAGTAAAATCTTCAAAGAATCAAAGATCCCCCTCAAGTCTATTCTGCAACATATTATTTCCATATATGACTCTGTGCCAAAAAAGCAACCCAAAATGAAAAGAGGCAACAGTAAAGAGAAAGAATTTAATTTCACAGGTTTCCTAGAGCGTTTTTTGATGGTGCTGAGCAGCAAAACACTTGTGGATGCGGGGTTCACATTATAATGGACGAGAAGCTGCAATATTTTATATCATGGAATGGAGGGAAGGGCACAAATAGTATGGCTGAGGCAAGGGCTCTAGCGGGTCTCCTTGCTTTCTGCATCTTTTTTGATATACAGGCTATTTTAATCTTTGGTGACTCCAAAAAAATGATGGATCATGTCAAGGGAACCTACCACATTAAGTGCCCACACCTCACAGGTTGGATGGACAAGATTTTGTTTTATTGGGGTCTCTTGAAAGACTGCTCCATTCAACACATTTTCCGAACTTAGAATCAGCAAGCAGGAAGCCTGTCAAAGGAGGGTTTGCTCCTTGAATCTGGTCCCTGGTCCATGAAGGTTATATGTGGAGAAAACTCATGTTTTATCCAGGACTTCTCTATCCCTGGATCTTGATTATCCTTCGATTGTTGTCAGTTTTATCTATTTTTCATCTTTTTGTTTTAACACTTGTATATGACATGTTATATAGATGTCCAGCAGTCTCGAAATCCAGATCTTATTCCACCAATGTTCATGCATGTGATGCACATATGTTGGGCATATGCTTTCATGTTTTGGTTTTTGGAACAGCTCAGGTGTTTTTCTTTCAACACAAAGGAACTCCGCCTACAGTTTTTGTTTTCAAGAACAAGATCCTTTTGCTTCAAAGTACGAAACTATGTACTATTTGGAACTTTTATATAGTCTCAATATAATACAATGATGCTTTTTCTTTCTGAAAAAAACAAAAAAATTTGAGATTTTTCAAATTTATTAGCTATATTTAACTAATAAATCAATAACAAACAATTTGTTAATCAAATTCCATCCTACTGCTCCATGCTAAATCCAAACTCTTCCTATAATCAATTTTCCGAACTCTTCATATAATAAATTTTCCAATTTTAAAATTGGATTGCTGAAATTATTATCAGGTTGAATTTTAAAATTGGATTGCTGGAAATTATTAGCTTGAATTTTAAAATTATAAACTTGGATTGCTGAAATTGAAATATTGTATTGCGTAGGATGTAAAAGAAAAAGAAGAAAATGTTAAACAGGTAAGGTAGTTGGGTAGTGCTGTACAGATTTTGATATCAAGTCAACTATTCACTCTGCTTCATGCCTGTTCGGTGCATTAAATGCAGAATCACGATAAGGATGGCTGCTACTCGAGATTTAAAATAGCTTGCTACTGGGTTACATCACATAGAATATAAACCCTGAAATAAAGTTAGTGAATTATTGACAATATAGAATATAAGAACTGTTAATGAACTATTAAAATTTTATTTTTTTGGGTTATTTTTGAAATTTTAAAGTTTTATTATTATTATTTTAAGGTTAGGGTTAAGTTAGACATTATATTGGTGTATGTGATTTTTTTGTTTGTGAGACAAGGGATTCACTTCCGCACAATAATTTGACTAAGAAATCTACAAAAATATACATACTCTACCCGACTAATTTTGAATCTATGATCTTTTAAAAAGAAATACATGCTCTTAACCATTAGATCCACTCAAACGATAAACAAACTAACTTGTTGCTTCACAGTAATCATCAAATATTAAACATACTACACATTAATATTGACATCTTAATTATTTAATACCAATTTTAATAAATAATTTGAAATATCTTAATTAAAATATTTAATACCAATTATATTAATACCGATTTTGATAGATGAGTTAAATGTTCATAACCTCACTTAACCCAGCCCAGGTAGCATGGTCTCCAAAGTACTACCTACAATGACAAAATTTTGCATGCATTTTTCAATCACCCAAACAACTTTAGATGCCGGTTTTTCATGCTGTTGGTTTGATTAGGTAGAAGGTGTGTCAATTTAGAAATTTTATGATTTCAGTCTCTCACCTAATGGCCTGCTAAGAGTATTGGAAACTTATTTGCAGGCTGCATCCAGGTGAGGCATTCTTTGTACACCCCTCTGATCAAACTGAAATTTATGGGTAAAGAATTTCACTCAAAGTATCGTTTTATTTTTCCAACAATTTTTGTATTTCAAGAAGTAAAAGCATTGTAATTAGTAGTTCGTTCATCTAACGTTAAGACTAATTCCAATCTATAAAAGATTCAACTCAAAGTATTTTTATTTTATTTTATATCGATATTTCAAAAGATTCAACTCAAAGTATTTTTATTTTATTTTATATCAATATTTAAATCTTAATCTGGTAATCTAATAATAGAAATAAAAACATTCTTAAAAAATAAAATAAAATCGCTAAGACTAGCTGGAATGTAAAAAAATGCAGAGTTTTTGTTTACACACCATAAACATGACCAGCGAGGTCTCGGTATCGAATATGTCGGACTCCTCCAGTTTCATGAAGGCGAGCAAGCATGTGATTTGCATACAGGGATATAATGGCCGATACTACCAACCCCACGATGCCTCCTAACCATCCCAGGGGAACCATTACAACATATGAATATGCCAACACATAGGCACTGCCCATTGAAGTTACCAGAATGAAACCTACTTGGTACCATGGATCTGCAACAAGAAGTTCAAAACTGTTCAATTCAGTGAAATTTAATTGCAATTTTTTTAAATTTTCAGAGGTTTTACTTATATAAGATATACAAGCCATGAAAATAAGTCTTATCACCCGTTTCAATCTCTAAAATTTTGGTGTTTAGAATGGACTTGAAAATAAAAAACCAGTGTTTTACAAACTCAATACCATTCAATAATGTAACAAAACTGTTTATAGAAAGTGAATATATTTACCACCGCCGGTGGCATGAGCTGTCTTGGATGCCTCAGGAGTGGGAGTTTCCATATAAAGAGAAAGCTGCTCCTCGTCCATTTTTGCTAATTTCTGCAACAACAGATATCAGCTGGTTTCTCCGTGGAATCCGGGCAATCATCACAGGCCTTCTCCTCTCACTTCTCTCTGTTTCTCCCCTTCCCTCTCCAGCTATAAGTAGGTGCAAGTGTTCTTGGATAGCCGGTCTCCACAATAAAGGAAAGTGGGGGTGCCCACCTAAAAAAAAGTTATGTAGAACCCCTAATTGTGCCCTGGGTTATTTAGTTTTCCAAAGGTGTTGCTAGGAAGTTCAGCAAGGAAGAGAAAAAAGAGATGCTATATTAGCTAAATATTTTGATTGGTTAATTAAAAAATAAAATAAATTTAATTTTAGATTTATCAAAATTAATCAATTTTGTTTTTTTGCCTTCAGTTTAAAAAAATTTGGTTCTTATTTAAAATTTGGTTCTTATTGATTTTTGATACGTCGGAAGTTAAGATTAATTTATTAGGAAAAAAATTTAACTTAATTTTTACATATATATATATATGATTAAATGAATGATATTCACCAAAAAGTTATTAATTCTAATAGTAAATTTCATAATTTTTTTATTGAATATATGTATGACTTTTCAAAACACAATATTATACATAGGCATCATATTTGAATACTCAAAAAATACTTTAGATTTATCCTTGTTCAATTCTCCCCTTTAACTATGCTATATTCCACATAAATATCATGGATCAATACCATGAGTTCTTGAACTCAAAAACCATCAAAAACCACTAGTAACCTGATAAGGCGAGTTTACTTTAAGTACCCAACAAATACTAATAATAATGATGTAGAATTCTTGTTTTTATTATTTTAATTTGAAGTTATTTTTAGTTTAAAATAAGATTATTTTATTTTGATCAAGTCAAAATATTTACTGGGCATCACATAACAATATTTCTACCATATTTTACTAGATCTCTTGGCTCAATAAAATAAAAATAAGAAAATGAATATATATATATATATATATATCAAGTGGTACAAACTTTTCCTCAAGTTTTGCATTAAAAAAAGAGGTATGCACCTTGAGAGATTTGATCCATCTTGGGGTTTGATCAATGTGGAATTAAGATGGATCTAGGTTGGTTATTCTATAAAATTGCCAAAAAATCTATATAGAAAAGACCTAGAAATAGCTTCTTAGTAATGTATTTTAATAAGAAGATTTTTTGACTTATTTTATTAAATTTTGATTATAATTCTTGATATGATTGTCAAGTTTTTTAAATTTCATTTTTAAATGTAAAAATAGATTTAGCATTCTAAAAAAACCTTGTAAAACATTGAAAGTGTGCATCGTCAATAATTTAATAATAAAGTAATCTAAATGTTTTATGAGTTTTCTAAAACATCAAATCTATTTTCACATTCTTAAATGCACTTTAAATAACATAACATTATAATCTTACCAAAAATCATATCTTTATAATTTTGACACAAAATTCTAAAAACTCATTTCATTAGACTAAACCCTAAACTTATTCTCCTTATACAAATATAAGGATAAATTGAAAACTTAAATATTAAAAATTTAGATGTAAATATATTTATCAAAAGGATAAATGGAAAACTTAAATATTAAAATTCATCTCATAATTAGATGTAAATATATTTATTAAAAAGATAAATTGTAAACTTAAATATTAAAAATCATAAATATATTTTTAAAAAATGAAATTTAATGAATAAATTATTCATTATGGTCTGAATTTTTTGAAGTATATTATTAAAATGTCCAATATGATGAATAAATTGATATTAAGCGTTAAATTTGAAAATAAGATTGGATTTCAAATTCTAACTATATATTATTTTACATATAAAAATATATTTTATGGTTACCTGTTCAAAATATTATATTAAAATTTATTTATTTATTTATTATATAAATAAAAAATTATATCTATTAAATATTATTTATTTAATTACTATATAAATAAAAAAAATTATATCATACAAAGTTTAAATAATAAAATAATATTTTTGAAAAATAATTTATAAATATGTTCAATATTGTTAGTAAATTGATATTAACAAGGAAATTTTAAAATAAAATAGATTTCAAATTTTAAGAAAAATATTTAAATATAAAAAATATTTTATTACTATATATTTAAAATTTTATATTAAAAATTATTTATTTTATATATAAATAAAATAATTATATAATAAAAATTTTAAATAATAAACAATAATTGTTTTTAATGATAAAAATTATCCATTTCCAACCATTTATTAAACACTTTGAAGTGAATCAAATTATTATTGGTTAATATTTATGATATGTTTATTTTATTTTATTTTAAATATTTAAAAATTATAAAAATGTTTTTTATTTATAAAAAAATTAATTAAAATAAATAAAAAATAAAAATTTAATAAATAATTAAATATAAATATTATTTTTATTAAATTTAAAGAATTATTTTCATTTTTAATGAATAAATTTTTTATTTCATTTTTGAAAAAATAAATAAAAAAATAAAAATATTTCGAACAATTTGCCTTCATTAAAATATTTAAACCTTCATGGAAAGATTAAATTTATACCATTTGTTTCCCTGCTAAATTATTATTCCCTACTTTTTTCTTAAATTATCATGCTTGCTTTTTTTCTCATTTAAGAAACTTTTAAAAATGAATACAACCATTCAAATTATGCATGTAATGTTTAGCCAAGTTTAAATATAATTAATTTCAAATAAGTCACTATGGTTATCTCTGACCTAATTATGCATGTGATGTTTAGCCAAGTTTAAATATAATTAATTTCAAATAAGTCACTATGGTTATCTCTGACCTTAATCCACTGGAAACAGCAATTATCATGCTTTACTTTTCAATGATGGCCAGAGGAAGAACATAGGTGTTGATGTAATACTGCGTTATTTATTCTTTTACTCAAATAATTTGATGAGGAGTGTACTTTACAAGTATCATTTTTTTGTTTGTTAAATTTTCTCAAAAACTATATTTTCATCACGTCTACTGTATCATTTTGATTGAAACTGAAAATAACCATAAATGTGATTGTGATTGAAACTGAAAATAACCATAAATATGATTGTGATTTTCTAATGAGACAAGTCTCCTTCTATCAATTTGGTATATTTGCAAATGAACTCAAGGCCACAACCCCAAAAAAAACATGTAGAATTTTGGTCTCTTCCAAAGGAACTCAATTATCCCAAAGGAAGCTATCTCTGTAATGTTTCACTGAAAGGAAGCCATCTCTGTAATGTTTCACTGAATTTCAATGCAGTTCCCAGAATATAATATGTTTTGACTAACAGTTATTACCAAAGTTCTGGCCCACTGGTACGAGGGAGTTCTCATGCTTTCCTTCAGTCTGAAGGAGCCTGGTTTTTTATATGAGTAGCACATTATCTATTTGGATTCGCTCTTCAAGGCATTGGGCCAGGAGAGAATAGAATAACAGAGCCCATCAGATTTAAAGTAAATGTGCTTATATATATATTAAAATTTCTCCTAAGTGACATGTGTGGTCGATATTTAAAGTTGGCACTGAGAATTTGTTCTCACTCCTGGCCGACCTGCCGGCTTAGGGTTCTCAGCATTATTTCTAATGCTGTAAAGTGAATAGCTTGGAATCAGTGATTAGCATAATGTTAATTTATCCAAAATCAGGAAACAACTTTAAAGGCAATGGGGAATAACTTAGATTCTTTGTCCAAAATCAGAAAACAACTTTAAAGGCAATGGGGAAATTAGTTTCATGTGTTTGATATTGAAAAAAAAAAACTCTGAATAACTTATCCAAATTTGGAAAGATGCACGTTTTTTAATGCTTATGTAATTGGACATAACTTCCTAGGATAAGGTAAGGTTGAGATTTACAAATGACAGAAAATATTGTTTACCTCCCAGGGCAATGCCAATTGGGTCGTGGTTAGCAAATTAGCAAAACAGTACTTGAAAAGAGTAATGGGAAACTGGCGTGTGTTGAAATTATTGCTTTTCACTGTATTTATGCTCCGCAGTGTTTTTTATTTACATATTTAAATTTAATGATATAAATTCTAATATGCAAAAATATTAAATATTTTATAATTAGACTTTAATGGGTTATTATAATTATATTTTTTTTATTTGTTTATTTGAAGTATAAACTAATTTATATTTATTTTAATTTCTTAATTTTTTGAGATGCTAATTTCTTTTATAGTGAAAAGAGATTTGATCTATCTCGACATTTGTAGATCCAAAATTAAGATAGATCTAGACTACTTTAATTATTAATTATAATTATTTGTAATTGTAATTATTATTTTTGTATTTTAAGATAGATCTATACTATTTTAGTTATTAATTATAATTATAATTTTTATATTTCATTTTATTTTATTTTTATATTTATTTATATTTTTATGTAATTTTACTAGTCAAAATGTTTACACGACATGACATGATATTACATCATCTATTCCATATTGGACTTGAAAGTACCTATAGAGGCCATTATAATAATCTTTAAATTCTAATTTATATTTAGGTAAAGGTGTTACCAAATAGAATAAAAACTTATAGCTCAACGCATCCTGTCACATCCTGAACTCGATCAAGAATCCATCTCCATATAAGTGTAAGCCATGCTCAGTTCCATGGAGTAGTCCTCATCTCATCTGCAACATGTCATCCATGATGTTTGGTGTCAATGTGCTACACGAAGTCAGCCACATCTACTCCAACATCATCCATATGTGTGCCTCCTCCATATGAAGAGACCATCTCATCAAACTCCAACTCTCGGCATGCCACATCCAAGTCCATGAAGCTACCTCCATCACATTTGCAATGTGTCAACCCTCAAGTCTCCATAGAAACAAGTATACACCTGCCTCATCTATCCATGTGCTGCCCATGATCATAGATCAATCAGCTCCCATGTGTCAAAAGGTAGTTGAGTCTTGGCTCAACTCATGCCCCAAGTGTTGCCACCAAGGCATCATCATCATCGTAACTCCATCACTCCAAAGTGTCTCATATCGATCCTCCACATCAAGTCACTCTTCCAAGCCATGCCCATACATGTACTTGAAAATATGCACCTGCATCAAAGTCCCTGACCTCAGCTCCTCAATGCATTAGATCCTCCACCATATATGAAGTCCCTAAAAGTCACAACAATCTCATGTCATCATGAGCTCCATGAGTCATCTCCAACCAACATCTCCATATAGTAGGAATGCTCCATAATCTGCTCACAAATCCATCCAAGTCCATGGCCTTGTTGTACAAGAGTGTACAACCTCTCCATAGGCTCATAAGTAATAAGTCTCCATGTCACATCAACAAATCCATCTGCACAACATCCCTGCCTTGGCACTCCTCATTAGATGCCCATAAGTGACGCCTCTACAAGTGCTCCACATAATGTTCCTGCATAAGACTGCCATGCTTCATGTCTCCAACTTGATGTCCATGACTAAGTTGCCCATGTAGTCCAACCAAGTAGACCCATCACAACAATCGGTCATCCTCATCCAAGTCTACAATCTCGGTCTAGTGAACTCGGTCACCCAACCATATCATCATCACATGAGTTTCTCCATCATAGCTCCTCCACCAAAGGTTCCACCAAGACTTGCTCTTGGTCTCGGCCATGAGAAGTCCACCCAAGCAACCCAAGTGTGTGCCCTCCAATCTGTCCATGAGTCATGCCGGGCACTTAGCCAAAGTGGCTAAAGCATGACCTATTCATCCGCAACGATCATCATGTTCCTCCCTTGTCACGGGCCTTTGTACCTTCTATCATAAGGTCACAAACAACCCCAACAAGTCCTGCAACAATCAACAATCCTTGCTTCTCCATACAAGGTCTCATCATAGACATCCATGGTAAGATGCTCCCTAGCATCAACAAACTGGCTTTGCCCTTTCCTGCATACGGTCCACCCACCAAATGCTCAAATAAAACACAAGTATCAATACTTACTTCATCATCATGAGGATCCTCCTCATTCATCCATGTCTGCAAACTGCACGATCCTGGTCCAACTTGATCAATCTCAAGTTCATCCTTCATCATGGTCATGTCTGCAACATCTTCAATCATCATCACTTCCTCTTCCTTGATAGCACAATCTGCAAATTCACCTTGCTCCATTGTCCAACCAAGTTGAAGAAGCTCTCCTTCAACATTCTTCTCCAAGACTTCAAGTTATTTTCGGATCCGGGGCTTCTCTTCCTTCAAACTTTTCAACCTGTATAAGGTAAGCAAGAGCTTCCCTTCACCTTCTCCCAAACTTGCCATGCCTTGTACTTCGCCTTCCCCAGTTCGTACTTTGTTTGGTCCACAGACGCCCAAACCGTGTGTACCTGCCCACACGCAGTCCCACTTGCCCACCTGACACGTGCCCAAATCGTATGACCAGCACGTAGTACCGCCTGCCCAACTCTACGATACCCGGTTCCAACCTTTACCAGCTTCACCAAGTTCCTTGCAACCATGAACCAGCCCTTGTTCCACTTGTATGTGAAACTAGCTTCCTTCACCTGCAAGTACCTGCTTCCACTGTCACGAGCAACCTTGCTCAAATATCAACTGTCAAGTTTCCAAGTGTACCCACACCTGCACTTCGTCACGAGCAACCCTGCTCACCAGCTCCAAACCGAGCTCTGATACCAACTTCACTTCGGTGAAGTTGTGTAGCAGCTTCAATACCCAGATCAGCTGCTCTGATACCAACTGTCACGCCCCCAATTCTTTTTTCCTTAAATTGGCCGGGTGCGGCACCGCCTAAGTTAATAACTTGTTCCGTCGTTAATTAAATTTACGAACTACGCCTTAACAATTCATAATAAACATGAATTACATATTATTAATGTGTGGAATCCATTAACAATATAAGAATAATAATACAACTCGGCAATAATAATAATAAACGATCTTTTATTATATATGCGGAATTTTACATGACCGGGAGCCGCGCTCAACCGGCGTTCAATAAACGGGAGGGCGCCCGCCCGTGCTAGAGCGCACGGCGGTCTGCCAAAACTCCACCAAGAAATACAATGATACAATATTACGAGTTCACACAATTCGGTGTTGGGCGGGCAGGCACACCCGTGCACGACCCTTGCCCAAGCCACAACCCAAACCCAATGCGACTTCCGTGCGGTAGGCACCCACGCACACTACCCTACCGTGCTCAATACCTTCGCCCGTCTCGGCGGGCTCATACCCGAGCTGCGGTAACACCAACCTACGCCTTCACCCAAGTGCGCACACCTTGTGCGATGAAGAGTGAAGATGATCGATGTTGAACGATGTCCAAATGAACCGCAGGTCCATTCTACTTATATGCATGTGAGGCCGCTCGTCCAACCTTGGCCGACCTCCAAAATATTAACATGAACGCCCACTCATGCTTGCCTCCAACGTCGGCTCGCCCAAGTGTGGGTGCGTTCACATATGCTGCCCGCCCATCGTATATACTTCGCAAACTCTCCAACACTTGCGCGCGCACACATGACGACGGACCTTCGCACGCATACTTAGTCGATTTTCTGCGATGGAGGGAGTGCGCGCCCGTGCCCAAGAATGCAGGGCGTTACAGCCAGACCCTACCTCTAAGTTTTCAGCTTTGTTGATTTTTGTTGTGTTTTCAAGTGTTGTTAGGTCTGTTGATTTTTCATTGTGTTGTCAAGCGCTCTAAGGTTTGTTAATTTTTCATTGTGTTTTTGAACGCTGTGAAGTCTGTTGATTTGAGTCGAAGCCCTACTGAGTGCTGTGAGCTACATTCGAAATTCAATTTTTTTGTAATTAATTTTTTTTATTTACAGGTTTTATTGGAATTTTTAATGGCATTTTTAATTTTTTTGCAGCTTGGCACCAGAGGAATTGGTTGGTTTCACTCATCGCTGGTAGTTTTCTCAACCTCCTCGTCTTGACCAGGTAAGTCTCTCAGCTAAATAACATGTAACCAGTAAATAAAACTAGATTTTTCTCTATTTTTGTAATTAACTTGTTGGCATTTCTATAGGCCCCCATACCACTGCTCGCGTTCACAACAATTTATGATGGTTGTGTATGTGAATATCACCCTTTCCTAAAACAACTTTAGTAGTTATCAATCAGTTCAACATAGGATACCTACGACACATTAGAGCTACTTGCAGTGCAATAATTTGGTCACTCTCCAAAATCCTTAACAACCATCTTATCCTTTAAACCCCATTACTGGTTATCTTATCTTTTAAATCACATTACTCGTTAATTACATTGAGTAATAAAATACATGAATTACTGGTTAACTGCATTGAGTAATAAAACACATGAACATGTGACAAGCCTTAAAAGCATATATCTTCCATGTTGGAGGCATTTTCAATAGGTTATTATAGAAGCAAAGATTGCTTACATATTTAAAATTTTCCAAACAAAACTGGAAGCGATTTGAATTCCAACATGAATCAAATTCTATTGCTTCCCCTCTTTCCAACAATGAATTAGAGTAGAAGAGTTACATGAAGGGATGTTGCTGCAACTTCTCCCAACTTTTTTCTTATTGTGTAGAATCGCAATCCCTACCATTTGTCATTATGCTTATCTTTTAGAGTATTCCCAATTATTTGGAGGAGTAGTAAACATTGGTCTCAAAAATTGTCCAAACACAAAACCCATAAGTGTACTAACAGAAAATTGTCCAAACACAAAACCCATAAGTGTACTAATAGAAGGTTTAACGTTGTTCATGAAGCAATAATTTACATTATGAAATACATTGTCCTGGAACAAGATTTTACATAACAAAAACAGATTTCATAACAAGAAAATCTTAGATATGAGGGCTCAAATTTCATATTTAGACCAAAACTCAATACACCTTGAAACAATATGACTATGGCAAAGGATCCGTGATAAGAAAAAATTAAACCTCTATTTTGTCCCTCGGTTGAGGCACAACTTGAATTTGGGTTGGTAACCCAGTAAAGACTTGTATAAACCACCATAAAGTGCCATGTTGAGCAAGAGGAAAAGAGAACCCGGCCAAAAGTGGTACATAGTTATTAGTCTCAAGAATCAAACTTGTAATTGATTTCACTAAATGAAATTAAAATTGAAAAATGAAATTGAAATTGATAAATGAATAAATGGAATTGGAACTGATAAATTTCTTGCATATCTAAATCAAGTATTTAAACCTTGTTTAAATTATTTTTTTACCAAATTGTGATTAAAAATTGTTGCACCTATTGTTGGGTGCATGAGATTGAAGCTAATTAGAGTGTTGGCATTGTTTTGTAATCTATTTTCGGTGTTTTAATTTTAATGTTATTGGGTTGACTTGTTCTACATTGATTTATCTTGTAGAACAACCTTGATGCTTATTGGTAACATACTTTCCTTGCTTTTGTTGTTATATTTTCATTTACGTTTCCTATTTCATTATGTGTAATTCACTTCAAGCTTCTCTGTTTTCATGGAATATGGGTCTTATTAGCTTTCTAAGATAATACATAATACACTTAGTTGAAGGATCTTGTACTTGCTCTTTTCAAGTAGTAGTTTCTTTTTGAGACACATCTTTTTCATTTCTATTTTATTGGGTGCATGTGATTGAAACTAATTAGAGTGTTGACATTGCTTTCTCATCTAGTTTCGGTGTTTTAATTTTAATTTTATTGGGTTGCTAAGTAGAGTGCTAGCATTTCTTTGTCATCTATTTTTGGTGTTTTAATTTTAATGTTATTGGGTTGACTTGTTTTACATTGATTTATATCCTAGAACAACATTGATGCTTCTTGGTAACATACTTCCTTGCTTTTTTTGTTATATGTTCATTTATGTTTTCTTTTTCATTATGTGTAATTCAATTCAAGCTTCCCTATTTTCTTGGAACATGGGCTCTATTAGCTTTCTAAGATGAGGTTGAATACACTTAATTGAAGATTCTTGTACTTGCTCTTTTCAAGTAGTAATTTCTTTTTGAGATAATTTTTTTTCATTTCTATTTTGTTGGGTGCATAAGATTGAAACTAATTAGATTGTTGACATTGTTTTGTCATCTATTTCTGGTGTTTTAATTAAATTTTATTGGGTTTCTAATTATAGTGTTGGCATTTCTTTGTCATCTATTTTTGGTGTTTTAATTTTAATTTTATTGGGTTGACTTGTTCTACCTTGATTTATCTCATAGAACTATGGTCCAATCCAAATGCTCCAAAACGATATTAAGAATGCCCTATGATTATTAGGAGCCTCTACTAGATCAAATAATTCTATGCTAAGAATATAGGCATATGATGCAATGCCAAAGAACTAGAAATGATGCACCTATCATTGATTTTAGTATCATATCACCATTCTTAAAACATAATTTTAATCGACAAAATGAAAAATTTAATCAACGAAGAGGACACAGATGAAAAAGAAGATGATATCATGACCACTGAACAACCTTGATGCTTCTTGGTAACATATTTTCCATGCTTGTGTTGTTATATGTTCATTTATGTTTCCTTTTTCATTATGTGTAATTCACATTGCTTCCCTATTTTTTTGGAACATGTGTCTTATTAGCTTCCTAAGATGAGACATAATACACTTAATTGAAGATTCTTGTCCTTGATCTTTTCAAGTAATAGTTTTTTTTTTAGATACATCTTTTAAATTGCTATTTTTTTGGGTGCATGAGATTAAAACTAGTTAGAGCATTGGCATTGCTTTGTCATCTATTTTTTTGTGTTTTAATTTTAATATTATTGGGTTTTTAATTAGAGTGACGACATTCCTTTGTCATCCATTTTTGGTGTTTTAGTTTTAATGTTATTGGGTTGACTTCTTCTACCTTGATTTATCTCGTAGAACAACCCTGATACTTCTTGGTAACATTCTTTCCTTGCTTCTATTGTTATATGTTATGTTTCCTTTTTCGATATGTGTAATTCAATTTGCTTCCCCATTTTCTTGGAACATGGGTTTTATTAGCTTTGTAAGATGAGGGAAAATACACTTAATTGAAGGTTCTTGTACTTGCTCTTTTTAAAGAGTAGTTTCTTTTTGAGATGCATCTTTTTCATTTCTGTTTTGTTGGCCGCATGAGATTGAAGCTAATTAGAGTGTTGGCATTGCTTTGTAATTTATTTTTGGCGTTTTAATTTTAATGCTATTGAGTTGCTAATTAGAGTGTTGACATTGCTTTGTCATCTATTTTTGGTGTTTTAATTTTAATATTATTAGGTTGACTAATGTTATTGGGTTGGTAATTAGAGTCTTGACATTGCTATGTCATCTATTTTTGGTGTTTTAATTTTAATGTTATTGGGTTGAATTGTTATACCTTGATTTATGTCGTAGAGTTCAACCTTGATGCTTCTTGGTATTCATTGCCTTAGTTGTTATACGTTCATTTATGTTTCTTTTTTCATTATGTTTAATTCACTTTGCTTCTCTATTTGCTTGGAACATGGTTGCAGGCAAGACTGTTCATGTCGACATTGAGGTTATTGATTCCCCTCTTGATTACAATATTCTCTTGGGTCGTAGTTAAACTTATGCCATGTCAGATGTTGCATATGCGGTTTACGCAAGATGTGCTCCCCCCATGAAGGGAAGATCATCACCATCAATCAGTTGACATACTATGAGCCAGCATCCTTGACCTCCCCTAAGTGCATTATCTTCTCAATGTTCGACAAATAGTCCTCTACCCCTCTTTCTGGTGTCTGAGTCAGAGTCTACAAATATTCCTCATTATTAGGTGCTTTCCCCATTCATCCCTGTTATCAGGAAAAACACTGTCTATTCAGAACTTCTAGTCCCACTAAGACGGGTAGCTATCTTAGAAACAAACAAACTAAAGTCACTTGTGTTTTCCTTTATGAGAGATAGATGAGAAAGAAGCAGAGAGTACCAACCTCAGTCTTTCGCTTGGCTCCTTGCTTGTTTCCTTTCCCTTTAACAGAATCTCGCCACTGCTTCCTTACTTGTCTCGCTTCAAAGAGCACCTGTAGAGTCATAGAAGCATAATACCATCAAAGCATAGAGATCTATCACTGTAAACAATATAGGATCATATATATATATATTGACCATACAAATGCATATATCAACACAATATTCAGAGATACACAAGAATATGGAGAAAAACTCAAATAGCTTTATTGATAGAAGTAGTAGAAGAGAGGATTACAACCACTTGGTCTGACCCAGCGCCATCCTCCCAGCTTGAATGCCCTCTTCACCTCATACAAAGCAAGATCACCCAACAATGTCTTCAAAGAGAAACCAACAACACTTCTTTGCAAATTACCAAATTCCAGCCTTTGGATCTCTGGGATGAGGGATCCATATATAGATGTTTGCAAATGGGTGAGTCAGCTTCTGGGATTTTGATTAGTGTCATCTCTCTGATAGTCCTTGGTTCCACTTGGAGATTCCATGATATCTTACTCATCCTTGGGCGAATTCAGGGAGGCAAGTGTCAAATGAGTAGCTTCTAGAAGATTCTCAGGGTCTCCACCTAGAAAACTGCTTGTGCCATTTGTCTGCTCTCGCTCATCGCACCCTACAAAAGGGCTTTCCAGTATGCATCAGACTTTTTGCATGTGGTAGGTGAGATGCATCGCACCCTTAGCACTGGGCAGTCTGTATGGTCCTGCTTTGACCAGTTCTTAGTAGTTTTTCATGGAGAACTTCTGGGAGATAATGTAATCAGCTAACCTTGCTCCTTTAGGGTATGAAACAACACTTTTAGGGACATAGAGGCCCTTGGTTTATGGACATATGTGATTGGGGTTGCAGTGCCCAAATATGTCTATAATAGTTGCCCCCTAAAGCATGAGGTCGTAAATCTTTTTGATGTCAGGTGAAATTCTTTATAATGAGGATCCAATGTTTTTTGAACTGGAAGGTGACCTGTAATAAGATACAATACAATACATTATCTTCATAATATTTTCATGATCTAGCTGAGGTAGGCATTCCCGTGCTTAGCTTGATAAATTCATTTTCATGTACATAGGACAGACAACCGTCTGTGTACAGACTGATGATTCTGGTAGAGCCATCATCCCTTAGTTTGGATGATTATCTGTGCAGCAATGATGTAAATTTCATGTCTTTATTTTCCTGAATATATTGTAGCCCGGATGGATGAAACTAGATCCGGGGTCTTCAAAACTCATTCAATCTTCACCCGAAAGTACAAGTCGATCCATGTGAAAATATGTTTTGATGTCGAACATGGAAAGACATTGCCTAATTACTAGCCAATGATGTAAGCTATTAACATGTGCGAGAGGAATCACCGATGATGATGATGACCCTCAAGGTGTTGCAGTACAATTCACGTGGTGTGAATACATGAGTCGATGTCAAACACCACGCAAAATCTTTCGGTCGAAGGCCATTAATGTAAACCTGTCACCGGAAGTGAGAAACTTGCCATTGAGGCATGCAAGCTTCAAAGTACTGAAAGGGTTGTTCCTAGGTCAGCTTCTTGGATAATGAGCTGATGTTGACAAGAAGTGACCCATCATAGGAGGGCATTAATGAATCCTACATCTACGACATGGAACGGAGCAAGTGATTTTGTGGAGGTGAAAACGATCTGATGATACAAGGCTCAGGGTGGCAGTCATGAAAGAATGAAGCATGAAGGTATTGTAGTGGATGAGACACAAGCTGGGTTGGTGAATTATCTGAGCGACTTCTCTTGAACATATCGGTGACACTGAAATGGATTGGTAGCGTTAACCCCAAAAATGGATGGTACGGTGGACCAATGGTGATATGACCGGTGAATGGAATAACCCAACCCGACTCAATCATGGTGATGGAGTGAAAGTGTCATGTTCAAGAGCGACCTGCTACCAATAAATTTTCTTCAAGTTTTCTTCCCAATTTTCCCCAGTCATTTCTGACTAGTACCTCTTTATTTTTGTCAAGCTTGAGGAGGATAACATATGCTTGTTCTATAATTTTCCCTTCGGGCAAACCTGTCGCTATGTTTTAACGAGCCTAGCGACAATGAAACTCGCTCTTGTCTAAATGGACAAGTTTGTCGCTATTGTTTTAACGAGTTTAACAACAAGGATAACTCGGTCCTTTTCAATTTTTAGAGAGTCTGAAAAGAGACGGAAAGGAAACTCCAATATTCCTTTTTCGTAGTATAATCCCTTAAGTCCGAAAAAGAATAAAAAAATGCGAAAGGGATGACTTTTTGATAGTTTTAACGAGCTGAACAAGACAAACGCTCGATCTTTTTGTGTAATAATCCCTCAGGTCCAAAAAGATTAAAATCTAGATAAGGGATGGCACTTCCAATCACTTTAATGAGCTGGAGAGGCCAATTTCTCGGCAATCTTTTCATATTTTACGAGTCAGATGAAAAGAGCTTAAAGGAGACTCATTTTTTAGGAACAAGTGATATTTTCGGGTAGCAGCTAGTTCTAGGTGAGGGTTGGAACTTTCCAATCACGACAGTGTTAAGAATATGGCTAACATAATCAGTCATGACAGCTGTTCCTCAAAAGGGGTAAACAATCAAATGGAGGAGTACGATCGGCTAAAACAGAGTGGAGGTGATAGTAAGAACACGACCAAGGCTCAAAAGCTGATGATAATGCATTCACAATGGTTATTTACCGGAGGCGGGTTCATTTTTTAATGAGCTTAAACTCTGGTGGAACATATGCTCATTGCTAGGTTTAATTTTTAACGAGCTTGAACTTTGCGTAAAACTGCTCGTTGCTAGGTTTATTTTTTAACGAGCTTGAACTTTGCGTAAAACTGCTCATTGCTAGGTTTATTTTTTAACGAGCTTGAACTTCGTGTAAAACTGCTCATGGCGGGTTTATTTTTTTTAACGAGCTTGAACCCTGTGGTAACACTGCTTGTGGCCTAGTTCATTTTTTAATGAGCTTGAACCATGCGACAATATATGCTCAGATTCTGTTTCATGTTTACACAAGCTTGAAATGAGAAACTATGCTTGTTATAAGTTTTCATGCCCCCAACATAGTGACACAAATCGAGATGCATGCCCCCCAAGCTTCATTGCATTCAACAAGGTGGTTGGAGTGAAGGTTTACCTTCAAGATCTTTGGAAGACTCGACTTGGATTTTATGAGATCGTAATCAAAGACTTGATTTGGAAAGGGAGTTGTTTCAATTTTTAATGAGGTTGACACAGTAAAATAACTATCCTTATAATCCACCATATTTACAGTATTTGATAGAAAATCAAAAACTGAAGGATGATTAAGGTTGCTGGAATAATCTTCGTGGTGATCCGAAAGATGGGAATGATGGTGGTAATCTTCCCATGGTACCTCTCCTATCATCATTGAATGAATGATTCCTTCGTCTGTAGAATGTACATGCGACCAAGGATCTAAAGAGGTGCCATATTCCTTAGACCTATCTATCCAAACACTCGATGAGCGTTGATTTGGGTTTGCCCCCCAGGCCAAGAAAATTGATTGCTACAATATTTCTAAAATGGCAATGATCCATGTTGACAAAATGTTCAGGAATCTTCTGAATCTTTTAGATATAGAAGATATCATATTGCAGGTTTCCACCATGGCCACTTCCGCCAGAGTACTCTGAGGTGGTAGGGCAAAAGTACCCATCAATGTAGGGTCTTTTAGCAGGTCTACTCCGATATTTTGAAGTCAATGAGAGCTTCCATGGATCATCGGGATGCTTCCCATAACTTGTGAACTGTTGGGGAGAAAGGTTTGTTGGTCGAAAATTGTAATTCCTCCTTGAAAAGGAAATGCAATCTTTCTGAAATATGTCGACACAACAGCGGTCATAGCATAAATCCAAGGCCTTCCCAGTAGGATGTTATAATCGAGGTTTCCATCGAGAACTACAACATCAATTTCTACTGTTTTGCCCCCCCAGTTCAACTTGTAAGTTACTCAAAATCTCGTATGGAGTGTATGTTCATCCATCGAATGCTTTTAACGTCGTTGACGATCGCGACAAGGGTGGTGAACCTAAGTTTTCCAGCAACTCATTGACATAATACATGTAGATGCCCCCTCATCAATAATTATTCGATGAATAGTTTTCTTGAGGGCCTTCACTTGAATGAGGAAAGCGAGTTGAGCTGGTAACTGAGGTTCATATCCTTTATGATTAAAGGCCACAAGATTGGAATCCACTGGGTCAATCCCACCTATTGCTGATAATAGAGCCTGCTTTTGGGAGGGGCAATTTTGTAGTACTTCAAGTGTCAACATAGCAGACGGCGATTGGGCCAGGTCCTCTACTATATTATAATTTTGTGCCACTCTGGCACAAGGATTAAATGTCGATTTATGTACCACTCCCTTTGGCGGTTTTATCGTTAGCTCAGGAATGATGGGTGGCACAACTTCTGTCGAAGTTGTTGTCGAAATACTAGGTTGATCAGTAGCCTTGTTGTTCGACAGCTGTGGATTCCCGTAATCTTTATTCCTTGTCAATATCAAAGCATCATTTTGTTGTTTTGAAATGGACAACATAAGCACTTGGGATGGGGAAGCATTGTCACTAGCAACCAAATTGGTTCCTGGGTTTGGAAATGGGTCAGTCAATACTGCTGAAGTTCTTGAATTCTTAAAGATTTTCTTAACTTCAGCTTTATATGGACAATCTCTCGTCCAATGATCCTCATCACATATGAGGCATGGCTGACTAGGTTTCTTTTGCCCAGAAGGGTTTGCAGAAGATTTTTCAGGAGACGAATCGTCCTGTTTCTTCTTTTTGCTCTTCCCTTTCTTCTTGCCCTCTGGTTGCTTCGGTTCTTTTCCTTTGTCAGTCGACACGGCATTAACTTCCGAGGCTAGAAGTTCTTCATTTGCATTTTGACTGGAAATATTACGGGTTTTTTTAGATGTAGCCTTTATCGATTTTGTGCTTGTCGCACCTATCACGCCATCACTGGCATGAGAGTCTTTGTTTGATTTAGGAGGAGGAATGGAAAATTCTGGCCTTGGAGCATTAGGGATTTTGTCATAGAGCATTCCAGACTGAGTATAGATCAAGTCTAGATATTGCGCATCAAAAATGACCTTCTCTTTAGTGACGACTCCTCCCTTTGCCACATCTTCTGTAATAGAAGGTAACAAGGACTTAATAAACCATTCAGCTAGTAGTTGATCAGGGACATATGTTTTTAACATTCTACGACGACGTCGCCATTCATGAATATGATCAGATATGTGAGTGGCCATCGTCTGTTTGAAATTGGTAAGAAGCTCTATTCCTATTTCGTACCTTATTGGTAACTCAAAATGGGTTAAAAAGGTGGTGGCAAGGGCACTGAAGTTATCAAACGAAGCTCTAGACAATTCAATGTACCATTTTGCTGCCGGACCAATTAACATTCGCTGAAAAAGGCGAAGCCTAATCGAATCATCATTTAGGGTGTTGGAGGAACACCATAGATGAAAGGTCATCACATGATTCTACGAATCTTCACCCAGATTTCCATAGAATTTAGGAATATCTGACGGAAGTTTATGAGGAATCAGCGGCCACCAAGGGGCATAAGCAAATGGATCATTCGTTAGCCGATTTATATCTGGTAACTCTAAAGTCGCCACGAAGGGCAACTGTTGATTTAGGTTCGGCGAAGCGTACCTAGGATAAAATGGGATCACCTAAGCAGTGGGTCTTTGCATACCAGCATAATGCATTTGATGCTGATAAATTTGATAAGGTTGCTGGGCATAACCAATTTGGGATGATTGATGATAACCGTTTTGAATATACGACTGCCCATTACCTGCAAAGCTTTGTTGCTCAGGTCCTTGGTAAGCTTGCTAGAATTGCGGTTGTTGATGTTGCACCAGCCATGGCAGTGAAACCATTTGCTGTTGCCCAATACTGGATGTTTGACCAAGATGGGGGGTAATAGTACCCGTTTGAGCTTGAGTCGCTCTAGTTAAGGAGCCACTAGCCGGCGATTGCGGTTGTGTCGTAGAGACAAGAGGTTGTTGTATGATGACCTGAGAAACTTGAGGCTGGCATACAACAGGTATCGCCTGTACTTGCGACACTATCACAATAGCTGGTGTAGTGGGGATATTCGACATAGGTAGATTCGGTTGCATTGAGTATACAATTCTTGGTTGTTGAGGCAGTATTGGCACCCAACCAGTGGATGTGATTCCATTTTGACCTGAATTTGGTTGAGAACTCTCATATGTTTGTTCTCCCGGAGGGAACACTGAAAGGGCATAGTGCCCTCCATATGGCAGCAATCCAGTGCTATAGGGAAGATTGACCTTTGGAGACCAGACTGCCCAAATTGATACTGTCGTGAAGGATCAATTTGCTGAGACTCAACATAAGAAATTCTAGATATTATTCCGGACGAACAAATGGGAACAAACCATACTGTCGAAACAGTCCCTGGGTGGACTCCCTCTAGCGGTTGAGAGCTAGTTGGGACAGATGGTATGCCAGCGAACATCATGAGAGTGGCGGCAGGAGGTTTTTCTACCGCTGTATCGGATGACACAATCCTAGATGTCGATGGTTGTCCAGACATATCGAGTCTATCCAAAAGACTTCCTAGCGATTCTACAGGAACTTGCAATGAAGGGGGACGAACTTCTGAAGTAGAAGGATATAGGTGGATCCCAGTTCCAAAATACGATGGAGTACTAGATGGAAGATCCTCCGTAATCTCTTCTATAGCAATCAATCCAGGTGGAAGAGGTAGACTGTCAGGTCTGTAAAATATTTCTGGTGCCGAAGAAGGTATAGACTCTACAGCGACAGATGGTGGAGGGGTAACACCTTCCGAATCAACTCTAGATGGAGCTGGTTCAGGAATAGAAGTGTTTACTATTACACTAGGATCAATTCTAATGTCCTCTTGTAACTGCGGAACTTCTTCTGTAGAGGCAGGGATACCAGAAATGGTTGGAGTAACTGGAGTCTCAGAGGATGTTGAAACACAAGTTTCAAACAAACCAGGAGACTTTGACCCAGTTAAACGAGTTCGCTTGGCTCGGAATGGTTTCGTTTCTGGAGTCAAAGATGGTTGACTCGTTAGTCTCCGCGAACGATGGGGTTTTAATTGACTTTCTTCCACGATTGCGGATTATTTGATCAACTCAAAATAAGAGGGGAAAAATGTTATTTCAAATTAAATGAATTTTAGACGCTTCGACACAACTTGCTTTTTCAATTTTTAAGAGCCGAGAAAAAGCTAAAGATGTTTCCTTTGATTTTTAATGAACCTGAAGTGACAAGTGCTTAGATGGGCCTTTTCCTTTAAGGAGTCTGAAAAGGAATGAAAGAGACTACTCTAGAAGTCTAGACAGAGGGATTACCAAACCAATCGCAAAACTGTAGAATACTTTTTATGGTATGGTAGTCAATCTTCCCGAATGCTATGTTCAGTGCATTGCGATCGATAGGGCGGCAGACACAGCTTCCTAAGGATAAAGGATATAGCCTATTGTGGTCTCCCAATATATACTCGATGGTACGTGGGAGCACAAGTCCGTACTGGTACTTGTAGTCTCAAAGAGGAGGAATCGCCCAACCTACGATGAAAGCAATAGTTACTAGGCTTTATGACGCTGGAATACGTCTCTAGCCTAGACTTCTAGACGTTGTGCGTTAGGTTCCAAAGCGTTTTTATGTTCATTGAATTTATTTTACAGTTGATCTTTCTTAAGAAGTTTACCTTTAAGGTTCACCGCGTGATGTAGATATACAACTCCTAAATATGCAGTCTAAGATGATAAACAGTCGTTTATTCTTATTTTTGCAATGAAAATCCTAGCTGCTAAGGAAAGAGAAGCGAAATCCTTTCAACATAGAGCAGAGAGCACACACTAGATGCACTGTCCTAAATCAAAATCAACAAGCAGTCTAAATGCAAATGCACATGCATGTATTTGTTTTCCACTTTCTTAATGTGTGAATGACAAAAAGAATGCTAGGTACAAATCTGAATTATTTCTTCTTTCAAAGCGACATTACTAACAATTTTATTTTCAAAAAACGACCGGAAGGCAAGACAACACTTTGCGATTTCGAATTGAAAACTGCTTTCGACACTTGAAATACTATAAATTCAGATCAAATACAAGAGTAACAGTGTAATTGGCTATCAAAAAGAGGAGGATTCTTTTCTTTGACTGAAAACGACACTTGCGACACTTTCAAATCAAAAGACGACAGTTCGATTAAGCTATTATTTTGTAAAGGAGAACTGTAAATGGAGAAAAATACATAAAAACATTCACAATTCTTTGTACAATGGAGGCTGGATGATGCAAAGGAAGGGGGTTTCAACAATGGTCTACTGATCACAAACAGCAAAACTCCTGAATAAAGCTAAAGACAGTGAAGAAGAAACCAAAATCTAGAGGCAGAAACAGTCTTACCTGATCATCGCATCTGTAACATAGGGAAACAGGGATGCATCCCGCCTACTGCACACAGGAGGTGCGATGCATCCAGTCTGCCAAAAGGAGACAGTGCGATGGTCCAGGAACGAGACTTTAACTTGGTTTTTGGTCACAATTTGCAGTTTAGTTTAGGGATTTAGGTTGAGTTAATGATAGTCAGTAACTACAAATTATAGGGGCTGATCTAATGAGGTTACTTGAGCTACCTCTAAGGCACTTAGAATGTTTGCAAGTCAATTGTTCAGTTCATAAACAAACTCAGAGATTTACTAAAGCATCGTTGATCTACTTTGCATTTGCATAGAAATGCAGTTCGAAGGCTAGCTGGCTTAACTTCAGGCTCCGTCTGTGGTTTATGAATCAAACAAATAGAGACAAGTAATCAAACTATTCGCTCCCCAGCGGAGTCGCCATTTTGTTATCAGAAAAACTAGTGTCTATTCAGAACTACTAGTCCCACTAAGACGGGTAGCTATCCTAGAAACAAACAAACTAGAGTCACTTGTGTTTTCCTTTACGAGAGATAGATGAGAAAAAAGCAGAGAGTACCAACCTCAGTCTTTCGCTTGGCTCCTTGCTTGTTTCCTTTCGCCTTCAACAGAATCTCACCATTGCTTCCTTACTTGTCCTGCTTCAAAGAGCACCTATAGAGTCACAACAGCATAATACCATCAAAGCATAGAGATCTATCACTGTAAACAATATAGGATCAGATATATATTGACCATACAAATGCATATATCAACACAATATTCAAAGATACACAAGAATATGGAGAAAAACTCAAATAGTTTTATTGATAAAAGTAGTAGAAGAGAGGATTACAACCACTTGGTCTGACCCAGCGCTATCCTCCCAGCTTGAAAGCCATCTTCACCTCATACAAAGCAAGATCACCCAACAATGTCTTCAAAGAGAAACCAACAACACTTCTTTGCAAATTACCAAATTCTAACCTTTGGATCTCTGGGATGAGGGATCCATATATAGATGTTTGCAGAGGGGTGAGTCAGCTTTTGGGATTTTGATTAGTGTCATCTCTCTGATAGTCCTTGGTTCCACTTGGAGATTCCATGATCCCTTACTCATCCTTGGGCGAATTCAGGGAGGCAAGTGTCAAATGAGCAGCTTCTAGAAGATTCTCAGGGTCTCCAACTAGCAAACTACTTGTGCCATTTGTCTGCTCTCACTCATCGCACCCTACAGAAGGGCTTTCCAGTATGCATCACACTTTTTGCATGTGGTAGGTGTGATGCATCGCACCCTTAGCACTAGGCAGTCTGTATGGTCCTGCTTTGACCAGTTCTGAGTAGTTTTTCATGGAGAAATTCTGGGAGATAATGTAATCAGCTAACCTTGCTCCTTTAGGGTATGAAACAACACTTTTAGGGACTTAGAGGCCCTTGGTTTATGGACATATGTGATTGGGGTTTCAATGCCCAAATATGTCTATAACAATCCCCCTCCTATCTCTGAGCCTAGCTCTTTGAGTGTTTTCATGTTACAAGCATCATGGGCTTCTCAAAAGAAATTTGGTACATATGATCTGCAACTAGCTCCTCAACACGGAGCAATTACCATTGCAGTCGAGCCATCTGGATCCACCCCCACAAGACCTCTTCCTTTTGTGGATGCCTCCTCTTTGTTCCCACTAGGAATTGTTCCTCCAGGTATCAACCATAAAGGAGTTGTTCTGTCAGGAAATTACCTTGCAAGCTAGATACCTTTGTTGTTTCCTCCTCCAAGAATATTTTTTGTCCCTGTCATGGCTTCGTTAGTCCTCCCTAAAAGGACCCTCAGGATCCCCGTATGGTACATTGATCCCCCCAGCGAACACTCTGCCTGGTCAACTCAACCCATATCATGCTTTGACCCCGGTTCAACCGGTCCCTATGACCCTTGTCACTGCTTCAGTTCCACTGTGACCTCAATAGAAGCCTACTCTTATTGCGAAAGCATCCAGACAGGGGAGTCAAAGCCAAGAAGAAGGAACCTAAGGACAACGCTCCCCAAGATCCTCTAGCCACCAAAGCTCCAAAGCCAACACCATCGTGCGCTTTATGTGAGGTTGTTGGGCATGCCACCAATAATTGTCCTCAACTTTCTCATCTCAAGCCTTTGGTTCATGAAATGTTTCCTAAGTCTAATATCCCCAAGGTTCAATTTACCTTACCAAGACCAGCCAAGAAACTCAAAATGGTGCGCACAAATCACTGTTGTGCCTTATGCGATCATTATGGTCACTATTCCAATTTTTCCCTCATCTCAACGAATATCGTGATTACCTTCATGTGCTTTTTGAATATGAGACCACTCGTAGTGGATCACCTACTCTACCTATAGATTCAGGTACCACTATTGCACCAAAACAGGGGGACTCTCGCTCCACCATCGTGATCCCTCCCCCCGATGTCGAGATGAAAGACTCCATGGTCCATTTCCTTTACCTATCCTCATCCTTGAGTTCCTCACTGGAAAAAGTTTCTTAGGTTCCTGCGCACTCTTTTATCGAACCTCCTTCATCAGAAGCCCAAGTCTCAACATGGGTAGATTTTTTATCTACTAGTTGGTTGTCTACCATTCCAGATGATGCATATGTGAACCTTCTTTCTCAGGGTGATGCACCAAGTACTGTTGCCACATCATGTAGTGAGTATTCCTCTCATCCACCCATATTCCATTCTGATGAGGACATAATGGAAGCCATGACTACCCCTAATTATCCTTGGGACGATATGCACCATCATGCATACTTCCTTCGATATTTGGAGTCCACCACTATAAATACATCCAGTACGCCCATAACATACTGGGGGGCACATAGGCCCCTACATCTCCTTATCATCCTTTGGAGGATCTTGTGCCAAGTTGGGCTGAGATGCTTGAATCCCTTTTCTGAACACTCGGAACACAATGGCGCTCCACAAACTCCTCTTGCTAAGGGGCATCATTCCCACCTTTGCATACCAGATCAGTCCCCTCCATCACATATGTTTGCGAGTAGTATCCCATGCTTGGAGGCATGATGGTTTTCCCCTAACCATCTTCTCAATTGATTAACATAATTCTCGACCTAGATGCCACTGAATCTAGGTATATTTGATCATCCTCCAATTCCTTGGATAGTTTGTCCTACTGGCGTCTCTGGTGAGCCATATTCACATCACATTTCATAGATGTTTGATACCATATCTTCAAATATTCTAATCTATGTCCAAATAGTCCCTAGTTTGACTTAGTGGGTGAGGATGATTCTAGACCTCCTCCAGTAGCTCATTTTTGTTTTCCTCCCGTCTCTCAAGATGAATACATGAATGTCATTTGGAAAGATTCAAAAGTTGATCCCTCCAAAGACTTGACTAAATTATCTCAGTTTGCAGGTGCATATACAACTGCCATGATCGATAAAGAAATTGAAGTTAATCAATTGATAAAGGAAAAAGATCAAAAGATTAAACAACTTGAAGATTAGCTAAAGGCTGAGAAACAGAAGATTAATCAGTAGGCAATTGAAAGACAACAACAACTATCCCAAGAGTTTGAACAACTAAAACTGGCGCATCATGAAGAGATTAAAGCTAAGGATGAGCAAATAATGTAGCTACAACTCTCAATAGAGCAGTTCAAAGAAAATCCTAAAATTGAAGAGTTTATAGAGGAAGCCTTAGCAATAAATAATTTCTTATCTCAACAGCTAACCCAACTCTGCCAAAAGATATCTCTCATTCATCCATTATGCATCAAAACCAACACACTGGTAGATCAAGGGATGAATTCCAGATTGGAATTTGAGGAAGCAAATGACAAGATTACAGATTATATCTCTTGGCAAAACACAGAAAGGGGAAGGGCTACTAAATTACTAGTGATTGAAGAATCTCATAAAGAGATATTATTCTCAGAATGGGAGACACAATTGATCAAAGCAGAAAGAGCAACTTCAAGGGCTAGGGTGGCAAGGAATAATATCATTGAATTGATAAATGATAATTTACACAACGCCAACTTAACTTTTGAGTGCACCCCTGAAAATATTCCTAAGGTAAAAATATTGGAAAAACAATGGAATCAAGATTCAAACACCAGAGAAAAAAAACTCAAAAAATTAAAAGGTCTCAATTGGGATATGCATTGGATCTATTTGGTCAAACCACATAGCCAACAAATGATAGTCAAATGTCTTGCGGATGCATTCAATCACATGATACCCGAACTCTCAGATGCGGTGTACACAGGTCAATTGCATGCCAGGATGAGTCAACCACTGGAAGTCCAAACTATGCTTGAGATTTGTCAACTAAAGCCACAGGAGGAATGATAGATGTAATGCATCTTTTTGAAGTTATTTTCAATTCTATTTTTGTCATGAAATCCCATATTTTTAGAGAGGTTGTTCCAACCACTCCAAGCATATTTTACGAACAGTTTGTTTTTATTTTTACTATAAAGACCCTTTCATGTCATTTTATAAAGGGTCCTGAATTTGTATTAAAATTGGATTGAAGATGAGAGCACTTCTGCACTTCTTAATTTATTTTTTGTAGAAAGCAAGGATCAAGGTTCAAACTTTTCTTTTTGTAAGCAAATTTCAAAAGGACTTGCATTTTTGTATCTTTTTGGAGTTTTCAGAATAAAAAGGAATGAACCAGACTGTTACTTCAGTAGCATGTTCAAATACATATGGTACTCTTGTGCTATACAACAACCCCCCCACCATTTCAATTTTTGAACTCTTAGTCTTAAAATGCAAAATAAGAAATGGGTCCCCTTTAGAATATAAATAAAAGCAATAAACTTTTGAGTGTAATAGATTTTCCATAAGAGTCATATGAAAATTACTTTTAGAGTATTTAGGACCACTTATCGCAAATCACATTTCTTTAGAACCCTTGAAAATCCATTTGGAGAGCTTGTGATGCAATCATAGACATAACAAAACCCTCATCACAAATTTTTATCAAGGTAAGCCTTTTATACACACAATGTAATAAAAGTATCGCATCTTGCACAACATTAATCCCACCTAATGACTTAAAGCGGCATTGAAACTTTGCGATGCGATAAGGATATAGCAAATCACATATCGATGATTCATAGTGAAGCATCCAAAAAACTCCATTCAAATCTTGTGATGTGATAAGGGTATCGCAAATTGCATATAGCTGATTCATAGTGAAGTGTCCAAAAAACTCCATTGAAATCTTGTGCTGCGATAATACTATCGCAATCGCATATCGTTGATTCATAGTGAAGCGTCCAATACACTGCATTGAGCAATCGCGACGTGATTTAATTATCGCATGTCGTGTTCTCGATAAAACAAAGTGATAAATACTATGAATACATGTGGTAAAGGGATAAATTGATTACAAAGAAATAACGTGATTTTCCAATATTAAAACCCACTATCTCCCCATGCCAACTCAACACTCATCTCAATCGCAACTATGCAAACAAACCTTTTGAGTATCGTGCTTGTTACACTAAAATTTGTCACCATGACTATTTGCAGTCAGTATGGCTCCATCAATAACCATACTGTCCTCCTTGGCAAGTCTTATACCTCTGCTCCTCATGTCAAACTCCAAAAAAGAGAGAAAGCCTTTAAAAAATCAATATAACTCTGGTTCCGCACTTTCTCTTACTCTTACCCGCGGGCCCGCACCTCAAGTACATAATACCTGCGTACTTGTACGCTCTGTCTGTAAAGGGGTGGGTGCGTACCCCTGTAAAAGTCAAAAGGCGCAAGTTTTACTTCAAAAAACTTACTTGCGATCGATTCTAGAGCATTCTAGAAGATGGTTTGACGTGGATTGAGGGCCTCCAGATGGTTCATGCATCCCAATGAAAGAGGAACTTATCTCATGAAGAGGGGAGCTATCCATTTGAAAGAGGGGATTATCCCATTGATGGTGGACCTGTTTAACTTCCTCCAAAGCATTATAAATACAGGCATTGGGCCAGAGGCAAGGGAGGCTGAAAGCTGAACATTCCTAAGGGTAGATGCTGCTGAAATTAGGACTCCCTTATAGAGCTTGAGAGGAGAGATCACATTCCTTTCTTAGCTTCATTTGGAAGTGGGTGAGCTAATCAAAGTAGAGGAGAACTCTTACTCGACCCTGGGAGGGACCTGCACAACACCAAGGCATTGGTTGTAAGGTTTCTTTTGTTTCCAATTAATACAATTAAGTTCATTTTTCTCAACAAGTTGTTATATATAATTTGTTTCATAAACTCCTTGGTCTTTATGATGAATATGTTTTATTATATGAGTTATTCAGGTGCTATGTAATCGTTTGCTTGTTTGTGTATGCAGGCTTCAAGGAGAGGAGCTCATCTGGATCGAAGAGGCTTGGCCGCTACAAACAGCGTTGGACTAAAGGTAAGCCTTAAACACCTGGTTGCTTTTATTTTAAATGCATATTTAGGGAAAGATAGTGCTTGATTGTTTTGTTTGTCACTAGAAAAGCCTTAGTTTCTAGGGAGGTCGGTTTTGTCCGCAAAATTGACTCTTTCCGCATGACAAAATGGCGACTCCGCTGGGGAATCCATGGATTTGATTGATTTTTCTTTTGATTGATACTTTGACCAGAGAAACTGTATTTTCTGTTTCTATTTTTGACTTGATGATTGTGGGATTGGGTGAATTTAGTTAATTTTGAGTTAGTTTTTATTTTTCATAGTTTTGGGAGAGGTACGCACCCTTTGAGTTAAGCACAGTGCGTACCTGTACGCACTTTTGCTTTGTGCACAGAGCGTGGATGCACCTGTGTAAACAGGTTGCTTGCCTACCCTGTCAAAAATTTGAAAATTTTAAATTTTCTCTTTTTTATCAGTTTAGAATTTGTTTATAGGTTTTAGCCATTGCCCAGACCTGCTTGTTCCCTGTCAAAAAACTTTCCTTGGTTAATTTCATTGGCATTCCTACTTTAAGCTTTTATCAATTGGGTGTTTTGAGTCTCTTTTTTGAGAAATTCTTAATTTGATTTCCTTTGGTCATTACTTGGAGGTTTGTCTCAGTCTAAATTGTGTATGAGTGTTAATCGCCTTTGAGTGTTTTTATTTTTTGATATTTGGAACTCTCACCCAATTTTCTTCACTTGCACTTGATTGGTTCTTAGATTACATTAGAATCATCTTGTGTTTGAGAATTCTCTTGCATAGATCACATTTGCATAATTAGAATTCTCATTTTCAGAATATGAATGAAAAATGTGCATAGATTACATTTGCATACTTTTCAAGTGAATTGTGCATAGATTACAATTGCATAGTTTACATTCTGAAAAATCAATCGTAGATTTAGATCAGTTTTCTTTGATTTGAATTTACACACAAAAATAAAAATAAAAATAAAAATAAAACTTTTTGGAATTGATTTGCATTAGTTTTTCTTGATGAAATTAGTGCATTAGAGAATTTGTTATATTTTCTCTTAGTGATCAATTTCTTGCATTGTTGGAAGTGAATGGAAACTCTCTCCTTACCTTAGTTAGGATTCATCGAATTGAAAAGATTACATTATCATGTTCGATTGCATTCAGTTTTGAGTTGGGTCATAACACCATTGGTTTCGTATCCATTTACCCATTTGAGTAATAACAGCCTTAATAACACAACGCTTAATTAAAATTCATCTAGTAATATTTTTATTTTCTAGGGCTCTGATACACCAACATAGCTTAGGCTAGTGTCTTGGAGTAGGGAGTAATTAACTCTCCAAGATAGTAAAACAAACAAGTAGCTGTATCTTGCGGTAGGAAGCAATCCAATTGTTGCATTTATGCTCTGGGAAAGCTCCTCTTAAAGGAGAAGCACGAGATTGTGTCCGAACCAGTGTGGGAATCAATCCTTCCTCATTGGGAACGATGCCAGATATTCACGTATTAAAAACGGTAAACCTCAGATTAACCATTGTCGAGGAGCTTGGGGTCACTTGTTGGTAAGCCTTGGATTATGTCAAGGAGCCTTCAAGGGGATTGAGCTTGCTACTCTGCCCTTGCGTGCCTATCGGATCGTAGACTGTTCCCCCAGGTATATTTGTTTCAGTTGGTAACCTTAGTGGCCATATTCTTTAGGATTCTTTCTAAGGTGACAGTGGTGGGAAGATCCCACTGTACCTGGAGCAGACGTCGGCTAGACTCACTTGGATTTTCTGGGGGGTTTTCTTCACTCGAGATGGTTTAGTGGAGAAACTTGTGCCAGTCTATTCATTAAGCAGGTTGTCGGGGTAACTGTTCCAACCACTATTTCTGTATTGAATTCTGCGACGTTGGATTTCATCACCAACTAGTGTTTTTGGTACGGAAAGTTATTGTTTGTGTGTGGTTTGACTCCTAGATTTGATAGTGCGTGTTAATTTGTTTGTTATTACTTTTAGAGACCATATGTGTGAATTGTGAATTGTTAATTTTAGTTTTAAATTGTTAATAAAATTCACTGAAGTTGAATATAATGGCAACTGTTCCAGAATTTACCAACCTAGGAACCCCTCTTAACGAGGATCCTAGTACTTTTCCTTTCTTTGGAAATGTTGGTCCTCCTTATATGGCTACTTTGTCATTACCTAGATTTACAATAGAATTACCGATATGGTTATTTTCAACTTCGTTGGCCCAAAATACTCCAATTGTTCCACCTCAACTGAATGCTTCACCTCAACGGAGTTCACCATCTCAACATCACCAACCTTCTGTTGACCCTTTACCTTCTTCGCCTAATTTTTCTTCCTCCATTTCTTCCTCTTCGCTTGGTAAAAGCCTCGATGCTAGTAACCAGGTGGCTAAGAAGAAGAAGAAAGGGAAGAAGAAGAAGAAGAAGAAGAAGAAGAAGAAGAAGAAAGCTAAGAAAGAAGTCAACCAACCAACCACGACTGTAAGTGTTAGTTGTGTTGAGGAAAACTCCGACATGCATCGTAAACCCAAATACCCTTGCAGGCTTTGTAAGGGTGACCACTTCCTTATCAATTGTCCTGGTATTCCAAAGGTCTTGGAAGTATGGTCAGAAAAATCACATCAACTTTCCATTGATCCATCAACCAGTGATAGTCAGGTTCCTGGGAAAAAGAGTAAAGTTAGGTTTCCTTGTAAGTTATGCAAAGGGAGTCATCAAACTCACGTTTTCTCTCACATGGATGAAGCCTCAACATTGTTGGAAAACCTTACTGTTCCACAGCAAGAATTTCCAACTGGTTACCGTAAACTTTCTCCCAACCTATCGTCAACTGACGGAGTGATTGATCTAATTTCAAGTACAGTCGATCACACTCTTCCATTGGAGAGTGAAACTCATGTCACTCAGGTTGATGATCCATTAGTTGATCAAGTGGTTGATTCAATTTCACATTCGGTCGATCCCACTTTCCCTTTAGAGAGTGAACTTCATACCGCTCAGGTTCTTTTTGTTACATCAGATTCTTCTACGCCGGGGGGCATTTCACCTGTTTCTATAGAACCCCCTCCAAGTACAGAGGTCTTTTCCTTTGATTGGAATAGACTGACAGAACCTCATCTTCCTTCCTCCATCCCTTTCCAAATCATTGTCAAGGCTGGTGGTAGGGACATACATCACACACAGGTAGATGAAGGTGCTTCTGTTAGTATATTATCCTCAACTGCTTGGAAAGATTTGTGTTCCCCTCAGCTTGTGCCTATTACGCAGAATCTGAAAGCTTTTAACAGAACCATTAGTGAACCTTTAGGGATCCTTCCTAAGTTTTCTATTACCTTGGAAGGTAAAACTGTCTGTATTGATCTTATGGTAGTTCGAGGTCCCTTGGATTTCAATTTACTCCTTGGGCGAGACTATGTTTATGCAATGAAAGCTGTCGTATTGACACTCTTTCGCGTGATGTCTTTCCCTCACAATGGAAATATTGTGACTATAGACCAACTTTCGTTCCCTAGTCTTGTTTCAACTACAAATAATATGACACCCCTAAATGTTCTTGATTCTAAAGTGGTATCTACCCCGCCACGGGTTAATTATGTGGCAACTGGTCCCATGTTTTCAGTTACCGATGTAAGTGAGCCTCTCACCGTTTGCTCATCTTCCTTTGATTTAGATCTGGTAATTAACATGGAAAAATCTATGGGATTATTTGAACGCGATGTTCTTATCCCTTTTGAGTCCCTTGACATGTGTTCCTTCCAGAGAACTCTTCTTCCTTCTGATGAAGACCTCTTGGAAGCCATGATCAAGGTGTGTCCATTGACATGTCTCTCTTCCAGTTGGAAGCCATGATCAGTGAAAGCGAGGATAGTTCCTTTTCCTATGCCAACCTCGTTAAAAAATGAAACAGGTGTCCACGAGGATAGTTTTTTCCTGTATCAACCTCGTTAAAAAATGAAACAGACTGCTATGAGGATAGTTCTTTTCCTGTGTCAACCTCGTTAAAAAATGAATCAGTTAATCGAGGAAAGTTCCTTTTACTGTGTCGACCTCGTTAAAAAAATGAATCAGTTGGTTAGAGCATAGTTCCTTGTCTTGTGTCAAGCTCATTAAAAAATGAAACAAGGATTTTAGAGCATAGTTCCTTGTCTTGTGTCAAGCTCATTAAAAAATGAAACAAGGATTTTAGAGCATAGTTCCTTATCTTGTGTCAAGCTCGTTAAAAAAAGAAACAAGGCGTCATGAGCATAGTTCCTTGTCTTGTGTCAAGCTCGTTAAAAAATGAATCAAGGTTTTTAGAGTAGAGTTTTTGTTAGGTAGATTGTAGAGAGTAGAAGCAAGGATAGTTTGTTCCTCTCTCAACCTCGTTAAAAAATGAAATTGGATGTTTCAAGGAAAATTCCTGTTACTGAGTCAACCTCGTTAAAAAATGAATCAGGTTAGAGCATAGTTCCTTGTCTTGTGTTAAGCTCATTAAAAAATGAAACAAGGATTTTAGAGCATAGTTCCTTGTCTTGTGTCAAGCTCATTAAAAAATGAAACAAGGATTTTAGAGCATAGTTCCTTGTCTTGTGTCAAGCTCGTTAAAAAAAAGAAACAAGGCGTCATGAGCATAGTTCCTTATCTTGTGTCAAGCTCGTTTAAAAAATGAAACAAGGGTTTTGAGGATAGTTCTTTTCCTGTGTCAACCTCACTAAAAAATGAAACAAATCCCACGAGTCTTTCCAAGATTTCGAAAGTAAAACTTCATTTCATCCACCTGGTTGAATGCAATGAAGCTTGGGGGGCATGTACCTTGATTTGCATTATTATGCTGGGGGCATGCGAACTTATAACAAGCATGGTTTTTCGTTTCAAGCTTGCGTAAACATGAAACCGAATCCGAGCATAGTTCTTTTCCTGTGTCAAGCTCGTTAAAAAATGAAACAAATCCTCCTCTAATTAAGTCGAGAGTTTGACTAGATCTCATAAATGTTAAGTTGTATATTTAGGTTAGTTATTTCAGTTTTTTGCATAATTGTCTTACAATTTTAGGTCGAATCTTTCATTCTCGTAACTGAACCTTCATTCCATCCAGCTAATAATTACCAGTAGTGTACTTAGTTGAATGAAATGAAGCTGGGGGGGCATGCACTCTAGCAATTATGCTTAGGGGGCATCAAGCACAGTTTTCTCTCTGTTTCAAGCTTGTGTAAAAATGAAACTACTTTGAAGCATAGTTTTTCTCTGTTTCAAGCTTTTGTAAAAATGAAACCTATTTCGAGTCAATTTCAGTTATTTTCAAGACTCGTTAAACTCATGAAAATACCGAGATTATTTTGCTATCTTTCATTCTCGTAAAACAAATGAAAATGCCGAGTTCTTTCCGTCTTTTCCTGCTTGTAAATTAAATTGAAAGTCGGCCATATGAGTACATTTTTATCATTTTTTCGAACTCATTAAAACTTACGAAAAAGTGAAAACCATGAGTACATTTTTGTCATTTTTTTGAACTCGTTAAAACTTACAAAAAAATGAATCCTTGGAGTTCTCTTTTAAGCCCTTTTCAGACTCTCAAAATATGAAAAGATTGCCGAGTTTTTCTTTTTAAACTCGTTAAAACGGAACTAAAAAGACGGTCCACTTACAGCTCTTTTCCGACCGTAAAAACATGAAAAGATTGCCAGATTTTTGTCGTTTCAAATTCGATATTGGTTATAAAACGACGTGTCATTGATCGCTTTTTTACCTTTTCGGGTCAAAGGCATTAATGACGAAAAGTACTCCTTGGTTGTAAAAGATCAAGCAGTTCTCTCAAGTATTATTTTATACTTTTTCGGGCTTGGGAGACACAAATTTACGAAAAAGGTCAACCCTGGAGTCTTCTTAAGTTTTTCAGACTCTCTAAAATTGAAAAACGCCGAGTTTCTCCTATACTGGACTCGTTAAAATTTCACAGTAAAGGACCTGTTCGATTACAAACAGGAACGGACCACTCCTTATTAGGGTTCGAATCTAAACTAAGTTGGACTCATCTGAAGGATGAGCTTATAATCAAGCAAATGTTATCCTCCTCAAGCTTGTAAAAAATAAAGAGGTACTTGCCAGAAATGGTGGGGGTAAAGAGAGGAAAATGAGCCTATTTGTTATACTTTGTCTCGGAAAAGCCTTATCACCACTCTTGAACACGACACTTTTCATTCACCTGGGTTGGGAAATCCTTTGCCTAATAGTTGATCAAACCATATTGAAAGTCTTCAGCCGGTTTCCGGGTATTAACTTTGGGACAATTGTCACCAAACCATCTGTAGTGTCGTTATGTGTTCAAGAGGAGTCTTGCAAATAAACCATTCATCTGAAAAATATCTGTCATCCATCTTGACCATCCCTGAGTCAGTCCTTACAGCTACATTTCTTCAACTTGATCTATGATTTTGTGTTTTGGGCTTACCTGCAACGGATCACTTTCTATCGACTTCAGTTCATTATCTAGAAAGATGATCTAGAAATCATCAGTACCTTGGGATCTGCATGCCTCAATGGCAGGTTTCTCGCCTTTGACGACAGGTTACATCAATGACCTTCGATCAAGGGATTCTGTGACATGTTCGACATCAACACATTCACTCACATCTCACGGATTGTATTGGGTACTTTGAGAGCCATTGACATCACTGGTGGTCTCTCTCACACTTGTTAACAGTTTACATCATTGACTGGTAATCAAGTGGTTTCTACCATGTTCGACATCAACTCATTTATTCGCATGGATAGAATCGTACTATTTCGGGAAGCAAAAATGAAGACCCTGGATCTAGTTTCCGCCATCCAGGCTGCGAGGAGTTTTGTATTCATTATACAGTAGACTAATTATAAATAGATGGCTGCGTCCATACTATGTCTACATGTGTCTATGATTATGATGTATTGCGAAATCATTCCTATATCAGAGCAGTAGTTAGTTTGTTAGTTAAGTTTTTGATCTGAGTATGGGAATTCCTACCTCAGCGATGATATGATCTCATATATGTATTTTGTGTTGAATATTTGCAGGTTCCGACTGGGTTCTCCACAAGATAATCCTTGAAATGATAAAGTGCTTCACCCTTCCTAGATGATATAAAACCCTGATCTACTACAGACCTCTCACTTTAGGGGGCAATCTGTTACACTAAAATTTGTCACCATGACTATTTGCAGTCAGTATAGCTCCATCAATAACCATACTGTCCTCCTTGGCAAGTCTTATACCTCTGCTCCTCATGTCAAACTCCAAAAAAGAGAGAAAGCCTTTAAAAAATCAATATAACTCTGGTTCCGCACTTTCTCTTACTCTTACCTGCGGGCCCGCACCTCAAGTACATAATACCTGCGTACTTGTACGCTCTGTCTGTAAAGGGGTGGGTGCGTACCCCTGTAAAAGTCAAAAGGCGCAAGTTTTACTTCAAAAAACTTACTTGTGGTCGATTCTAGAACATTCTAGAAGATGGTTTGATGTGGATTGAGCGCCTCCAGATGGTTCATGCATCCCAATGAAAGAGGAACTTATCCCATGAAGAGGGGAGCTATCCCTTTGAAAGAGGGGCTTATCCCATTGATGGTGGACTTGTTTAACTTCCTCCAAAGCATTATAAATACAGGCATTGGGCCAGAGGCAAGGGAGGTTGAAAGCTGAACATTCCTAAGGGTAGATGCTGCTGAAATTAGGACTCCCTTATAGAGCTTGAGATGAGAGATCACATTCCTTTCTTAGCTTCATTTGGAAGTGGGTGAGCTGATCAAAGTAGAGGAGAACTCTTGCTAGACCCTGGGAGGGACCTGCACAACACCAAGGCGTTGGTTGTAAGGTTTCTTTTGTTTCCAATTAATACAATTAAGTTCATTTTTCTCAACAGGTTGTTATATATAATTTGTTTCATAAACTCCTTGGTCTTTATGATGAATATGTTTTATTATATGAGTTATTCAGGTGCTATGTAATCGTTTTCTTGTTTGTGTATGCAGGCTTCAAGGAGAGGAGCTCATCTGGATCGAAAAGGCTTGGCCGCTACAAACAGCGTTGGACTAAAGGTAAGCCTTAAACACCTGGTTGCTTTTATTTTAAATGCATATTTAGGGAAAGATAGTGCTTGATTGTTTTGTTTGTCACTAGAAAAGCCTTAGTTTCTAGGGAGGTCGGTTTTGTCCGCAAAATTGACTCTTTCCGCATGACAGTGCTTGTAACTCCCGATTTTCGATACACGATTATTACACAAATATTAAAATAATGCAATCGCTGATCACAAATCATAGAGTCACGACACCTATTCTACAAAAGACCGTTACAATACTTGCAATGTGACATATGGTTTCAGCATTAAAGTTTCACGTTGGAAGTTGCGGTAAAGCATTAAGGAGCAGTTATGGGTAAGTCCTTTGAAGATTTCATCCGTGATATCTAAGCAAAATATAACAACTCATGCATCTAATGCGCTTAACTGTATTTGGTCCGTAATTTGTATTATCTCTTCTCAAGTTTTTCGATTGTTACGCTCTTCTTTCTCATTTTGCAGAATTGGCTGAGGATCACAGAATCAGGGAAGATGTCTAAGAAATGTCGGAAAGCAAAGGACCCGTTGTAGTGGAATAATCACCAACAAAAGTGATGGTAATTGCAAATACTAGCTGTCTAGGCCTTGGTAAAATCTCGTGGGAAGGCATGTATGCTTTACTAGAAGCAGAAGATCCAATGGAGATAGAAGAAGAAGCAACAACGGATGGAACCGATAAAACAGAAAGCATGCTCAATGATTTGGCCAGCTCCTTCCTCCATAAAATAACAACCCGAGCCAAAGTATTACCATATAATGATTTAGTGAGATGGGTAATTGAAAGTATTAATATAACGGATAGAGCTTATTTTCACAGCCAATGGGAGGATGCTCGGGACATTCAAGCCTGAAGATGTCAAGAAGATGTATCATTTACCAGATTCCCAGCGACACTACAACAAGGCATTTCTGGAAGCTTTCGCTAAAGAGAATGACATAGTCAGACCCTATCAAATAGTGGAGACATTTTCAAAACAAGCATAAACACGAATCTTCGGGTATGTACTCTGTGGACTCCTTAGAACCTATGTATTGTTATGCTGCTGTTATGGTATGTAGGCTCTTTGGAAGCCTTGATTCTGCTAGGTTTTCTATAGAAATGGTCCCATTAATAGAAGCGTCAATTAATTCATTCATTATGGATTGGGAAATCATTCTATCAGATAAAATGGCCAGTCAAATATTAGATTATAGAGCTTGGAACAAATTTGTCACCACCTGAGTCGTGCCCCCATTTTATATGATCGCCTACATAATGGACACAATCTATTTTAATTCTAACTTTCCCATTCTAGGTTGGAAATGGATTGTTCAAGATCCAACCCCCATTCATATTTATCATAAGTATCTATGGAAGTCCGACTACAAGAATCATATCTACATAATTTCCCATGGCTTTGTTTTACTTGCTCCTCGTGTGTCTGACGAAGCCAACATTGACTTAACTTCAATCGACAGTTGGTTTGGAGAAGAAAAATTCACCTATATTGCAATTTTTTGGAGTATCACAAACCCTCATGTCCTTCCACTCTATATTCCAGACAAGCTATTAGCAAGAGAAATAGCATACCAGATAGTGGAAAAGGAGATGACTAGAAACCTTAAAGACTCTAAAAAACAAGTGTGGCCTCCATTTCCCCTTCACTATGGCACTTATACATCGCATGATTTTAAACATGCTGATAAAGAAGTAGAGAAAACTAAGGACCTGAGTCTAGCAGTAATTCCTAAGAGACAATATGATCAAAACAAGGTCACTTACAATTTCACCAGTCAGGTGAAAATTAACAAATTTATCCATGAGGAGGATGAGTTTGATGATTTATTCGCTTCTACAGAGTAATTCTCACAACTCATTTGGCAAGATTCAAACTGGGAGCCACAAAGATGGATAAATTCATGGAATACAGGACACAGAGGTTACAAACATTGCCTCTAGATTTATTGAATACTACTCCTACTATTCAGCAAGCAGAGCACAGCAATGAGCAGGCTATTGAGGAGATTTCCAAGGAAGGGGAAACAATTGAAAAAAGCAGCGAACCCTTAGCACAGATGTTAATATTGACCCCATCTTGATAAATGAATGGGAGCAATTTGATTAGCAGATCAAAAACCAGAGCGACCCCCAAAACAGTATCGCATCAGCATTGCCCACAACAAAATAGCCCATCGTTACTGGGAGTACTATTGAAGAGACACCTAGAACAAAAATAGTTTAGAAATAGATTGAAATAATCCCTGAAAATCCTTCAAGTGAAATAACATTAAATATTGCAGAAATACCACCTTTGGATGTCTTTTACAGCCCAAAGCACAGGGTTGTAGTCAGGAAACAAAGGAAAAAGAGGAAAATTGACCAGACATCATCCATAGCTCCTCAATCGGAATTTATGAATGTTATATGGAAGGATTCAGAGGTCAATCCTTCTGAGGATTTGACTAAGTTATCCCAATATGCAGGGGCTTACACAGCTGCCATAATTGATAAGACCAGTGAAGTTCATTTATTAATCAAAGAAAAAGATCAAAGGATTGATCATCTTGAAGAGAAAACAGCAACAGAGAAACAGAAGATTAATCAGCTTGAGGAATAGTTGGCCAAGGAAAAACAGAAGAACGAGCAACTTAAAGTGCAATTAAACCTGGAGAAACAAAAGATTGACCAGCATGCCATCCAGAAACAACAACAGTTGTCCCAGTAGCTCGAACAACTTCAATTGACACATCAACAAGGAATGAAAGCTAAAGAGGAGCAAATCTCACAGCTACAACGTTATATAGAACATTTCAGAGATTATCCTAAGGTCGAGGAATTCAAGAAGGAATCCCTAGAAGCAAATAAGGCCTTATCACAACAGCTCAATCTCCTTTGCCATAAAATATCGCTTGTCGACCCATTATGCATCATAACTACATCGCCGACTGATCAGCCAGTTAATACCAAATTAGAATTTGAGGATACAAATGACAAGGTCTCAAACTTCCTCAAATGGCAAAGCATAATGGAAGGCAAAGCTGCTAACCTACCGAAAATTCAAGAGTCGCATAAAGAAGTATTGTTTTCGGAATGGGAAACACAGTTAATAAAGGCAGAAAGGGCTACTTCCAGGGCTAGAGCTATAATGAACAATGTGATAGAGCTGGTAAATGATAATTTATATGGAGTCAATTTGATTTCTGAATGCTCCCTTGGAAAGCTCCAAAAAGAGAAAATGTTAGAAAATCAATGGAAGCAGGATTTGGCCACCAAAGAAGAACAACTCAGCAGAGTACAAAGCCTTACTTGGGATGAATTTTGGTCCTTTTTGGTTAAACCGCACAGTCAACAGATGCCCATCAAATGCCTTACCAACGTTGTTGATTGCATGGTGCCCGAGCTTTCAGATGCCACGTACATGGGACAACTACACTCAAGGATGAGTCATCCTTCAGAAATTCAAAACATGCTCTCAATTTGTCAGTTGTGGGTACAGGAGCATAAATAGATACAATGAATCTTTTCAATGACAATCGCACTACTATTTTTGCAATTCAAATCCCAGATTTTAATGTTTACAGTTCCAACAACTCTAAGCGATTTATGTTGATAGTTTGTTTTAGTTCTATTATATAAACCCTTTCATGTTATTGAAGAAAGGGTCCTCAATTTGTACAAAAATTAGACTTGAGAAGTTACACTTCTGCACTTCTAAATTTATAATTTTTATGAGCAGTGGATCAAAGTTTCAAATTATTGTGAAAGAACTTTTTCAAGACCTGCATTTTTGTATCTCCCGGAAGTTTCTGGAATAAAGAGGTGGAACCGGAATGTTATTCACAGGTCAAGACTCAAATCCATGTGGTATTTCTATCACTGTTCTTTTTTTTCTTGGTTTAATTAGCATTTCATTTAATTTTCTATTGTTGATCTATTCACACAGTTCAAGCAATTCTATATTGAGTCACTTTTGAACGATTTAGAATTGTTACATTAGAGATATATATCAGTGATAAATATTATGATGTCATGCGATATGTTTTTATAATTACTTTGTTTAATTTCTTAAACAAAGTAATCATTATTTGAATGCATCTTTCTATGGATAAGTAAATCATCTATATGATTGTTTGTCTGCTAGGAATTATCAAGAATCGCATTGTTATAAGATTACCCGGGTTATATAGGTATATTTGTATATTTTAAAGTCATAGATTAAACTATTGGCATTATGATACAAGTGTTGTCCTTGATGGCAACTCACACAGATGACAGTTCATAGTCAGTAGCAAAGAGTTGATGATCAGACTACAAAGAATGAAGAAAGAAGAGTATATACACAGGTTCACTATATACCAAGTCGCATACATATGTAGGTTATATGCAGGTTCACTATGTACCAAGTCCCGTATATACACAGGTTCGCTATATACCAAGTAGGGTATACACACAGGTTATACACATAGGTTCACTATATAAAAAGGCACGTATACACGCGGGATTGCTGATCAAAAATCGCATATGCGTATGCACACACTTTCATGCATAGAAAAGCGCGTACATGTGGGAAAGCTTATTTTTGGGTCTGTGGTATTTCGACCTATGGTTTTGGTCCTTGGTATTGCGTCCAAAGTGTTGAACCCAGGTATTGGGTCCCTAGTATTGGTTCTCAATGGTTTTGGACCATGGTATTGAGTAAGGTATAAGACTATAAAAGGAGAAGAAGATCATTAGGCAAACGTATTAAGAAAGTCTTGAATATCTGATGAAGTATGAGATCCAATATGCAGGTTATGGGTTCATGATGCATTGCTTAATCTAAGCTAAGGAGGAATCTCAACGGTTGATGGAGAACAAGATCTAAGGACAGATCGAGATCTAATGGCTTGGAATGAATCATCTCTATATGGTTTGATCTTGTTTAGTCTAGATCTATATACTGACACATGTAATCTTTTGTAAATGTTATGATCTGGGTATAACTCAAGTTTGGAATAACTGCAAATCATGAATGAATATTTACATATGTATACGTTGGTTGAATGTGATAAAAGAGCGTACATACGCAGGTTAGATACATCTAAGTAGCATATACCATATGAGCTATGATGTTTGAAGTTACAGGTGTTTCTGGTTGTTGATGAGTTCTGATGACTGTTTACTAGTGTCAGTATTCTGCATATTCAGATTGGTTGATTATGTTTAGCTTCAGTATTGATGGATGAGATCTATAATGGATCAATATTAGAATGACTTATTTTTATGTGATCTGATGAACTAGATCTGGTTGCTAACATACATATTATTTTTGTATATGTAATGATCTGGGTATGTCTGAAGTCAGGAAGTGGAGCGAAGTTATAAGTAAGTAATTAATGACATATACGTTGGTTCGCCTTGGTGAAGTTGCGTATACACGCTGGTTCGGCACTTCCAAGTAGCGTATGCACTCTGATGCATGATTTTTGATGATACAGTTGGTTCTGAATATTGTTACAAATTTCAGTGTTCTGCTTTGTGTTCTGGTGACTGCATTTTGTTGACAGGGTTTTAGTGATTCAGTATTGGGTGATTCAGAGATTGATGATGCTAGTGTTGATTGATTGTGTGCTTTAATGATATTGATGGGTCCATTATGAAAATTAGATGAAAGGTGGCCTTCAGATTATGGTGTTGTGCTTCAGGAGTATCCAGTCTAAAAATTTATGAAATGAGGTACCTGGAGGAAGAAAGAAAAGGTTGTAGCCTTCTGTAGGTCGGCATCTACATACTAGTACATCAGACAAGAGCTAAGGGGGTGATAGCTCCCTTCCAGTAGCAGCTGGAAAACGAGTAAAGGTTAGAGCATTTCAGTAGGTCGGCACCTACGTACTAGTAAATGGATCGGCTAGTACAAGAGCTAAGGGGGTTGTAGCTCCCTTCTAGGAGAGTCTGGAGAACGAGAGAAGGTTGTAGCCTTCTGCAGGTAGAAGCCTGTGTACTGGTATAAGACTGCACCAATTCAGAACCATTGTAAAAGAAGTTTCTTATTAAAAAGAAGATTGAGACAACTTGCAACAGGTGGTTTTCACCCACATTGGGTTTCCACCTTACATCATGGTGTTCATGTGTGCTTCTTGTGTGTGATGATCTATTCTATTTTACTGCTCCTGTTTACTGTTCATATGGTTAATAATGTTCTGATGCACTCATTAAGGATCAACTAACTGAATCATAAGTTTACTGGATATACGCTTGTTTCATTACACACAGTTGTGTATACACACGGTTTGCCTTAATTGAAGTAGCATATATGAATCTTAATATGGAAATGAAAAATTTATATTGATTTAATAATACTGATTCACCCCCCCCCCGCCCCTCTCAGTATTATTTCCAACATGAACCATCTACCATCTCCGATATACATTTTAAAGCATTCATTCGTTAAACCACAAATTATTTGGAAACTGGTCCCATAACCCTCGGTCGGAGCCACCATCCCAAATGGAAAAGGAGTTGTACTAAGGTCCAGACCTGGTGGTTATCCCCCAATGTTGGTGCTACGATTTTAGAGGCATCAACATTTTTGGTGCTAGAAGGAGGGCCTAACTATGAATGGTGAGTAAATCTAAATCCATAGGCCATCCTAAGAGTAAAACTCCCTCACCATCTCCTCCAACTTCTCCTTCACATTCTAAATCCCCTATTCCTAACCGAGAAGTTGAAAAGAATAATATAACGCCCACTGCTGAAATCCTAAACACACCAGATAATTCTTCTCCTGAACCCCCTAAAGTATAGTCTTTGATTCATAAATTACAAGGGTTTTTGATATCCCAAGAACAATCTAAGTTATCCCAAGGCATTGTGACTTCAAAATACATCCCATCATAACCGCTTGCTAGAGCGAATAGTGAAAAACTTGATATTCCACCAGTGGAATTTCCTTTACCAAGTCGAAAAAGGGCTAGGAAAACACCATCAGAATCTAACAGTGAGACTTTGTCCTCATCACCATCGATTCCATCCATACCATTGCAAGATCATTCATCCCTTTCCCAACTTCAAATCATAGCCCAAACAAGTACAGGAACTTCAACATCCTCTACCCAATCACTTTCTACCCCTTCATCACCCTCTTCTACTGTTAGCTCCATGATGGCACATAATCAACCTCAACCAAGGCCATGGACCAATCTAGGAGCAGTCAGAATGCCTGCACCTTTGAGCCAATTGCCAGCTCATCCTAAAAAATGGTTACCAAAATTTAATCCTAACATTGGCCTGTTAGCAAAAGAACATATAAATAATTTCATGTTATCAATCAACTTGAATGGAGTAACGGAAGAAGATGTTGTTGTTAGACTATTTCCATACACTCTACAAGGAGTAGCAAGATCATGGTACTTTTCATTACCACCAAGTTCCATCAATAGATGGGATGCTTTCCAGGAGCAATTTCTAACTAATTTTGGAGACGATAGTTCTACAGAAACTTTGATCAATGATCTCTCCAATCTTAAATCCAAATCAAAAGAACCCATCAAAGACTTCAACTCACGCTTCAATAAGCTGTTGAATAAAATTCCTGCGACATCCAAGTGTAGAGAAGAAGTCCGAAATGAATGGTATATCTCTACCTTGCCTTCAAACATAGCCATTTTCGTTGATAGAGCTGCTAAACCAACATTAGCAGAAAATATGAAGGAAGCAATCGCTATTGAAAAACGTATCCTAGCTTTGGAAAAGAAAAACACTATAGAAGAAAGGAAATCCAAAAAGGTTACCTTTAGAGATCATTTAAAGAAGAAATCAGCCAAGGATCCATATGACATGGAAGGTTTACAAAAATTTCTTAAAAGTCTAATGAAATGGTTGAAATAAGAAAGCAGGTAGCTAAGGCTTCTACCAAAAAACCTTTTAGGAACTTTAAAAGAAATCAGCCGACGGATCCTAAACCACCTAATTGTATATCTAATGCCGAATCTGATCTGGAAGATGATGAAGATGAAGATACAGTTTTATCAGCTGAAGAAATGGAAGAAGATGAAACAATTGAATGTCATGGAATGTGGGACTTTATCTTACCCAATTCTGATAATGAAAGTGAACAGGAAGCTCTCCCAGTAAATACTAGAAGCAAAAGTATAGCTGAGCCTAATCAGGTAAATTCTAAGAAGAAAAACTCAAGTCCTATTACTAAAGACAAAGCTCCCATAAAGAAAACTCTTGTTGCACCTCCCCACAATCAACCATCATCCTTCAATCCTCCCTCATCATCTAAAACACTAGTAGTGTTAGACTTTGGATTATAACATTGTGGAAGACATGAAGAAGACTCGAGCAAATATTTATTTGCATGAACTTAGCAATATCAAACATCAACAAAAGTTTCTCCTTAAAGAATTAAATGTCAAACCTTATTCTTCTCTTCCAACTAGTGTATTATCCAAGGTTGCTAAACGATCAGGTAAGCCACCATCTGATAAAGTAGATGCTATTGATGTTGTTTTAGTTGGGGACAGGTCAAATTCTCATACTCCTCCTTTTCTCTTGACTTATGAGATCTACAATAGAAACTTGCATAACTGCTTGATAGATTCAGGGGCTTCGTCGAATATAATGCTAGCCTTCGTTTGCTCCAAATTAAATATTGGGCCCCAGAAGTCCGTAATTCACATTGTTCAATTAGATCGAACTAAGGTTCAAGTTTTAGGAGAGATAAATTCAGTTACTATCAGATTAGCAGCTGATCCCAGGGTTGTCCAAAGAATTGATATATTAATCGCTAACATCCCTGAGTTTTATGGTCTTATTCTGAGCAGAGATTGGTCCGAAAAACTTCACGGTTATATTTCGACTGATTGGTCTCACATGTGGCTTCCCTATAATGGGAAACCAAATCAAATCAGAATAGATCACGAAAAACATTTGACTCATACAGTAACTGAGTTTGAATGAGAGAATCAACCTGTATCCTTCAATAATAATATTCTCAGAAACTATTCAGTTGAGTCATTTTTTGGGAATTTTAATTCTTAGCAATCTCCTTTTCCTGTTAATAATGTCATATCGCAAATTGAAAATTTTTCTCATGTTGATCCCTCAAAGTGTGTTAGTGTGGTAGATGAATTTGTAAATAAGCCTGTAAATAAGCCTTTATTTTGGTCTTTGTATTTCGATGGATCAAAATCCAATGACGATGCAGTAGCGGGATGTATTTTAGTTAGTCCAGAAGGGGAAAAATCCATGTTATCATGTAGATTAGAATTTGAGTGTACTAATAACACTGCGGAATATGAGGCATTGATTCAAGGGCTCTATAAAGAAATAGGCCTGAATATCCAATATTTGAAAGTATTTGGTGATTCTGAGATTGTTATTAAGCAAGTAAAAAATATTATCCTTGGTCTTTCAGGTCATCTTAAACATTATCAATCACTTGCTCAAGATCTCATCACTCATTTTCTAACATTTGACATTTCTCTTATTCCTAGATCACAGAATGCAATAGCCGATCTTTTGGCTAATGTTGCTTCTAAGTTCCTTCCATCTGAGGATTATAGTCTAGATAGATTTTCAATTGAATTAATTTTTCGACCATCTGTCCCAGATAATGTCACCAATCAGCATGTATTTAATCACGATGAGGATATCTTAAATTTCCTAACTTCTGAAGGATCTTATGACGAGCAGATTATCGATGAAAGCGATCATGATCTTCAATTAAAACAAAGACTCAATGAAAATCCTATTCCTAAATCTATGGTCAAGCTAGAAGATATTTATTATATTAAGGATAGATTCAAAAGGGTCACTAATGCAAAGCTTCAAAGTTTTACTTTAAGGTTTGAATTAGTAAATCTTGGCACTGAGGCCAAATCCCAGAATGTCAATCTAGGACTTGGACTTTCATTAGATGAAAGATTTTCTTTCCTCAGATTATTAAAGAAATAAAAAAATGTTTTTGCTTGGAATTACGAAGATCTGAAAACTTATGATACCTATATTATCCAACACACAATTCCAATGATTTCTAATGAGAAACTTGTACAACAGAAGCTAAGGAAAATTCACCCAAATCTTGAAAGTCAAATCAAAGCAGAGTTGAATAAACTTCTTAAAGCTAAAAAAACCTTTCCTGTCAGACATTCTAAATGGGTTTCAAACTTGGTACCTGTGAGGGAAAAAAATGGTGATATTAGAATCTACATAGATTTTAGAAATCTCAACAAAGCATGTTTGAAAGATAATTTCCCATTGCCAACCATGGAACAAATACTTCAATTAGTTGCTGGCTCAAAGTTAATGTCTTTTCTTGATGGCTTTTCAGGATATAATCAGATACTAATACATCTAGATGACTGATTAAAGACTACATTCCGGACTAAATGGGGAACATATGCTTATCAGAAGATGCCTTTTGGTTTGATAAACGTTGGAGCTACTTTCCAATGAGCCATGGATATAGCCTTCAAATGTTTGATCAATAGAACAGTCATTGTTTACTTAGATGACATAAATGTCTATTCTAAGAAAAGGACCAATCATCTACATGATTTAAAACCAATCATTCTTTGACCTTAATCAAGGTAAGCTCTTAGGTTTTATTGTATCCAAAGATGGAAAATACATTGATCCGGACAGGATAAAAGAAATTGCTGATATTCCTTTGCCACATAACAAGAAATCTATGCAATCATTTTTGGGATAGATAAATTTTGTGAAAAGATTTGTCCCTGATTTTTCTCAAATAGTTTTACCCTTGCAATCTATGACTAAGAAAAATTCAGTTTTCAAAAGGGGACATAACGAAAAAGAAGCTTTTGACTCGATCAAACAAGCAATCATTAATGCTCCTGCATTGAACACTCCAAATTTTTCTAGTCATTTTATTTTGTATACTTTGGCCACTGAAACATCTTATGTTGTTGTTTTAACACAAATAAATGACCAACAAGTAGAATCACCCATATCTTTCTTTAGTTCTAATTTGCAAGGTGTTGAGCTCAACTATTTAGAAGTTGAAAAACAAGCTTTCACTGTATTTAAATCTATCAAACACTTTCGACCATTTCTCCTAAAAACACATACTAAACTAATAATCCCATTCTCTGTAGTGAGACAATTGCTAGTTCAAAAGGAAGTAGGAGAGAAGAGAGCCAACCGGGTAACAACTTTACAAGAATATGATATTGATATTAAACTAGCGAAAATTGTTAGAGGACAAGGTTTTTGCAGGTTATTGGCAGAAGCTTCCAATATTCTAGACCATGAAGATTCAGATAATACTGCACAAGTAAATGAGATAAGTATCACTAATTCAGAATCTCAATATGTTGATCTGATCTTTTACTTGAAAAATGGATACACTCCCCCTGAATTCAGTTACAAAAACAAACGTGCCTTGAGATTAAAAGCCAAACACTTTGAAATCATTGATAATGTGTTATTCAAAAGAAATTATGATTCAATTTTATTAAGATGCCTTGGAAAAACTGAAGCACAAACTATTTTGCAGGAAGTACATGATGGCCCAGCAGGTGGACATTTTGGAGGAGACACTACAGCTCACAAAATACTACATGCTGGATATTATTGGCTGACTTTGTTTAAAGATGCCCATGACTACGTAAGGAAATGCAAGATATGCCAAACTGCTAGTGGAAGACAAAGGAGACCAACCTTTCCTTTGCAACCAGTAAATATTGAGCAACCATTTGAACAATGGGGACTTGATATTATTGGAGAGATTATTCCACATTCTTCCAAGCAACACAAATACATCCTCATGGCCATGGACTAGTTCACAAAGTGGGTAGAAGAAATTCCTCTAAATGTAGCCAATTCTGATGCAATTATTGAATTTATTGATCAGTTCATCATTACAAGGTTTGGTTTACCTAATGCGCTTATTTTTGATAATGCATCTTATTTTTCTGGAAATAGTATAATTGAATTTTCTCTTAAGAGAGGTTTCAAGTAAAAATACTCTGCAAATTACTATCCTCAAGGAAACGGCTTAGCAGAGTCAACTAACAAGAATCTCATCAAGATCATCAAAAGAAATGTTGATCAAAACCATAAGAATTGGCATAAATCTTTGCTATTTGCATTATGGGCGGATCACATAACTCAGAAGGCCTCAATAGGTACTTCTCCTTTTAACTTAGTGTATGGGAAAGAAGTTGTAATACCTCCAAATTTAGCACTCCCATCTCTAGCTCTGGTGTAATTTATTGTAGAAATGCCTTCTTCTTCTATTGAATTGAGGTTTAATCAAATCCTTAAATTGGATGAGGAAAGAGAAAAGGCCAAAATTACTCATTCTAAACATCAACAAATCATTAAATCTTCTTCTGATGCAAGTTCTGTCGGCTCAAAATCATTACAAACCAGTGACCTTGTTTTGAAATGGGATAAAGCACATGAGGACAAAGGTAAGCATACCAAATTCCAAAGATGTGGCTTGGACCATTTCAAATCGCTGAAAAGATAGGGTCATCAACAATTCTACTGCAAGATTTATCAAGAAAGAGATATTCTCTTCCTGTGAATGGGCTTATCTTAAATAAATTATTATCCTAAGGAGGTAACCCCTTCTTACCTGCACATATTCTTTATGCAAGCTAGTTTCTTTTAGGAAATAATGTTGTAAATAGTATCCCATTGGCTTTTCACTATTGAAAAGCTCTTTGAAAGAATATTGTGAATACTTGCTTTCAAAAATAGAAACTTTTAAGGAAATGATTACAGTTTTGGAAATTAGATAAAACATGAAACTCTGAGAACCTCTTTAATTTTGTGAAATCTTCCAAACCTTAAAAACATAGTAAAACATTTTGAAGTTTTATAAAGTTAATAAAGGTTATTTATAAAAAAAGGTAAAGACTTTCTCCAGCTAAGCATCAACAACTCTAAAATTGTCATCCACAAACTCCTAAGGAGTAAGTCATTCACCCCATCCACTAGGTTTGTGATTTTTCAGGGTGTAATTCTAAAATATATCTAATTTAAAAGATAAGAGGTCTCATCATGAGCCTGCTTACTGTGATCATAGGGAACTAATTAAACTGACATTACCAATACTGCATATCAAAACAGGGTAATGGCTTATAATCATAAGACAAGGGGTCTCATTATGAGCTAGCTTGTTTAGTTCAATTACAGCCAGTGAATGACATTCTCATCATCTGGCTCTCAAACAAGGACAATGGTTTTTATCTAAAAAATAAGAAAGTAAAAAAGAATAAAAATACATGTAGACATATCTTTGGGATTTTTCTTTCAAAAAGTTATACTCTTAGATGGATGGGATAATGAATGGCTGACGGTTAAAAGGTAACCCTGTCGAGACTATAGATGTTTGCTGGCAGCAGAGGCACTACCTGTGACAAAAGAGTAAATTTAAAAAGCTAAGTTGGAAGAGCCCCCTACTTTATCTTTAACAACCAATCAAAGCTTGAAGAAACCAAAAAGATGTTTTTATTTTATCACAAGGGTTTGTACAAGAAGTTGCAAAATTCATATATTTTTATTTCAAAATTTTATCTAACCAATTCTTAGATAGTTGTCTTTTTCCTCAATTGATTCTACATAAAAAAGTTTTATAAATTTCATTATTTTTTAGAGATAACTGGTTCTCCTAGTGAATCGACAATTGTTGTGCTACACAATAAACCCCCCCCCCCACCCCCATTTCAATTTTTGAAATCTTAGTCTTAAAATTCCAAATAAGAAATGGGTCCCCTTTAGAATATAAATAAAAAAAAAACTTTTGAGTGTAAAATATTTTCCATAAAAGTCATATGAAAATTGCTTTTAGAGTATTTAGGACCGCTTATCGCAAATCGCATTTCTTTAGAACCCATGAAAATCCATTTGGAGAGCTTGTGATGTGATCATAGTCATTATTAACAAAACCCTCATCACAAAGTTTTATCAAGGTAAGCCTATGTAATAAAAGTATCACATCTCGCACAACACTAATCCCATGGAATGACTTAAAGCGACATTGAAACATTGCGATGCAATAAGGATATCGCAAATTGCATATCCTTGATTCATAGTGAAGCATCCAAAAAATTCCATTGAAATCTTGCGATGTGATAAGGATATCGCAAATCGCATATCATTGATTCATAGTGAAGCATCCAAAAAACTTCATTGAAATCTTGCGATGCAATAAGACTATCGCAATCGCATATCGCTAATTCATAGTGAAGCATCCAATACACTGCATTGAGCAATCGAAACACGATTAATTATCACATGTCGCATTCTTGATAAAACAAAGTGATAAATATTATGAATACATGTGTTAAAGGGATAAATCGATTACAAAGAAATAACGTGATTTGCCAAGATTAAAACTCACTATCTCCCCATGCCAGCTCAACACTCATCGCAATCGCAACTATGCAAACAAACCTTTTGAGTATGGCGCTTGTAACTCCCGATTTGTGATACACGATTATTACACAAATATTAAAATAATGCAATTGCTGATCGTAAATCGCAAAGTCACGACACCTTTTCTACAAAATACCATTACAAGACTTGCGACAGGACATATGGTTTCAGCATTAAAGTTTCACGTTGGAAGTTATGATAAAGCATTAAGGAGCAGTTATCGGTAAGTCCTTTGAAGATTTCATCTGTGATAGCTAAGTACAATATAACATCTCATGCATCTAATGTGCTTAACTGCGTTTGGTCCGTAATTTGTATTATCTCTTCTCAAGTTTTTCGACTGTTACGCTCCTCTTTCTCATTTTGTAGAATTGACTGAGAATCACAGAATCAGGCAAGATGTCTAAGAAATCTCGGAAAGCAAAGGCCCCCGTTGTAGTGGAAGAATCACCAGAAAAATTGGTGGTAATTGCAGATACTACCTGTCTAGGCCTCGTAAAATCTCGTGGGAAGGCATCTATGCTTTACTCGAAGCAGAAGATCCAATGGAGATAGAAGAAGAAGCAACAACAGATGGAACCGATAAAACAAAAAGCACGTTCAATGATTTGGCCAGTTCCTTCCTCCATAAAATAGCAGCCTGAGCCAAAGTATTACCATATAATGATCTAGTGAGATGGGTAATCGAAAGTATTAATATAACAGATAGAGATTTTTTTCACAACCGATGGGAGGATGTTCACGACATTCAAGCCTAAAGATGTCAAGAAGATGTATCATTTACCAGATCCCCAACGACACTACAACAAGGAATTTCTGGAAGTTTTCACTAAATAGAATGACATAGAGTCAGACCCTATCAAACAATGGAAACATTTTCCAAACAAGCATAAACACGAATCTTCGGGTATGTACTCTGTGGACTCCTTAGCATCTCCGTATTTTTACGTTGCTGCTATGGTATGTAGGCTCTTTGGAAGCCTTGATTTTGCTAGGTTTTCTATAGAAATGGTCTCATTAATAGAAGCGGCAGTTAATTACTTCATTATGGTTTGGGCAACCATTCTATCAAATAAAATGGACAGTCAAATAATAGATTATAGAAGGAACATATTTGTCACCACCTGAGTCATGCCCCCATTCTATATGAGCACCTACATAATGGACACAATTTGTTTTAATTATGACTTTCCCATTCTGGGTTGGAAATGGACTGTTCAAGATCCAACCCCCATTCATATTTATCATAAGTATCTATGGAAGTCCGACTACAAGAATCATATCTACAGAATTTGCCATGGCTTTTTTTTACCTGTTCATCAAGCCATTTTTAACAAACCCGCTCCTCGTGTGTCTAATGAAGCTAGCATTGACTTAAATTCAATCGGCAGTTGGTTCAGAGAAGAAAATTTCACCTATATTAGGGTTTTTGGGAGTATCACAGACCATCATGTCCTTCCACTCTATATTCCAGACAAGCTATTAGCAAGAGAAATAGCATACCAGATAGTGGAAAAGGGGATGCCTAGAAACCTTAAAGACTCTAAAAAACAAGTGTGGCCTCCATTTCCCCTCCGCTGTGGCACTTATACATTGCATGATTTTAAACATGTTGATAAAGAAGAAGAGAAAACTAAGGACCTGAGTCTAGCAGTAATTCCTAAGAGACAGTATGATCCAAATAGAGTCGCTTATAATTTCACCAGTTAGGTGAAAATTATCAAATTTATCCATGAGGAGGATGAGTTTGATGATTTATTCGCTTCTGCAAAGTTATTCTCACAAGTAACTCATCTAGAAAGATTAAAAATGGAAGCTGCAAAGATGGATACATTCATCGAATACGGGACACGGAAGTTACAAACATTGCCTCTAGATTTATTGAATGCTACTCCTACTATTTAGCAAGCAGAGCACAACGGTGAGCAAACTATTGAAGATATTTCTAGAGAAAGGGAAACAATTGAAAACCAGTGAACCCCTTAGCACAGATGTTACTAATGACTCCATCTTGATAAAGGAATGGGAGTAATTTGATAAGCAAATAAAAAACCAGAGCGACCCCCAAAACAATATCGCATCAGCATTGCCAGCAACACAAGAACCCATCGTTACTGAGAGTACTATTGAAGAGACACCCAGAACAGACATAGCTCAAAAAGAGATTGAAATAATCCCTGAAAATCCTTGAGGTGAAATAACATTAAATATTGAAGAAATACCACCTTTGGATGTCTTTTATAGCCCAAAGAACAGGGTTGTAGTCAAGAAACAGAGGAAAAAGAGTAAAATTGACCAGACATCATCCATAGTTCCTTAATCGGAATTTATGAATGTTATATGGAAGGATTCAAAGGTCAATCCTTCTAATGATTTGACTAGTTTATCCCAATATGCAGGGGGTTACACAGCTGCCACAATTGATAAGGCCACTAAGGTTAATCTATTAATCAAAGAAAAAGATAAAAGGATTGCTCAGCTTGAAGAGCAAACAGCAGTAGAAAAGCAGAGGATTAATTGGCTTGATGAACAGTTGGCCAAGGAAAAACAGAAGAACGAGTAGCTTAAAGTGCAATTAAACTTGGAGAAACAAAAGATTGACCAGCATGCCATCCAGAAACAACAATAGTTGTCCCAACAGCTCGAACAACTTCAATTAACACATCAACAAGGAATGAAAGCTAAAGAGGAGCAAATATCACAGCTACAACTTTATATAGAACAGTTTAGAGATTATCCTAAGGTTGAGGAATTCAAGAAGGAACCCCTAGAAGAAAATAAGGCCTTATCACAACAGCTCAATCTCCTTTGCCATAAAATATTGCTTGTCGCCCCATTATGCATCATAACTACATCAATGATTGATCAAGCAGTTAATACCATATTAGAATTTGAGGACACAGATGACAAGGTCTCAAACTTCCTCAAATGGCAAAGCACAGTGGAAGGTAGAGCTGCTAACCTACCGAAAATTCAAGAGCCGCATAAAGGAGTATTGTTTCGGAATGGGAAACACAGTTAATAAAGGCAAAAATGGCTACTTCTAGGGCCAGGGCTATAATGAACAATGTGATAAAGTTGGTAAATGATAATTTATATTGAGTCAATTTGATTTATGAATGTTCCCCTAGAAAGCTCCCAAAAGCGAAAATGTTAGAAAATCAATGGAAGCAAGATTTGGCCACCAAAGAAGAACAACTTAGCAGAGTACAAAGCCTTACTTGGGATGCATTTTGGTCCTTTTTGGTCAAGCCGCATAGTCAACAGATGACCATCAAATGCCTTACCGACGTTGTTGATCGCATGGTGCCCGAGCTTTCAGATGCCACATACACGGGACAACTACACTCAAGGACGAGTCATCCTCCAGAAATTCAAAACATGCTCTCAATTTGTCATTTGCAGGTACATGAGCGAAATAGATACAATGAATCTTTTCAATGGAAATCGCACTACTATTTTTTTCAATTCAAATCCCAGATTTTAATATTTACAGTTCCAACAACTCTAAGCGATTTATGGTTACAATTTGTTTTAGTTCTATTATATAAACCCTTTCGTGTTATTGAAGAAAGGGTCCTCAGTTTTTACAAAAATTAGACTTGAGAAGTTGCACTTCTGCACTTCTAAATTTATAATTTTTATGAGCAGTGAATCAAGGTTTCAGATTTTTGTGAAAGAACTTTTTCAAGACCTGCATTTTTGTATCTCCTGGAAGTTTCTGGAATAAAGAGGTGGAACCGGAATGCTATTTACATATCAAGACTCAAATACATGTGGTATTTGTATCACTGTTCTTTTTTTCTTGATTTAATTAGCATTTCATTTAATTCGCTATTGTTGATCTATTCACACAGTTCAAGCAATTCTATATTGAGTCACTTTTGAATGATTTAGAATTGTTACATTAGAGGTATATATCAATGATAAATATTATGATGTCATGCGATATGTTTTTATAATTACTTTGCTTAATTTCTTAAACAAAGTAATCATTATTTGAATGCATCTTTCTATGGATAAGTAAATCATCTATATGATTGTTTGTCTGCAAGCAATTATCAAGAATCGCATTGTTATAAGATTACCCGGGTTATATAGGTATATTTGTATATTTTAAAGTCATAAATTAAACCATCTACCATCTCCAATATACATTTTAAAACATTCATTCGTTAAACCACACATTATTGGGAATCTGGTCCCATAACCCCCAGGTTGAGCCACCATCCCAAACGGAAAAGGAGTTGTACTAAGGTCCAGACTGGGTGGTTATCCCCCAATGTTGGTGCTACGATTTTAGAGGCATCAATAGGTACTTATATCTATGTAATTTTGTTTCATGTTAGGCAATTTATCAGTCTTTTGATTCAATATTTTTGTATATGTGACTATCCATTCAATTCTGCATTTATATCACTTCTGAGTAATTTTGGAATTGATAGCGTGAACATGTATGCTGGCAATTAATGTTATTATGATATGTGATCTATCTTAGATTACTTTGTTTGAAGTAATCATCATTCATGCTTAACTTTTGTAATTCATTGATTTTTCTTTATTAGTGATTGATTACCTGAAGTCATCATAAATCGCATAGATATTGAGTTACCCAAGTTAAAGATATATATATATATATATATATATATATATATATATATATATATATATATATATATATATATATATATATATATATATATATATATATATATATATATATATATATATTCAGAAGCATTACCGTTCAAACCATCTATCATCCTTTCACATATTTTAAACACCCACTCATCAAAACACATCTTTATAGGGAAACTAGTCCCATATTGTCCAATCGGAGCCACCATATCAAACGGAAAAGGAACTGTATTAAGGGTCGGACCAAGTGGTTATCCCCCAATGTTGTTGAAGCGATTTTAGAGGCATCAACAAGTTTTGAGCTCTACAAGGGAAGTAATTCATTCAACCTAAATCCTCCCTTTTCCCTTGATGTCTAAGGGGGAGAGAAGCTTGGTGTTTGGAGAGAAGACTTGGTGTTTACAGGTGATGTCCAAACACCAACGTGGTTGCCATTAAATACAAAGGGGGATATTGTTGGAATTATGGCTAATGTGTTGTCCTTGACTGAAACATACTTTATAAATATGTACTTGATGTCAATAGTGTGATAATATGATTGTGGAACTAAATCATATAACATGTATAGATTTTACAAAGGATATGGATAGAGAAATGGTAGTTTAGTTACAGATGATTGACAAAATTGAAGTTTGATAAAGTATCCTATGAATAAGGGTCACATACATATGTAGGTCCTATGAGAAAACGTAGTGTACAAAATCTGAACCATGGAAATCTTGATACCAGGGGTCATTACCATGGTATTTTCCCATAGTAATTGTGTCGGCAACGTCTGTTTGATCCCATCAACAAATACCATCAACTTTACCAAAGGATTTACTTGAGTTATTGGCTAAGGTAAAATATATATAAGGAGATGGAGATAAAGGTGTTAAGTGTGCAAAGAATGGGTTATTCATATGTGATTTGATCTCGAACAGGTGTGCATCAGGAAGCAAGGAGATGGCTTAGATCTAATAGATCTGAAAGTGTTGTGAAGCTTAATGAATACACTTGTTTGATATGTTTATGATTGTAGCAAACAATGATAGATCTGTGATTATAATGATGCTATGTTATGTATGTATGACAATGATGATTGCAAAATGTGAGTTGTTTTTGTAGCGAAGGTATTCTTCAGTAATTTGAAATGTGTACTTTGGTTTGCTTCTAAATAGTCGCATACATACGTAGATCTGTTTCTAGTTAATCACATATATATTCTGAGATCTGTTGCTTCAACACTTTGAGATGTGTACGCGGGTGTTGCACATGATAAGTGCGTATATACATTTCTCTACTTAATAGCAATCGTGTATATATTTTGAGTTGAATCTAGTTAGGGTTTGTAGTGTTGCTTGATGATAACAGTTGATGAGTTATGTTGTATTTTCTACTGTCTATTAATGATGTCTCTTTGTATATGACAATATTTATTAGATTGGTTGTGCATTGATTTGATCTAGTTGGTTGAGATTCAATTCAGTGATTAGTTTGCTTCAGTATTTAGTGGTTTGATTCTTCAATGTTTTAATTGGTTCATAGTGTTTCACTGTTTCAAAATTTGAGATTCAGTATTCAGTTTGGTATTGAGCATAATGTTGGGTGTCGGTCGAGTGTGAAAATTTGATGAAAGGTGGCCTGCATGTTTTGACGTTTATTTGAGATGGGTGGAACCTGGTCTGAAATATTATAAAACATGGTCCATGAGAGGTGTTGAGGGTTGAGCCCTTCAGTGTGGGAGTCAAAGCTTCCTTTTAGTGGTAGCTGGTAAATTTTTTCAGGGGGTAGTTGCTCCCTTCTGATACGAGCTAGTAAATTGAGATCATAGGGTTGTAGCTCCCTTCCAGGGGGTGTTGGAGAACAAGTCGAGGTTGTAACCTCTTGCGGGTGGGTGCCCACATACTGGTAAGAGTATATGCCAATACAATATGCAATGAAGCTTTTCTTTATAATTAAAGAAGAAGACAAAGATGGAGACAACGGTGGTTTTCTACCACATTGGGTTTACACCTAAAATTTTGGTGTTCTATGTGTGTTTCTTATGTGTTGTGATTTATCTATTCTTTACTACATACTAGATGGTTAATGAATCAATAATGCAATGGTTAAATTTAACTAACTCGTGGATTTATGATAAATTAAGTATGACAATGAGAGTGGTATATTAGATTCAATTACTATTATAGATGTGATCCGAGCTTAAACAAGAATGCAAAAAATTACAGATATAACCATATATATAGAGATGCAGTAGAAATAGCACTTCATTTCATTAATATTAAATACTGAAATATGCTTACAAACAGAAAGGAAATAAAAATATATTGGATGATGGTAGCTTATCTCTAGGGAGAGATGTGGCGGCTACATGCCTCTAAACTATGTGACAATGAGGCCTGAAGGCCTATTTATAATTGAAAAATAATGGAAAACCCTAAACATCCAAAAACCTAACCCTAGGAGATGAAGCGCCAAAACTATGGGCCCTGTTTGGGTAAATTGGTACATCAACTTCTCGTGCTCGTAACTTTGGCATACGATCTCTATTTGGCGTGCACAATACCTCGTTAGAAATATCTATCTGAGGAATACAAATTTCGAATGCAAACATTAATCAAAGGCTCATGTTTTCTTGGTTTTCCAAAAAAATGTTGTTTAGGGCCTCAAAACAGCTCTGAAAGTTTAGGACCCAAAAAAAATACCAATAATAGTAAATTGTGCTACAATTGAGGAAATTGGAAAACTAGAAGAAACGATGGTGGGGGTCCAAGTGGAATAGGTAGGTGACCACCAATATCCACCTATATTAGTCCTCCCCCCTTAGGAATCAATGGTCCCCATTGCGTTGAGTGTCTCCATGAGATGGGGAAACTTCTGTTGAACTTGGTCCCTGGTGAGCCACTTGCCTTGGTGCAGGAGTTGGCCAACTTTGAAAACCCGATATAGTTGGATCTTCTATTGGAGAGTGTTTTTGATATGCGTGTCCATGATCCAATCAGTTGTGACATTTTCCACGCAGTCTGGGTTTAGTTCTGTTGGTGTGAGTTGTTCTATAATGTTGGATGTGTCCAACAATGGTGGAAAGTATGGTTGAAGAGGGTCTACATTGAACACTGGGTACAGACCAAGGAAAGTTGGAATGTTCAGCTCAAATTTATTTTCCCCTAGAACCTTTGTGATGGTGTTCTGACCATATCGGAGAGGGCAAAGCTTGCAGTGGGGTCCAACGAGGTGCTCCTTCTATAAAATGAAGCTAAACTTTGTCACCCACCTAGAACTTGTGCAACACCCAATACTGATCATGGTGTTGTTTGTACATAGAATTGGCTTTATCTAATATATGATGGACCTGTTGGCTGATGTGTTGAATGTTCTCAATGAATTTTTTAGCTCTGTCAGCTTCAGACTAGATGTGAGCCGAATCTTCCTAAGTGGCTACAAATGGTATGGCCACATCAATGGGACATAATGGTTGAAATCCCAGCCCTATCTGAAAGGGTTTTTGGCCTATTGAGCTATGGAGATCTCTGTTGTAGCTGTGCTAGACATAGGGGAGGTTTTCATCCCATGTTCATGGATGATTCGAGTTGTACATACGCATAATGTGTAAAATCATCATGTTGAAGACCTTTGCTCAGCCATCAGTTTGGGGGTGGAAAGTCGTGGACTCAGTAAGTTTGGTATCCAACATCGACTAGAGACTTGATCAAACTGCACTTAGGAATCTGTTGTCCAGATCTAAGACAATGGACAGTGGGATCCCAAAGCGTACCCACACTCGCTCAAAGAAGAGCTTAGCAATGGCCTCTACTTTGATACTCTTCTTGGAGGCCGCCATAATGGCCATCTTAGAGAATCTATCGAAGAACATGAAAACATAATCATTGGTGTGCTTAGTAGAAAGAGGGCCCGACATGTAATCCATGGAGATGGATTCCCAAGGTCAACTAGGAGTAGGCAGAGGAGTATATAGGCCTTGCTTCTTGATGGTTGGCTTGGCAATGACACAAGAAGTGCAGGATCAAATGTACTTCCCAACATCCTTGTTGGGCCATGAATACGACCACTTTGTAACACTTATTTCATCCATTTTTACTCTTCTCTATTATATCATCTATTATAATTTATCATTTAAATCCATTTTATAAATGATTTATGCTCTTATGAATGAATATTATTTATTCTCCTTTATTTCTAATAAATTGATGATTATGCATGATTTTATCAATGATAGTTTTAATAAATCAGTTGTAACATTATTCACCATTTTTAGCCTCCAAGATAATTTCTAGATTGAAGACTTGATCATTAAAAGTGCCAACTCAGAAATTCGCTGGAATAAGAAGTGACGGTTTTGCGGTTGAGATTCTGAGCAAATGAAGCAGAATCTGGAAAATCTGGAACATGGGTTTTGTCCAGAACGGACCCAATTAACTTTAACAAAGAATGGTTTTCCCAAATTCGGCTTGTACTGAGAGAAACACAGGGTTCTTTGAGCACGATTTTCTCAGATTTGTTGTTGCGACCGTCCTCCAAATCTCAGCTGCAAAGCCAAATTCGTCTTGCTCTTGTTGAAAGCTGGGTGGAAATATATCTTCTTGTTTATCAATTGGTTGGAAACAATCTAATTTTGTAATAGAAATCATGTTGTACTTATCTTGATTGTAACTGCTCTCTGATGTCTCTTTATTTAAATGAAAACAGAGATCAGAGATGGGGGGATTTATGGGATGATTTGGGGAGATGAAAAATGATGGAAAAATGATGAAGAATGATGGTGGATTATTCATGATAGGATAGGGATTGTTGCAGGCTGTAATTCTCAAGCTTTTGCTGTTGTAATGATTCCACAATTGGTTGATTAATAAATGATTTGGGAGTTGCTGTTCGTTCTTCTCATTCTGAAGTAACCCAGCAGCATCCACTGGCGGCTAAGGGCCCAGCCTCTGGTGGAGTACGCTGTTGCTGTGTATCATATCTTTACAATTGCTTTCGTGTGATGGTTTGATTTCCTTTTCATTTCTTTAAATTGTTTGTTCAGTAATATTTTGTTTATGAACATTTCGTTGAAATCATAATTGGATTGTGTCAGTGATAGAATTATTAATTATAACTTGAAATGTCCTGCTGGTAATTCTGATCTAATGCTGTGCTATCTAATTAAGACTATGGTTCATTTAATTGCTGCTCATTTATAATTGCAATGGTTGTTCAATTAAGTTACTATTCAATTACAACTACGATTGTTGTTGCTTCAATAACTGTGATTAATGTTCATGCTGATAGGTTGCTGATTCAATTACATTTATAGTTGCTGTGTCTTTCTAATTACTTAGTTTTGCTGTTCAGTTCCATTTAAGATTGCTGTTTAATTCTAGTATTTTAGCATTGCTATTCCATTTCAATTGCTGGTCTATTTCAAGATTGCTGATTTGTTGTTTCATTTACTTGCCATTTCTTAAGGACAGACTCAGGCTATAGTGAGTGTCAGCTTCTGCTATTTGGCTCCCAGACCTCTGATCTGCTCCCATCGGTTATGAAAGGGATAGGTTATTGCCACCAAACCCTTGGCTGATGTGCTGTTCTATTTCATCGTTATTTCCTTTACTTGCTGTTTCATTTATATTCATCAAGGACGATCTCAGGCTGTAGTGAGCCCCAGCATCTGCTACCTAGCTCCCAGACCTCGGATTTGTTCTCATCAGTTATGAAAAGGATGGGTTATTGCTACCGAACCTTCAACTGATGCAATGCTTGGTGTGATTTAGCCTTTTGAAGTAGTTAAGTTATAGACATGCAGCCATTTACTTTTGTAGCTTTTAAGAACTATACTACAAAACATTACTCTTGAGTAAATAGCCGCCTCAGACTGAGTACACTCTTGAAATAAAAAGTCGTGCCTGGGTTGATAATTAATGTGAAGGTAATTAGGAGTTCAAAAGACACCTTTTTATCACTCCACATTTTGGCGCCGTTGCCGGGGAGAGTGTAGCCATTTCTAAAGAGTAGTGTGAATCTGATGAGTGCGTGCTAGGGAAGAGTTGGATCTTAAAAACAGAAGGTAAGAACCTGCGTGCGGAGCATGTAAAAGCCCTGCTCCACTGTCCACTTTCCTAACAGATTTGTTGTTGCTTTGTTGGGTAGAAATAGATGTTTGAATTTTTGTGTGAATGAATTAAAAGAAAAAAATAGAAATTTTGAAAAACAAATCTCATGATTTCTCTCAAGTGGTGATGTAAGCACCACCCATTTCACTAACCGATTGACAGGAACATTTGAAGAAGGGGCCTCGAAGAAACACATGAAGAACATCTTCTATTATGGTAAGAAATGGATCACATTTTTACTTTTGAATTTCCTATCAAAGATCTAGGAGGAGTGACACAAATGCACATAATTCCCCCATTGTCTCTACCAAATTTTCATGGCTTGACAAATGAAGATCCAGATACATTCTTATTTGAGTTCGAAATACTTTGTAGAGGATATGATTATTGTACTAATGATCAAAGATTGAAAGTGTTTCCTCTTACTCTAAAAGGAGCAGCTCTCCGATGGTTCATGAGCCTAGGTGGGAATTGCATCCAAACATGGGAGGACATGAAGAACATATTCTTGAAGAAGTACCAAGACTATTGCAAATCCAATGAAGATATTTTCGGTATGATACAAGGGGAAGACGAAAGTTTGGAGGATTATGTAGATCGATTTCATTATAAACTTCAAAAATCAAAGCACAAGCATTTGGAAAAAGAGATCTTAAAAACACTCCTTCTTAGAGGAATCAAAGATGAATTTTTAGAACTCTTAAACCTGATAGGAAAAGGCGATGTTTTTTAGTTATCATATGATGATGTTTGTGAATTGTGCATAAGGTATTCAAGAGGAATCTCCAAGGCTGGTAAGAATTCTAGAGATGTTTGTTCTTTCTTTTCCAAATCTGCTACAAGAATAGGAGACATAAGAGCAGAAATCAATACTTTATTTGAAAATTTTAAAGTTGATTTTATTAGCTCTCTAAGTTCAAAATTGGATGCTTTGCAGGTTCGGAAAAATCAAGAATTTGATGAAGTGTTTTCCACTCATGACCGAAAGGAGCAGTCCATAGATAGTTGTTCTTCCTTATCTAGGATGGAAGTAGCACATCGAAGAGATGAGGAAGATGCAACAAAGTCAAAACCATGGAAATCATGGCCTACAGGTATGGTTCAAAACACTTCCTCTTCATTCTCTTACTTGCATAATCCATTATGGAATACTAATGTGTTAGGGCAGCCATGTCAATTTCAATATAACCACCAATCTTGTTTACAAGTTGGGCATGGCTCATCTTATGATGGCATGACTACTCTCCCTCATCTTGTAGCACAAACATATTCTCCATATTTTTCATCAGCTTTTCCACAACATCCTGCTTGCATACCAAAATCATCCACTCAACCCAATCAACCACATCATCACAATGCTCCATTCCTTACACATTTTCCTGCTCAATTAATTCCACACCCTCACCATAATAAGCCAGTACAACATGCTTACAATGTTGAACTGCCAAATTTACCCACCATTCCCACCCATTCTATCTCACATGCGCCATTAGAGAAAACTTATAATGAGATTCAGAATGTTTCAAATTCAAAAATTGTAGAAGCTATGAAAGAAAATGAGGTTTCTTATAGTATGTATCAACAAGCTATTTTAAAAGCTCAAGAACTTCATGATCTGATGGATATGAGAAATCAAGAAAGTAACGGATACATTGAACATTGGTTTCACTCCATCATTTGTTTGCAACATCACTCTGTGCTTCAACAATTTTTGATACCATTTTTTGAAGGGAAGTTGGCTTCTCATACTCTAATATCCATTAACATGCATTTTTCAAACTTGGGTATGTGTATACATGAAGCCTTATTTCGAAAATGGCTCCACTGGAAGTACTCATATACGTAGTCATATTCATTTTTCAAATCAAAATAGGTTAGTGTAGAAAATAAAATAAATAAGGGAATAAATAAATGCATTTTGTTTTTCCATGTAAAACTAGTGTTTTTGTTGCAACATGCTATGCAAATCAACATTGGTGATAATTTTTTAATTCATTTGTGTATGTAGATGAATTATAATGGAAATAATAGCTCTACAAACACTCATATTCACTTTTATCACCAATTTGAAAAAATGCTTGAATATCATATTTTTTTGGCTTGTGGGCTTGATGGAATTTCTGCAAAAATAGTCGGGACAGTCATGTTTTTAGGGACCAAAAGGGAATATTTTTAAAACCTATTTCTACCTTAGTATCCCTTGATGTCTACCTTCTAATCCAATTTGAACCACTCAATTTGTATTTGAAACGAAAAAGTTAGAGCCAAAACATTGACCGGATGTCTAGCGGGCAGCTCAGGAACAGAGTTGGGACAGTCAGTTTTTGGAGGCCTAAATGAATGAATTTTTAAAACATGTTTCTATGGTAGATTCCCCTATGAATCTAGTTTACAATGCAATTGGAATCACTCATTTTCGATATCGTATGGGGAATTTAGGATCAAAATACGGACTGTCTATCGTAAATCAGCACTCTTAAAACTTTGTCTTTCCAGCTGTTCCTTAAAGTATTTGACCTATCAATTCTTCTTGTATTCAAAAAATGTTTCTATTGGAGATAAATAAATGAATCTATTTTCCTTTCCAATTTGAATAATTCGAATCTGACATCAAACGAAAAAGTTACGCTTGAAATATCAACTGTTGGTCTAAGCCGGGTAATCGGCAATGACTCTATTATGCAGGTTGTTCTAACTAAAATTGACATATCATATCATTGAATATTTAAAACCTGTTTCTACTGGATATAAACCTTTGAATTAGCTCTCATTTAGCTTTGGAATCACTCAATTTCGACGAAAAACAAAGAAGTTGTGATTAAAACACTGTTGGTTAGTATGATTGGCCACTGCTCTCCCGCAGGTAAAAAATAAATTTTACTTTGTTATTTTCTCTGTGGATTTGTTCTACAGAGTAACTACTTGTTAGTTTTTTTACATAATTCTTAGATTAGGGGAGCCCGCGCACCTCTCTTTCTCCATGATTTAATGTTTTATTGTAGGTAGATACTCGTTTTTTGCAGGTCTTGGGAAAATAAAGAAGGTCAATTTATGGACGAGTGATTTTTGAAAGAAATTTTAAACAAAACAAAGGAATTTCATCCAACTCATTACCCAACGGATTCATAATAGAAGAAATGAAGAATTGATTTCCATTTGAAGATTCATGTCTTGTCACTATTGCCAAAACATTTTTCAAAGAGATCATTTTTTTTACAGAACATCATAGCTGTTGTAACTTAATTTATTTATTTACATATTGTTTTTTGTTGTTTCTTTTCTAATTTCTCTTATATTTTGTGTTTCAGGTGTTGCTTCATTCAAAGTGTAACTCATCCTCAGCATTAATGCCGTGAACAACTAATTTGTTTTTTTTCTTTTTGCATGTTTGCATTTTATGATTGTCCATTTTGCTGTTCCTTTCTGAATGGAACAACACTTTTGCACTTTCATGTTTCGCTGTTCCTTTCTGAATGGAACAACACTTCTGCACTTTCACGTTTTGTTGTTCCTTTCTGAATGGAACAACACTTCTGCACTTTCACGTTTTGCTGTTCCTTTCTGAATGGAACAACACTTTTGCACTTTCACGTTTCGTTGTTCCTTTTCGAATGGAACAACACTTCTGCGCTTTTCATTTTTGCTGTTCCTTTCTGAATGGAACAACACTTCTGCACTTTCATGTTTTGTTGTTCCTTTCTGAATGGAACAACACTTCTGCACTTTCACGTTTTGCTGTTCCTTTCTGAATGGAACAACACTTTTGCACTTTCACGTTTCGTTGTTCCTTTTCGAATGGAACAACACTTCTGCACTTTTCATTTTTTCTGTTCCTTTCTGAATGGAACAACACTTCTGCACTTTCACGTTTTGTTGTTCCTTTCTAAATGGAACAACACTTCTACACTTTCACGTTTCGTTGTTCCTTTCTGAATGGAACAACACTTTTGCACTTTCACGTTTCGTTGTTCCTTTCTGAATAGAACAACACTTCTGCACTTTCACGTTTTGCTGTTCCTTTCTGAATGGAACAACACTTCTGCACTTTCACGTTTTGCTGTTCCTTTCTGAATGGAACAACACTTTTGCACTTTCACGTTTCGTTGTTCCTTTTCGAATGAAACAACACTTCTGCACTTTCACGTTTTGCTGTTCCTTTCTAAATGGAACAACACTTTTGCACTTTCACGTTTCGTTGTTCCTTTTCGAATGGAACAACACTTCTGCACTTTTCATTTTTGCTGTTCCTTTTCCAAAGGAACGACACTTGTGTTTTTGCTGTTCCTTTTCCAAAGGAACGACACTTTTCATTTTTGCTGTTCCTTTTCCAAAGGAACAGCACTTGCGTTTTTGCTGTTCCTTTTCTAAAGGAACAACACTTTTAGTTTTTGCTGTTCCTTTTTCCAAAGGAATGACATTTCCATTTTCACACTTTTTGGTGTGTATTTTTGCTTTTTTTGTGTGCATTTCCTTTGTTGTTCCCTACAAGGAATAACACTTTTTTGAGTGTTTTTGCTGTTGATTCAAAAGAGCAACACTTTGGGAATATTTTTGAGAGCAACCCTTTCCTTCCTCTTGTGGAATTATTCCTAATTCATCTCAACCACATTTTACTGATTCCCTTTTATGGCATGAAGTACACTACTTTTATGAGGACAAGAATTATGGATCCTTTTGAAGCAAAGTTAATATCATTCACGTTATGATCTTTAACAGGACAACTCCTTGATGATAGCTTATTTTCAAAAGCGACAATTATTTATATACTACTTTACTGCATTGTTTTCTATTGAACATGATATTGATTGATCATCTTAATACCATGCTGGTTCCACCCTTCCTGGTTATAATCTTCTCTGTCTATAATAAATAAGATTATGGGTATATTTTTCTATTGACATGTTCAACTTCTTCCACCATCTCTACTCTTAAGGAGTACTGAGCCTCCCTCTTTTTATCATAGAAATATGTAATAACAACAAAATTTTGTTCGCAGATGGAGGATAGGGGGTCTCATTACGAGCCAGCCTACCATGTTCATAAGGTTGTAACAAAGTGACATTCCCATTATGGCCACCACACCAGGGTTATGATCCATTGGATAGCCAAATTATCCTTGGAACAGGAGGTCTCATCACGGGTCGGCTTGATCACTTTTTCTACATCCCAGTGAATGGCAGTGTGATTATCTGGTTACCACGCCAGCACACTGATCCCTTCTGTAGAATAGCACTGTAACTCTCCATTTATAAATTGAGGATCCTGGCTCATATGTGTTAAAAAGCAACCTTGCCGAGGCTATGGACGCCTGCTGGCAGCAGCGGCTCTGCTTATGGTATTGAAGTGATATCTTATCGTCAATTATTACTATAATACCCTTTTCTTATTTTTTCTTTTTATCAGAGAAGTTATTTCCTTAACTTTTTCCCCCTGTTTTGAACCTTTACGCATGAGAAATTGTTTTCCGACCAATCACATCATTTTCAGCTAGAATACCGTTAGCAAAGCATCTTTTTAGCATATTGTTGTCCTTTTTCATTTTGCATAAACTATCATCAATCCAAAGCGTCCTATCTCTTATTCATGACTATCTTTACACACTTTGCTCTCAATATAACCATAACTTTCACCGTCCTATCATTGATAAGTGTACTCTGCTTCATTTACTGATATATTGTTCATTCCATTGCCTTGCCGTCAACACCACCCCTTTCATATGCTTTATGGTTATGGAACCCATTTTCCAATTGGAGGGGGGAATGTATGCATTATGGGATTGCATGCAATATGATTACTGCACTTTGCCATACCTTGTTGATTTGACAACATATTAGTATTGCATGTATACATGAGTTTTTCTAATTGAAATTTTGCATGCATCTTATCTGTTGCTATTCAAAGCTAACACTATGGATTCAAGAACATTGTATGCAAAATAGTGCTTTGTTTACAGGAGAACAACAAGTATGGGCAGAATTCTATTCGTAGCATGACCACACTATTGCACTTAACAGAAGAGGCTCGCGAACGTGAACAATTCTTCAGACATGGTGTGCTTACCTAGATTCCACCTTTTGCATCACTTTCCGTACCCACTCAGCTTCAACAACTGCCAATCCATATATGTCATTTCACATTTTTCTTTTTGGAGGTAAAACTCGAGGTAAAATAGCATAATTTTCTAATTTATTACGAATTTAGGAGAATTTAATGAAAATCCATTTTGAGCATTATTTATCATCCTTCATTTCACATCTTTACCACTTCCTCTTTTTCAGCAACATATCATTTCCGAGTGTGGGGGAGTGTTCCTTCATTTCTTTCTTATGACCACGTCATTCATATTCTTTATCATCCATTGCTATTCTTATTCATTCTCAACACTTCTCTTATTCCATGTTGTTTTACACCAAGCATAGAATTCAACAGATAGTATGAACCACCTCTATTTGTTTTCTAGCATCGCATGAGGGCATGCTAATTTTTCAAAGAGGGGGAGGAATTGCTACGCATGATGGATGTTTTCTATTTTCTTTCTCATTTAAGGCATACAATTTCAGTGTGGAAAATGATTTACATAATATTTTTAAAAACTATGAACTCAATTCTTGTGATCTCTAGGAAACACAGACATACTATTAAAATACACATACCTAGATAAATTCAAGATAAATTGGTTCATAAAATTTCGGAAATCATGCACTCTCACCTACAGCCATTTTGTTTATATCTCATGATCTGTGCATCAAAACAATCCGATTTTTGGATCATAAAGGCATTCATATATTATAAATTTACTTGCCAAATTTCAACAAAAGCTGGTTTGTAGTTTTTGAGAAAATGGTTAATGAAGTTTGCTGTTACTTATATCATATTTTGTTGCAACTTCATATATACATATAATTGAATGTCAATGTAAAAATTGTTATGCCTTCATCAAGATTACTAAAAGTGAATATTCATTAATTAAGGAAGAATTCATTTGTTCTATCCATTTCATGAGCTGAGATGAACATATTTTTTATCGCTTGGTTAACACATGGGTTTTTGTCTTTGGGTTGCATGAAGACATGCAATATATTCAGTTTTCGTTGCATGAGGACATGCAACATATTGAGTGTGGGGGTATGTTCGGCCATGAATACGACCACTTTGTAACACTTATTTCATCCATTTTTACTCTTCTCTATTATATCATCTATTATAATTTATCATTTAAATCCATTTTATAAATGATTTATGCTCTTATGGATGAATATTATTTATTCTCCTTTATTTCTAATAAATTGATGATTATGCATGATTTTATCAATGATAGTTTTAATAAATCAGTTGTAACATTATTCACCATTTTTAGCCTCCAAGATAATTTCCAGATTGAAGACTTGATCATTAAAAGTGCCAACTCAGAAATTTGCTGGAATAAGAAGTGACGGTTTTGCGGTTGAGATTCTGAGCAAATGAAGCAGAATCTGGAAAATCTGGAACATGGGTTTTGTCCAGAACGGACCCAATTAACTTTATAAAGAACGGTTTGCCCAAATTCGGCTTGTACTGAGAGAAACATAGAGTTCTTTGAGCACGATTTTCTCAGATTTGTTGTTGCGGCCGTCCTCCAAATCTCAGTTGCAAAGCCAAATTCGTCTTGCTCTTGTTGAAAGCTGGGTGGAAATATATCTCTTGTTTATCAATTGGTTGGAAACAATCTAATTTTGTAATAGAAATCATGTTGTACTTATCTTGATTGTAACTGCTCTCTGATCTCTCTTTATTTAAATGAAAACAGAGATCAGAGATGGGGGGATTTATGGGATGATTTGGGGAGATGAAAAATGATGGAAAAATGATGAAGAATGATGGTGGATTATTCATGATAGGATAGGGATTGTTGCAGGCTGTAATTCTCAAGCTTTTGCTGTTGTAATGATTCCACAATTGGTTGATTAATAAATGATTTGGGAGTTGCTGTTCATTCTTCTCATTCTGAAGTAACCCAGCAGCATCCGCTGGCGGCTAAGGGCCCAACCTCTGGTGGAGTACGCTGCTGCTGTGTATCATATCTTTACAATTGCTTTCGTGTGATGGTTTGATTTCCTTTTCATTTCTTTAAATTTTTTGTTCAGTAATCTTTTGTTTATGAACATTTTGTTGAAATCATAATTGGATTGTGTCAGTGATAGAATTATTAATTATAACTTGAAATGTCCTGTTGGTAATTCTGATCTAATGCTGCGCTATCTAATTAAGACTATGGTTCATTTAATTGCTGCTCATTTATAATTGCAATGGCTGTTCAATTAAGTTACTATTCAATTACAACTACGATTGCTGTTGCTTCAATAACTGCGATTAATGTTCATGCTGATAGGTTGCTAATTCAATTACATTTATAGTTGTTGTGTCTTTCTAATTATTTAGTTTTGCTATTCAGTTCCATTTAAGATTGTTGTTTAATTCTAGTATTTTAGCATTGCTATTCCATTTCAATTGCTGGTCTATTTCAAGATTGTTGATTTGTTGTTTCATTTACTTGCCATTTCTTAAGGACAGACTCGGGCTGTAGTGAGTGTCAGCTTCTGCTATTTGGCTCCCAGACCTCTGATCTGCTCCCATCAGTTATGAAAGGGATAGGTTATTGCCACCAAACCCTTGGCCGATGTGCTGTTCTATTTCATCGTTATTTTCTTTACTTGCTGTTTCATTTATATTCATCAAGGACGATCTCAGGCTGTAGTGAGCCCCAGCATTTGCTACCTAGCTCCCAGACCTCGGATTTGTTCTCATCAGTTATGAAAAGGATGGGTTATTGCTACCGAACCTTCGACTGATGCAATGCTTGGTGTGATTTAGCCTTTTGAAGTAGTTAAGTTATAGACATGCAGCAATTTACTTTTGTAGCTTTTAAGCACTATACTACAAAACATTACTCTTGAGTAAATAGCCGCCTCAGACTGAGTACACTCTTGAAATAAAAAGTCGTCCCTGGGTTGATAATTAATGTGAAGGTAATTAGGAGTTCAAAAGACACCTTTTTATCGCTCCACAATCCTGACAAAGGTTCAGCTAATAAAAATACTTCTGCATTACTGCCACTCTTTTATTTACTTTGAAATATCTAGCAAATTGACTGTAGTGTTCCTTCCAAATACTCTTGGCATGCTCGCTTGAAGGAACACAGATGTGTCCCAAGTGGCATAACAATGAATCCTGGAGGTGAAAATTTGGGACTTTCTTACCTTCTAGGAGTGTCTGGTATGCGCTGTTGAATTCTAGATCGTTCTTGTAAAGATGTGGCCACCCTGAAGTGGCGTTCCCACAAGAGTCGAGCACACTGATCAGTGCCATGACTGATGGTCATCTGAGGTAGGATACATCATTATTGGTACTACCCTTCTTGTACTTAATTTTCAAATGGAATTGTGTCAGGTATGTGGACCATTTCTGATGGCGATCGTTCTGCAACTTCCCTTGTGTATGTATGAGTTGCAAGGGCTGTTAGTCTGTGTGGATGACCGTTTCTTTCCATAGAATGTAATTCTTCCAATGATGGCATGCTTTCATAATGGAATACATTTCTTTTTCATAGGTGGGATACTTTTGGAATGTGTTTGAAAGTATCTCACTATGGTAAGCCATTGGATGCCCCTACTGAGTAAGAACTGCACCAATATCATAGTCAGAGGCATCTGTCTCAATCTTAAATGGTTTTTGTAGGTCTGGTAATGTGACCACTTTTGTAGAGAAGAGGTGATGCTTCAACTCGACAAATTCCTTCTATTTGGTTTCAAACCAAAATAAATTTTCTTTCACTCTGCCCTTGGTGACTCGAGTTAAAGGCCAAGTGACATGATAGAACCCCAACATGAACCTGTGGTAGAAATTGGCAAGATCCAGAAAGCTGCAGAGCTCTATTAGAGTGGTTGGGGTTGGCTAATCCCAAATGAATTGTATCTTGGCTGGGTCCACATGCACACCCTACTCATCAATGATGTACCCTAGATATTCAACCTGGGTCATGCTAAAAGTGCATTTCTCCAAATTGGCACACAGCTTGTGTTGTCACAAGGTTTGGAGGACCTATCGAATATGGTGGAGGTGCACTTCCCAAATCTGGCTGAAGATCAAGATTTCATATAGATACACCACCATGAATTCATTGGTGAATGGTTTCAAGATGTTTTCCATCAATCTCATGAAGCTTGTGGGGGCATTCGTCAACTCGAAAGGCATGACCAACCAATCGAAAAGGCCCTCCCCTCCTTGGATTTGAAGGTAGTCTTCCACAAATCAGAGGATTTGGTAGGAACCTAGTGATAACTAGACTTCAAATTGATCTTACTGAAATATTTCCCCCCTTGAGCTGGTCCAGAAGGTCATCAATCCGTGGGATTGGGTACCTATTCCGTATAGTGATCTTGTTTAGTTCCCGATAGTCAATATAGAGTCTCTAGGTTCCATCCTTCTTCTGTACCAATATAATTGAGCTCCCACAGGGTGATGAGCTTGGCCTAATGTTCCTTTTCTGCAAAAACTCCTAAATCTGCCTCTTGATCTCATCTTTCTCCAGAACAAAGCGTCAATAGATCGGTCCATTGGGTAGTGGCACAACCGGGATTATATCAATGCATTCCTTGACCTGACAGTGGAGAGGCATCCCCGTAGGTGAGGAGAAAATGTCCCTATACTACTCCACGACCTTGTCCACCTGATGCTTCTGTAAGGAGTAGCCCTATCTCGAAGTTTTTTCCACAATATTCTTCTTTCCCTGAGGGTGAATCATAAGGAAAAAAAAATCTTGGTTTGTCAAATGATCTTACTGCATTACTTTGCATTGAGGAAAGAGATGGTAGTAGGCGAGGCTACCTCCGGTATCCTGTACAACTTATTGCCCAAAGTAATAATCATAGATTGAGGTCGAGACTCATATACAACATGCCACTTCCACAAGTATGGTTGTCCTAATAATACAACACAAAATTCAATAGGGGCAACATCACACAATACCTCATCCGTGAAGGGCTTGATGTTGTAGGGAAGACGACACTGCTGGATGACATGGAGATCTTGTCCTTGGTGAAGCCACCAGATGGTGTATAACTACGGATATGTTGTAGTGAGTAGGCCCAGCTGCTTCATGACCTCTACTGAAATGGGGTTCTTTTGGCTTTCATCGTTTGCAATGAACTGTAGGGGAGAACCCTTCACCCACATTTGTGAGTGGAAAAGGAATTCCCCCTCCTCTAGATCTTCAGGCTCATTCTTCTAGATCTTGGCGATGGCCACGGTGGCACTAGGATCCGCGTCAATGATCTTCTTCCCTTTTTCATTCCCCTTGTCAGGTTCTCACTCAGAGTTGGAACATGCACCTGATTGGAAGCCTTCATCTCGACCACTAGTGACTGCTTGGCCCGATACTCACTCGTGTTGTGAGTGGAGCTCTTATGGAACTCACACCATTTTCCCATGTCCTTCTTTGTCTTGGCGGAATTTTTATTTTCTTTTAGTCTCGGCGGGTTTTCTTGGGTTTCCCCGCCTTGGATTTTTCCTTTTCTCATTGATTTGGGTGTGCCTTTCCCTTGATTTAGATTCGTAGATCCAAAGTCTCGCTTCTTCTGTTTAAATTTCTGCTCAATCTTGACAGTGTATTGATATGTCATGCCAAGTGAGGAGATGTCCAGGAACTCCATCTCATCCTGGATGTACTTGTGTAGCAAGCCACGGTACTTGAGTACCAAATGTGAATCGATCTACTTGATACCCAACTTCATGCGAAGGGTATGAAAAACATTGGTAAACTTCGACACTTCTTGGTCCCTTCCCTGCCGTAGCGTGGTCCACTTTATGTATTTATCCTCATAGCTCTCAACAGGGTAATACTGTTCCTTGATGGCATCCTAGAATGAATTCGAAGTGGGTGTGGCTAAAAATACTGAGGGTGTAGTTTCTTCCTTCTCCTCACAGTAGGTTTCCCACCAGTCCTTGACGTGGGGGGCGGATTTGAGAAGTGCAAAAGTATTCTTTTCCCGAATGGAAAAATCATTAGCATAAAAATATCCTTCTAGTAGATTTAACCATTCATCTATGGTGTCCACATCTATCTGACCATAAAATATGCAGATGTTAAAGTTAACTTGTACCTTAAGGGTGTGGCACTTCTAGAGTAGTTGTTGGAAGGAGATGTGTCGCCTTTGGGTAGCTGTTGAAGAATTTGGGTAAAGTTGTCCATCATCTCATTCCTATGTTGCTCGAGGGCTTCTTCGAGCAAGATTTTGAAAGGATCTCCTGCCCCCTCATCTTTCTTCTCTTCTACCATGGGAGGCCATCGGGATTTGCGAGGCTAGTCTTGCAAAGGTTCGACCAGTTCGAGCCCTAATTCCTTATATCCTAATCTTGTTGGGGACATGCAAAGAAAAATAGAGAAAGAACAGACCAATCTGATACCACTTATCCAAACTTAAAAAGGAACGCAAAAAATTACAAATATAACCATAAATATAGAGATGCAACAGAAATAACACTTCATTTCATTAATATAAAGTACTGAAATATTCTTAGAAATAGAAAGGAAATAAAACTAGCTCGGGCGATGGTAGCTTATCTCTGAGGAGAGATGTGGCGGCTTCATGCCTCTAAACTACATTACAATGAGGTTCTAAGGCCTATTTATTATTTAGAAACAATGGAAAACCCTAAACATCCAAAAATATAACCCTAGGAGATGAAGAACCAAAACTATGGGCCTTGTTTGGGTAAATTGGCACATCAACTTCCCGGGCTCATAACTTTGGGATACAATCTCCATTTGACGTGCAAAATACCTTGTTAGAAATATCTATGCGGGGACTACAACTTTTGAATGCAAACATCAATAATCAAAGATTCATGATTTCCTGGTTTTCCCAAAAATCATCATTTAGTACCTCAAAATGGCTTCGAAAGTTCCGGACCCAAAAAATTGCCAAAAATAGTAAACTATGCTACAATCAAGGAAACTGAAAAAATGAAAGAGACATTGGTGGGGGTCCAAGTGGAATAGACGAGTGGCCACAAATATCCATATGGAACAAGATGTCAGCAAATATTTAGCTACAAGAACACCTCACTTTCTGTTGATCAAGAATGAAGAAGATAATGAATATAGTGATGAGGAATTACCAGGTATTGATTCTTGTCTTAATTGTGGATGTAATAATCGTTGTACTAATGATTTCACATCCATATTATGTAGTGATGATGATAATGAATCAATTGATATTTACCTCTTGGGTAAAAGTGAAGATAGTAATTATGCAGTAAAATCAGATTAAAAAATAATGGCCCTAGATGTAGAGATTAAAAGGCTCACATATGAGAATACAAATCATAAAAAGTTACTACAACTATTTGATGAAAGGGACTGTACCTACAAAGAAGAGATTAGATATCATTTTCTGGGATTCAATTGTGTTAAGAAATATATTCATCTATCACCATTCCCATGATAGGTAGTCGTAACTGACTAATTTCTCATGACTTTTGAATAGTCCACTTAGCACTCATTACATTGGGTGATGCTCACAGGGGTGAAGAATTGGGATTGAAACTAGTGAAATCAATGAATCATTTCACTAGTTTCAATCCAAATTCTTCATCCATGTGAGCATCACCCGATGCAATGAGTGCAAAGTGGACTATTCAAAAGTCATGAGAAATTAGTCAGTTAAGACTACCTCTCATGGAAATGGTCATAGAAGAATGGCTTTCTTAACACAGTTAAATCCCAAAAAATGATATCTAATATAATGCACTTCAAAAGACCCTCAATACTTAGAAAGAAGAGATTATCTGGTTAAAGAATCAGTTGGAAGAAGGAACCAAAATTGAAGAAGGAATGAGGAAGCAATATAAGGAAAAGGAAGATCAACGTCAAAAAATGGAGGATGAAGTAGCATCATTGAGAAATAAATTAAATGAATAGGATCCAACAATCAAGGAGCTTAAATAAATAATCATTTACTATGAAGGAGTTGAAGCATAAATAATCTCTCTCAAATCTGATTTTGAAAAATCAAACAAACAATATGAGTAGATTCTTCAAGTATTTGAACAACAAGAAAATGGGCTTGAGAAAGTGATCATTGAGTTGAGAACTCAATTGGAAAATACTAGAGGTGAGAAAAAGTTTGAGGTAGGTATCTTAGAAGGTAAGTTAGCTAGAAAAGGATAAGAAATTGATATTTCAAGATACCTCAAAGATATTGAACAATCTTCTTAGCAGTCAAAGGTCTCCCTCCATTAAATCTAGTATTAGTTTTCATGAAACTGTAAAAGGAGAATCTAGATCACAATCTTGTGCAATAAATTATGAGGTTAACAATGAAAAATTTTGAATTCTCGATAAAGAGATAAGAAGTCACCCAGACCAACAACCAAGGAAAGTGGATTTTCAAAAGAAATCATTTGCTTTTAACTATAGAAGTATCAATCGGTCCTCTCCTCTGGACAATGATGTTGAATGTTTTATTTATCACAAATTTGGACACTTTGCATCCAATTGCATAAAATATTCACAGGAAGATCACCAACTCCTAGGTACTCAATTTTATTTAAGGGATATTGTTTTGCTTGCAACATATTTGGTCACAAAGCCATTGATTGCAATAGAAGGAATGTGAAACACAAATTTTATGATTCCTTTGCTCCCTTTTCTCATCATGTAAGATGTTATATTTATAGTACATTTGGGCATGTAGAAAAAGAACCTAGGAAAAAGTCCATGAATTATCAAAAGAAACAAGTTGATTTCCTCCAAGACAAGCAACCAAACAAAAATATTGTTATCATAAGACCTGAGAAAGATGGGTCCACCAATACTTCTCATAATAAGAAAAAGGAAGAAGAAGTTAAATGTGTCCTTGCTCTATGTTCATTTGAAGATGAAGATGAATGGTACATAGATAATGGATTCTCTCATCACATGTCTGGAGATAAGAACAAGTTTGCGTCTCAATAAAAAAGGATGTTAAATTTATTCTTGGAAATTATGTTGTAGAAAAAGTTCTATGAAAAGGTAGATCCAAACATGATAAATATACAAAAGTAGTTGATGCACTATTGGTTCAAGCGATAAAGAAAAATATTCTAAGTGTAGGTCAAATAGATGATGAAAGGCATATAATTGTGTTTACATTAACTAAATGAAAAGTTATAGAAGAAGACACTAGAAAGGTTATAACAAGAGGATTCAAAAATGTGGACAATTTATATGTTCTAGTAAAGAAAAATTTAGGTAGAAATAAGAGTTATAGTTCCTCTTCTTCTTTAGATTTAGAGTAAAAGAAGATGGTCCCCAATGCCATATTTTTTTCTTAATGCATTCTTCTAACAGTGACTGCAAAAGAAAATGTGAGGTACATAGCCTCATAAAAAACATGTGATGATTATCAGATTCACAGAATCAGTGGTGTAAGATCTCAGGGGGAGCTATGCATGTGTATCTTGATAATGATTCCCTATGTTGTTTTGATATACTTTTGGTTATGTGTATATTATTGAAATTGCATCTGATGAAGTAACAGTGATCAGGAACATACATGACATGTTTAGGGGGATCTGTGGCTATAAAAATCAACAATTTATATTCTATATGTGTTGGGAAAATATTGAGTTAGGGGGGTTGAATCCGTATTTAATATTTCACAATAATAATTTTCTTTTTCAAACTGAATACAGGATTTTACAGAAACGAAGCAGCATATGTACAAAACCGTAATGAAAGGAACCAACGTATATATAATAAACTAGAAAAACAACTAATTGATTGTCTGTTGAACTTAAATCAGAGTGTGATGCATTTACTAAGTAGTAAACAGATGTAGTAAGAATAGAATAAATCAAAACAGATAAGCAACACACGTGAACACCAAGATTTTTTAGTTGGAAACCCAATGTGGGAAAAAACCATCGTCATTGTCGTCTCAGTCTTCAATCTTCTTATTATTAAAAGTGTTTACAAGTTTTTTACCGGTGCAGACTCTTTCCAATAAGCAGGAATCCACCGGTTGAAGGCTACAACCTTCACTCGTTTTCCAGCTTCTACTGGAAGGGAGCTCCAACCTCCTAGCTCTTGTACTAGCCGATATGATTAGTAGTATGTAGGCACCGACCTACAGAAGGTTGCCACATTCACTCATTCTCCAGGGACCACGTTTCATAAATTTTTAGACTGGATACTCCTGGTACACATCAACACAATATGTAGGCCACGTTGCATCAAATTTTCAGACTGGACCCATCAGTAACATTGAAGCTCAAAATCAATCACCACTGCAATACAACCATCAAACACAACTACATCAACTAATCACTGAAACCCATCAACTCTGAAGCAAAACATAATCAATCAATCTAAACATTAATATCATTGTCACCTAAACACAGAGATGAACCCAGAACACTACATCAACAACCAGAACCAACTGCAACCTCAAAAATCATATGTCAAAATGTATACGCTACTTCAATGAGGATAGTGTGTGTGTATACACTATTTTCTGTAACCCAACTTGCATATACCTTTAAAGATATTGAATCATAAAACTTCTAAACCAAAAACTGTACTAACCAAAGACATTCTGAAGATCTATTATCATATTACAGAGTTCTAAAAAGATAGCAGCAAAGATCACCCTTCTTACTCAATCAATCAATCAGTCAGACTCAATCTCCTTATACAATCAGTTTAACTTCAGATCTAATGAAGACATCATTGACAAACAACAGTAAAAAACAACGCTAATTAGAAAGATCAATCATTTCTGAAAAAAAAAAGCCCTTCCTCTGCATACGCTACTTGGAAGTGTTGAATCCGCGTGTATACGTGCCTTCACCAAGGCAAAACTAGGTATAGATCTACAAATAATGACTTATAACTTCGCAGCTTTTCAAGACTTCAAATATGTCTAGATCATAGCATTTAAAGGATAAAACATGTGTCAACACTCAGATCTAGGCTATCCATTATCAGATCATACAATGAAAAGTCATTTCAGGTCTCATGATCCTGATCCAACATTGTATCCAAGGGTGCACAAGATGTTTCAGATCTGTATCATAATCATAACCCTTACAACACAAAATATACTTCAGACAGAAGTATTCATGAAAACCCTTTTACTTCCACACCTAGCCCTTTGATCTTCTCCTCCTTATATACTTAGAGCCTTTGTCAATACCATGAACCAAAACAACACTTAGAACCTATGGTATTCTTAGATGAGATCACGTAATCGTTATTCTACTCAATGTTGTGGGCTAATACCATGGTATGGACCCTTGGTAGTATTTAACCTTAATTTTCCATCCCATACATGCTTTTCCTTCTGTGAAATTGTGTGCATACATATACACACCTTTTATTCTAAGTACCCGCATGTATACATGACTTGGACTAGGTTAAACAACATATACAACTTAAGACATTCTCTTTCCTCAATTTCTTGATTCTGATATGTAATCCTTTGTTACATCATCCCGTTCTTCTGTATCATTACTCTGTTACCTCTAAATTGGCCTGTTACAACATGAGTTGCCAACATACATCACTTTATCATTTTTGAACTGACCTCTGGATATTGGTGTTGATCACTTCAAGCTGTAGAACCTGTTAGATATTCCAAAAAACACTAAGATACTCTCCCCCTTTGACATCAAGGGCAAAGGGTAGACCAAGATATTCTCCCCCTTAGTACATGTTGAGATGCACTATACTATCCATGCTCCCCCTGAGCACATGCAGAGTCTACAAAATTTTTTTTTTTAAAGAATAACATGACTCTATAACTCAACTATGTGAGTATGACCTTGCTATCACCAATGAATCATACATACATCAATCACCCAACCAAGTGGGGATACATCAAATGTTCATACATGACTGAAAATTGCAATTATTACATCATCCTTCCCATGCATAGTGGGGGTAAAAATTACATCATGTGTCCAAAAGGACTCATCCATAATAGACTATGACAGAAAGAGACATATTATTACAACATATGTCTTTACATGACCTTTTCATCAAATGACATTAATAACTGAGACCATAGCTAAATTCAGCAACCATGATGCCAACAGTGCATAATATTTTGAAGGTTAATGCTCCCCATGAACCTGTGCTACCTGTGCATTGTCAACAATTCATTCATCAAGTCATCTCCATCAATCAAATAAACATCAATGAGAAAAGCATATCAGCAGACTGTATCCATCAACATCGGACTAAACAAGCACGTTGGAAACTGATTTTGAGTCCGACCCACTATTTTTATGTCATAAAAACACATACTCTACTACTGACACAGAAACTCGTGTATATATGCGACTCTGCTTCATGAAATCCATGTATAGGAAACAATCCTTTGATTTTGTACATGAAGACTGAACAAAGTGGTTTTAACAGTAAGATGAGGCAGAAATAACTCCCAGCTTTTTCTGAGATATTCAAATGCTTCTCTGGGAAGAGGTTTGGTAAATATATCGAGAATCTAATCTTTGGAGGGAACATACTCTAATTTAACCTTTTTTTCAAGCACTTATTCCTGTAGAAAGCGATACTTAATGGGTATGTGCTTGGTCTTGGAGTGCATAACAGGATTTTTCGTGATACTAATCGCACTTGTATTATCACATCAGATGGATATGGGTGGGGAACATTTAATTTGAATATCTTGTAATGTTTGCATCATTTAGAGAAGTTGTGTGCAGCAAGATGCAACAACCACATATTCTGCTTCCATCGTAGATAATGCAATCAAACTTTATTTCTTGCTGAACCAAGATACTAATCATGATCCCATATAAAATGCACCTCCACTAGTGCTTTTTTGGTCATCAACATTCCCAGCCCAATCCGCATTTGTATATGCATGAAGGGTGAGATATGTATCTTTAGGATACCATAGACCAAATTCTTCAGTTCCTTGGAGATATGTGAATATTCTCTTTACTACATTAAGATGTGATTCCTTCTGATTGGATTGGAATATTCCAACAATTCCTACAGCATGCATGATATCTGGTCTGGTACCTATTAGATAAAGTAGACTTCCAATCACAGATTTGTACTCTGGTTGATTCACTGTAGGAGAATCATCATTATAACTGAGACTACATACTATTATCATTGGAGTACATACTGTTTGGAATCTTCCATTCTATACTTCTTCAGAATCTGCTTGAGATATTTAGTTTGCGAGAGAAATATGTCATCTTTTGTTTGCTGCACTTGTAGACCAATAAAATAGGTTAGTTCTCCAAGTAAAGACATTTCAAATTCTTGCTGCATAATAGAAGAAAAGTTTTGACTCATAAATTCTTCATTACTGCCAAAGATGATATCACCAACATAAACAACAATAATTAGCAGTTTATCATTCTCAATTTTTGCATATAAGTTGTTGTCTACGAATCCTTTTGTGAAGCCTTGTTGTTGAAGATATTTGTCAAGATAATAATACCATGCCCTCAGAGCATGTTTCAGTCCATATAAATCTTTTTTGAGTTTGCATACAAGCTTTGCATCATTTCCCAGAATGAATCCTTTAGGTTGTTCAATGTATACTTCTTCTTCTTGATCTCCATTAAGAAACGCATATTTTACATCCATTTGATAAACTTTGAATTTTAGAAAACTTGAAAGAGAAAGAAACATTCTTATGGCTTCAAGTCTAGCTATAGGTGCAAAAGTTTCTTCAAAGTCTATACCTTCTTGTTGTGCATACCCTTTACAAAAAAGCCTTACTTTATTCCTAATTACCTCTCCATTTTCATTTAACTTATTCTTGAATATCCATATTGTCCCTATAGCATTTTTATCATGAGGTCTAGTAAATAATTCCCAAGTATCATTCTTTTCAATTTGGTCATGTTCTTCATTCATGACCTTAACCCAACATTCATCTTTGCTAGCTTGATTTACATTTTGTGGTTCTATGGAGGATAATAAGGCTAGATAACTAGAAGATCCTACAAGAGTTCTTCTTGTTTTTACTCCGGACCCTTTTTCTCCTAGGATTTGAGATTTTGGATGATTCTTTTGAACATACCTGGATGGAGCCTTTTCCCTGTCAGATGTATCTTCTTCTGATGCTTCATTGGTTTCTTCCTCTATATCATTTCGATTTGATACAGGAAAGCATTCATCGTCTTCATTATTATCATCTTCTTTTGTTGATGTCACCTGTTTCGGATTTTTGCATGCTTCATCGATTACAACATCAATGCATTCAACAATTTTTCAAAGTCTCTTATTATAACATTTGTATCCTTTACTTCTAGATGAATAACCAAGAAATATTCCTTCATCTGCTCTGGGTTCAAACTTACCAAGTTTTTCATCAGTCTTTTTGATGAAACATTTGCTTCCAAAAAATTTGAAGTGTTTATAGTGGGAAGCTTACCATACCAAAGTTCATATGGATTTTTATCACTATTTACACATACATGAGCTTTGTTGAGAATATTTACTGCAGTATCTGCAGCTTCACCCTAAAAAGTGTCGGAAGTTCCAGACTCATCAAGCATAGATCAAGCCATTTGTTGAACTTTTCTATTCATTCTTTCCACCACGCCATTTTGTTCAGGAGTTTTGGCAACAGATAATTGTCTCTTTATTCCATGTTATTCACAAAATTCAAAAAAATCATGTGATATGAATTCTCCTACTTGATCAGATCTGAGACATTTTATTTTTAGATCTAATTCATTTTCAACTAAAGCTTTGAAGACCTTAAACTTTTCAAATGCTTCATCTTTATGTTTTAGTAAACCAATCCAGCACATTCTAGAAAAAACATCAATGAATAAATTGTAGTATTCTTCTCTACGAAGTGACTTTTTCCTTGTTGGTCCACACAAATCAGTATGAATGAGTTCAAGAGGCTTACTTGTTGATCCTTCTTTGGCATTGAATTGAACTCTAGTTTTCTTACTGAATTGACATGGTTTGGAGATGGTATTTTCTGGGATGATGACATCTGGAAGATCACGAACAGCCTTGAGCCTGCATGATTTTCTTATTTGAGAAAAGCTAAGATGCCCCAATCTTCTATGCCATAACCCGTTCTCTTCGTTTTTTCCTAGATAACATGGTTCTTGACCTCCTTCTAGCATATATAGAATTCTTGGAGTTCTTGTACCTTTGATTATGGTCTTTCCTATGTAAAGCTCATGAATCACACATTCTTTTGATCGAAACACAAATTCATTTCCTTGATCACACATTTGACTAAAACTCAATAAGTTATGATTTAATCCATCAACATACATAACATTTCCAGCTTTAACCTTTTCTTTTAGATAAACAGAACCTTTACGCTTAATGATAGTTGGTGTGTCATTTCCAAAAGAGGCATTATTTTCCTTTTCTAAAGCGTTGTATGAAATGAGTTTATCTTTATCACCTATCATGTGTTTTGAGCATCCGCTATCAATGTACCACTAATTTTCTTGTCCTTGTGCAAAAAGAGTTCTGCCACATCTTTTTTACTATAATTCCTTCTTTTTCCATACCTTGGAGTTTGATGATGTTTGCTCCTTTTGCTAAGTTGGCTGAAATTTGCTCCTGCATTCAGATTCTTCATGACCAAAGTTATTGAAAATGAACATTCATTTTCATCTTTAAGAGGTGAAAAGTTATTATAAGAGCTCTTCTTTATTCCTGTCACGCTCCTTTGTTTTCTTACTTCTCTATTCATGATAGTTTTGTAAGCAACACATTGAGCATCCTTATGACCAAAGTTATGGAATGAAAAGAATTGTCCATTAAAGAATAAGTTTTTGTGACCATAAAATCTTTTGATATTGTTCACCTTTTGGTTAGTGCTTCTATTGATGTTCACCCTTGGAGTAAAATGAGCATGATTTACTTGGGGAGTACCTTTAGGCTTTTGTTGAGGATTGACACATTACTGACTGGTTTTTTCTGCATTAAGATAGCTTCTGGTGATGGCTAAAGACTTTTCTGGTTGGGATGTTTCTCCAATTTATCCAAGACCAGTTTTTATAAGAGGAGAACGCTGAACCTTGATGATTTCATCTAAGGTTTATGATCCTTTAGCAAATCTAAGATTCAAAGTTTTTGTCTTCTCAAGTTCCTTTCTTAGACTTACTACTTCACACTCTAATTTTTCATTGTGCTTTTCCCTTTCCATGAGTTGATGTGTCAAAGTGTCTATGACTATATTCTTTTCTTCCAAGAAGATTTTGAGTTGAGTGATTTCTTCAAGAAAATCTTCTTCTTCTAAGGCATCCATAAACTTATCATTTTCATAAGCCATGAGCAGTTTAATATCTTGATCAGATTCACCTTCATCACTATTATATAGGCCATCACTATGTTCATGAGTATAATAACTTCTTATATTAGCAAATGGTTTTTTATTATCTTTTGCAGAGTTCTTTCCTTTGTCACGATTATCTTTGTGAGGACATTTAGCAGCATAATACCCAACTCTACCACAAGAAAAAAATTTGAAGGGAATCTTACCTTTGAATCTTCTGGAACCCAATTGAAGTTTCTTCACAAAGTTTGCCTCATCTTCTTCTGATATATATCCTGATTCCTTGAGATCTTTCTTTTCTTTTCCCTTTGCAGAGGCTTTGAAAGCAACTTCTCTGATTTCTTATGGACCTCCTTTCCTCATTTCAAAGGCAGTTAAAATTCCATGAAGTTGAACAATAGTAACAGATTGTAGATCCTGCTTCTCTTCAATGGCAGATACTTTTGACTCAAATTTAGAAGATAGAGATCTCAAAATTTTCTCTACTATAGTAGCCTCCTTTATTTCTTCACCCAGATTCTTCATACGATTTACAATCTCATCTACTCATAAAAAGTAACTAGCAATACTTTCATCACTATGCATCTTGAGAGTTTCATATTGAATTCTAAGAGTTTGGAGTTTAGCATGTTTTACCTGGGAGTCTCCTTCATAGCTCTAAATGATTTTGTCCCATATTTCTTTGGTTGTATTGAGCTACATGACTTTGATGAATTATGATTATGATATACTTCCCAATAATGCATTGACATCTTTGGCATTGGTTTCATATGATTTCTTTTCTGCTGGATCTATGGGGACTGCTGCTGGATACTGGTATCCTCCTTCCACAATTACCCAAACATCAGCTCCAAGTGACTGAATATAGGCTCTGGTTATTATCTTCCAATACGCTAAGTTATTTTTGTTGAATATTGGTGGTCTGATAGATGCCATTCCATCTTGATTGCTCATCTTGAGAGATCTTCCTTCAAGCAATCAAGCTTGTTGTGAAGGACCTACTCTGATACCAATTGTCGAGAAAAATAATGAGGGGGGGGGGTGAATCAATATTTAATCTTTCACAATAATAATTTTCTTTTTCAAACTGAATACGCGATTTTATAGAAACTAAGCAGCATATGTACGTGATGTAATGAAAGGAACCAACGTATAGATAACAAACTAGTAAAACAACTAATTCATTTTCTGTTGAACTTAAATTAGAGTGTGATGCATTTACTAAGTAGTAAATAGATGCAGTAAGAATGGAATAAATCAACACACATAAGAAGCACACATGAACACCAGGATTTTTCAGGTGGAAACCCAATGTGGGAAAAAACCACTATTGTTTTTGTCTCAGTCTTCAATCTTCTTATTATTAAAAGAGTTTACAAGTTTGGTACTGGTGCAGATTCTTTCCAGTATGCAGGCATCCACTTGCTGAAGGCTACAACCTTCACTTGTTTTCCAGCTTCTACTGGAAGGGAGCACCACCCCCTAGCTCTTGTATTGACTGATATGATTATCAGTAGGTAGGCGTCGGCCTACAGAAGGCTACAACCTTTACTCATTCTCTAGGGACCATGTTTCATAAATTTTCAGAATGGATACTCCTGGTACACATCAACATAATATGTAGGCCACATTTCATCAAATTTTCAGACTGGACCCATCAGTAACATCGAAACTCAAAATCAATCACCACTGCAATATAACCATCAAACACAACTGTGTCAACCAATCACTAAAACCCATCAACTCTGAATCAATACACAATCAATCAATCTGAAAAGTCAAATAATTTTCACCCGAACACAGAGCTAAACCCAGAACACTACATCAACAACCATAACCAACTGCAACCTCAAAAATCATATGTCAAAATGTATATGCTACTTCAATGAGGACAACTTGCGTGTATACGCTACTTTCTGTAACCCAACCTGCGTATACCTTTAAATATACTGAATCATAAAACTTCTGAACCAAAAAATGTACTAACCAAAGACATTCTAAAGATCTACTACCACATTACAGAGTTCTAAACAGATAGCATCAAAGATCACCCTTCTTACTCAATCAATCAATCAGCCAGACTCAATCTCCTTATACAATTGGTTTAACTTCAGATCTAATGAAGACACCATTGACAAACAATAGTAAAATAACAACATTGATCAAATAGATCAGTATTTCTGAACAAGAAGTGCTTGCTTTTCATACGCTACTTGGAAGTGCCGAATCCACAGGTATATGCACCATCACCGAGGTGAACCTGTGTATAGATCTGCAAATAACAACTTTAACTTCGCAACTTTTCGAGACTTCAGATATATCCAGATCATATCATTTAAAGGATAAAACATGTGTTAGCATTCAGATCTATCCTATCCATTAACAGATCATACAATGATAATTGATTTCAAGTCTCATGATCCTGATCCAACATTGTATCCAAGGGTGCACAAGATGTTTCAGATCTATATCATAATCATAACCCTTACAACACAAAATATACTTCAGATAGAAGTATTCATGAAAAACCCTTTTACTTCCACACCTAGCCCTTTGATCTTCTCCTCCTTATATACTTAGAGCCTTTTTCAATACCATGAACCAAAACAACACTTAAAACCTATGGTATTCTTAGACGGGATCAAGTAACCATTATTCCGCTCAATATTGTGGGCTAATACCATGGTGTGGACCCTTGGTATTCTTTGACCTTAATCTTCCATCCCATACGTGTTTTTTCTTTTGTGAAACTATGTGCATACATTTACGTGCCTCTTATTCTGTGTACCCATGTTTATACGCGACTTGGACTAGGTTAAACAATGTATACAACTTAAAACATTCTCATTCCTCAATTTCTTGATTCCGATCTGTAATCCTTTTTCCGATCATCCTGTTCTTTTGTGCCATTACTCTATTACCTCTGAATTGACCTATTACAATGTGAGTTGCCAACATACATCACTTTATCATCTATGAACTTACTTGTGGATACATTTGGTTATCATATATGTGAGTTTCCATCAAGGACAACACATGTACCATAATGCCAACAATATGTGGTTCTTATGAAAGATAGTCGAGTGCATACACTATTTTTTATCTAAAAAGTTATGTATTCTTCTTAGGAAGGAAAAAGAAGTGGCACAAATTCAAGGGGAGATTCTCATTTGCTTCTATCAATTCATTACTAGATTTTTGGTTCTAACATTAGTTTGTTGCAGTATGTTGGTGATTCCCTTATGCTGCTTAGGGTATTGGCTCATGGTGAGTTTATGAGTTGTTGAAAAATCTTGTATTGTTGCTGATAAAATGGTTCTTTAATGCACTTTCTGATTGCTGAGATGGATATGATCATATTTGATGATGAAAAATTTGACATAGGTTCAGGGGGAACATCTTCTATGCTTCTAATAGCACATTGTTGGAATTATGATTTCTTGAGACTATGATTAGTACATATCATTGTTGGTGATCTGGATGTATGGTTATTACTATTGTTACTACTAAAGATACATATGATGCTTTCATTATGTCATGGTTTATCAATGATGCATAGATTGCATGTGGTGAAGTTACGGATAATACCTATATGTTGCTTGAGTTTCACTTGGTGAAGTTCTTAATAGTGTGTTAATCCTACTTGATACACTTGATAAGGAGGAGGTGTATGCTATGGTCGTTGTTGATGTTGATTGATGTCTTATGATGTAGGATTTTCTCTTTGTTTTACACATATATTTAGTTATGCATGGAGATAATATGATGTTGTATATGCTACATATGCTGTTGTGGTACAAGAGATTGATATGTATTTTCTAATTGAGGATTGTGGCTCCTCCTATATGTGGAGAGAGAGAATGTTGACCTTGATGGCAAGGGGACGAGTTTCTAACAAAGATTTATTACATAATATTATACTTTTGCTACAGTTGTTTGGTAATGCTTGGAAGCATTTCATATTTGGTCACAATGGAGAGATTGATGCTACACTGTCTTATCTACTTATTTTTTCATGATGATGAGGATGTTCATGTTGGTATTATCTATGTTTCCGATGTCATATGTTTATGTTTTTGTAGCATGGTGGTTGCTCATGAGTATCATGGTTTTGCTACAAAGGATACTTCATAGTTGAGATCCTTGTTATGGTTATGAATGTCATGTATATCTCTTGATTTAAAGGTCATGTAAATACCCATGTTGTAATCACTATAAAATTCAATCATGTATGGGCTATTGGGATCAAGTCATGCTATATATGTAATCCAATTATTTTGGGGCATTGATGTAAAATTTGGGTCCAATATGTAAACCCATTTTGTTAGGTGATTGATGTAATCATGGGAGCATAAATTCATTGGTGATAAGAAAGGTCATATTTATTTAGCTATGTATTTGAAACCTTGTAATTTATTGCATATCTTAAGAAGGTCCAACATATGCTCAGGGGGAGCTTGGTCAGTATGCAGATTTCAAGATTCATATCAGCAGATCAAACTTACAATATTGAGCTCTACAAGGGAAGTACTTCATTCATCCTACTTACACCCTTTTCCCTTGATGTCAAAGGGGGAGAGAAGTTTGGTGTTTGGAGAGAAGACTTGGTGTTTACAGGTGTGTTTGCACGTGGTGTCCAAACACCAAAGTGGTTTCCATCAAGTACATAGGGGGGTATTGTTAGCATTATGGGTAATATTTATCCTTGATGGAAACCTGCTTGATAAAGATGTACTTGATGTCAATATTTGATAATATGATTGTGGAACTAAAGTAAATAACATGTACATATGGTACAAAGGATATGGATAGAGAAATGATAGTTCAATTACAGATGAATGACAAAAGTGAAGTTTGAGAAAGTATATGTAGTTTCTATGAATAAGGGTTCCATACATAATCTGAACCATGGAAATTTGGATATGAGGGGTCATCACCATGGTATATTCCCATAGTAATTTTGGCAACAAAATCAGTTTCATCCCATCAATGAATACCATCAACTTTACCAAAGGATTTACCTAAGGTATTGGCTAAGGAAAAATCTATATAAGGAGATGGATATCCATGTGTTAAATGTGCAAAGAATGGGTTATTCATAGGGGATTCGATTTGGAATAGGTGTGCTCTAGGAAGCAATGAGATGGCTCAGATCTAATAGATCTGAAAGTGTTGTGAAGACTAATGGATACACTTTCTTGATATGTTTATGCTTGTAGCTAGCAATGATAGATCTGTGATTATAATTATGTTATGTTATGAATGTGCGACGGTGAAGATTGTGGAATGTGATTTGTGTTTGCAGTGAAGGTATGCTTTATTAATTTAAGATCTATATGTCGGTTTTCTTCTGAAAATTCACATGCATGCATGGATTTGTTTATGGTTAGTCACATATATATCTGAGATATGTTTCTTCATTACATTGAGATATGTGCACGAGTGTTGCACATAATAAGAGTGTATATACACTGGTCTGATTAATAATAGTCACATATATATTTTGAGTTAAATATACTTAGGGTTTGTAGTGTTTCTTGATGATAACGATTGATTACTTTTGTTGTATTTGCTACTATATGTCAATGATGTCTATCTATTTCTCGCAGTATTGATTGGATTGGTTATGCATTGATTTGATTTGGTTGGTTGAGGTTTAGTTCAGTGATTAGTTTGCTTCAATATTTAATGGTTTGATGCTTCATTGATTCATTGGTTTACAATGCTTTAGTGATTCAAATTTTGAGATTCAATATTGAGTTTGGTGTTGAGCATAATGTTGGGTGTGGGTTCAATGTGAAAAATTGATGAAATGTGGCTTGCATGTTTTGATGTGTATTTGAGACTGGTGGATCCACTTTGAAATACTATGAAATGTGGTCCATGAGAGGTGTTGAGGGTTGGAGCCTTAAGTGAGGAGTCAAAGCTTTCTTCCAATGTTAGATGGTAAATTTGTTTAGAGGTTAGATGCTCCCTTCTCGTAGGAGCTAGTAAACGAGATCAGGGGGTTGTAGCTACCTTCTAGTGGGTGATGGAGAATGAGTGGAGGTTGTAGCCTACTCCAAGTGGGTTCTTGTGTAATGGTAATAGTTTGTGCTAGTACAAGATGTAATTAATATTTTCTTTATAATAAAAGAAGAAGATAGTGACGACAACATCAGTGGTCTTCTCACACATTGGGTTTTCACCTAAAATGTTGTGTTTTATGTGTGTTTCTTATGTGTTGTGATTTATCTATTCTTTACTGCATATTGGACGGTTAATGAATCAATAATTAAATATTTAAAGTAAATTCACTAATGTATTTATGATAAATTAAGTAACTGGGTATACATTGTTATCCTCCACTGAAGTCATGTACACTCGTTGGTTGCGTAAAGAACAATAGCATACAAAATTCAAAATATGAAATGAAAATTTAAATTGAATTGAAAATACTGATTCAACCCCCCCCCCCTCCCCCTCTTAGTATTTTTCCTAAAACCAAGCTATTGTTAGGCTAACCAAATTGTATCGAAAGGAAGCTAAGCATGTTTTACGGTACCTCAGAGGAACTACCCAGTATGGATTAAGGTACAAAAAAAGAGAGGGAGTGAAGTTGTGTGGATTCACAAATGTAGATTGTATAGGGAGTCCATCCGAATGAAAGAGTATATCAAGTGGAATTTTCAGTGTTGGGTTTGCAGCAATTTTCTAGTATATCAGGAAGCATAGGTTTGCGGCACTCATCTCAGTATAAGTTGAAGACATGGCTGCAATTCAAGCAACATGTGAGGTGATATGGATGAGAAATATACTTGTGCGATTGTTTGGTCAGGAGATGGATCCATGTGTGATCTATTTTGATAATCAGAGTTGGATTAAGCTCTCTGAGAATCTGGTATTTCATGATTGATCCAAGCATATAGATATCTAGTATCATCATTTACGAGATTGTGCATAGAGGAGGATAATGTTTCGACAATACATTCCGACAGAGGAACAAGATGTCGACATATTGATAAAGGATTTTTTAAGAGGGAAGTTCGAATTCCATAGGTGCAAGATAGGGGTGGTTGATAATCCCTTTCTTGCTAAGAGGGAGTGTTGGGAAGTGTAGCAAGAAAGGCTCAATTTGACTTAGCCTTGGTCAAACTGAGAAAAATTGAAATTTCCACATTATCAAACAACTTGTGGGAATTTAACTGAGATGACATGGCTCTTTTCACTCAATTAGCTTAGTAAATTCAAGTTAGTGGGCTTACAGTTCAGTTTGCATATGTTGATTGCTAATTTGTAGCAATCCAGTTTAGTTATTTCTAGTTTTCCTCATTTAATCTAGTTCTAATAGTTAATAGAACTAGTTAGAGGTAAGTTGTGCAATGTGACAATAGTCCAACTTATTTATCATCCAGTTAACTAATCAATCAACTAAAAATATCTCATGCATGCAAGGAATTTCAATTTATCAACCTTGGTGGATATTCAAAGGCATTGTAGCATCAATTGTAGACTATTTTTTAGTGTACAGGTGTTGCATGCAATTAATGATCAATCATTGGGAATTGCGCAATCATTTTGGGGGAAATTGCTAAAGAATAGGGACTAATTTCCTCAGGATTTTCACAAGGAAATAGGAGATCAAGTGGGGGCAAAAATTGACTAAGTCTGGGTCAGAGCTTCTCATTGAGAAAAGAGAATAATTATTCTTTTACATTTTGAGATCAAAGCTGGAGCTAGCAATTGTAATATATTCTCTATTCATATAATTAATGCATGCATGCTTAAGGGGGTTTTACCAGTTGATTTCCCTTAGATACATTTGTATAATTTCCTATAGATTCATAAGCTCATGCAATTTACTAAAGCACAGGACAAGAATATACTTCTACTTTCAACCAACGGAAGTCAATAGATCAGTGAAAACAATATGAATAAGAAGAAGACAAATGGATGGAACAAAACACAATAAGAATCTGGCGAAAGCCTTAGCTAAAAACCCCCACTATATGTATGCATTAAATAAGAAATCCAAGATGATAATGCAATTCTTGTTCTCACAAGAACAAACCCACCACTGAGTATGATCAATCTCCTTGCTCACAAGCAAGCTCAAGCCAATATCTAGCCTCTTCTGCTGCTATCCAAGCGCTTGATTCCTTGCATAATTCCTAGGGTGAATAACACTTATTTAAAGGGAATTCATGCTTCCAAAACCATGCAATCCAAACATAGGATCAATCTCCGATGCATGAATGATATTTACACTCCAGTAAATAATACCACTAATAGTACATTGCCCCTTCACTCTAGTCTCAATGGGGACTTTATCTTAATTGACATGCATGAGTTTCTCATGAGGGAATCTTCAAATAACAAGAGTATCACTAGTGGATGCACTTAGTGCACCAGCTGACTGTTAGTCCTCTATTAGTTCCAAAAACAATTTAGAACTAATTTAACTGAACTTATCTCAGTAAACTGAGTGATCGAATTTCCAACTCAATTTAAACTCATACTGGACCCCTAAAACTTAGGGAGAACATTTACATGACTACATAAAGAATTCCTACTCGAAATTCCTAAGCTAATTCAGTTAATTAAACTTAATTAACTATTTACAAGTTGTTATGATAATAGAATTAGATTTTAATTCTCAGTTTAATTCAAGGATAAATTAAACTGGAATTTCTTGTTGTCATTTCTCAACACTCCCTCTCAACAAGAAAGGGATTATCAGCTACCTCGATCCTGTCTCTGTGAAACTTGAATTTACATCTTGACAATGTCTTTGTCAAAATGTCAGCATCTTTCTCCTTCGTGGGAGTGTAATCTAACAACATAATCTGCCTCAATACACAATCTTTGAGATGATGATATCGAATATCAATATTCTTGGACCAATCACGAAAAAATATATTTTCAAAGAGTTTGATACAACCCTGATTATCACAACAAATCATAGTTGGATCCATCGGTTGACCAAACAAACCAACCAAGATCTTCCTCATCCAGATAGCCTCACATGTTTCCTAACTCGCAACCATGTACTCTACCTTTGCCGAACTGAGTGCAACCAATCTATGTTTCCTATAGTAGCAAGGAACTGTTGCTGACCCAATACTGAATATCCCTCCTGATGTGCTTTTCCGGACGGATGGAATCCCTGCCAAATCTACATCAGTGAAGCCTTGAAGCTTCACTCACTATATTCGTCTGTACCATAATCCATACTGAGAAGTGCCCCCGAGGTATCTCAACACATGCTTTGTTTCTTTCCAATACAGCTTGGTAGGCCTAACCATTGCTTGACTAAGCTGGTTAACTGCATAGCACATATCCGGTCGTGTGTTCACCAAGTACATGAATGAACCCACAAGATGCCTATAAATAGTAGCTTCCACTACTTCCCTTGAAGTAGCATCCCCCTTCCTTCGGTTACCTACTAGAGGAGTCTCCATGGGTTTGCTGCTCTCCATGTAGAATCTCCTTAGTATCTCATTGGCATACTTGCCCTGAGACACAAACATTTCTCCATCTCCCTACCATACCTCCATGCCATGAAAGTAATTCATGATCCCCAATCTCAAACACTCTTCCAAGGTCCTCCTTGCAAGACTTGATCAGCTGATCATCACCTATCAGTATGAGATCATCAACATAAAGTATAATGATCAACAGTTTACCTTCCACCACTATGTGGTACAGGTTCACATCTGCTTCACTCTTCGTGAAGCCCAAATTGGTGAAGTAGCTATCTATCCTAGTGTACCAAGCATGGGCTGCTTGCTTCACCCCATACAACGCTCTCTTGATTCGGCACACATGTGACTCACGGTCAAAGGTTTCAAAACCTTTAGGCTACTCTATGTACACCTCTTCCCCAATCATGCCATTAAGGAAGGTTTTCCTCAAATCCATCTAATGTATCTTCCAACCCATCTGTGCTGATAATGACAATATACATCTGATCGATGAGTACCTTGCAACAAGAGCAAAGGTCTCATCATATTCAGTCCCCTCTACATGTGAAAATCCACGGGCCACAAATCTAGCCTTATGCTTCTCCACACTACCATCTACATCTTTCTTTACCTTGTAAAGCAAATGGGAGCTCACCACTAACTTGTACTTTGGTCTCAGGACCACATCCTAAACATTTTTATGAACTATGGAGTCATACTCCTCCACCATGGCATCAACCCAAACCGGTTGCTGCACCTCTTCCTTAAAGGAAGATGGCTCTATCACAACACATTCGCCCATAAGAGCCATGTATCCACTGTACCTCTCAGGTGACCTCCTCTGCCTGCGTTGAGAAGTGGGTGCTCCCACATTCTCCGGTGCATCATCAAATAATATGTCAACCTCTCTGGTGTGCTTTCTTCCCTCTTTAGAAGAACCTGCCTAAGTGGATGTCTCCACTCCCAAATCCTCTGCATGTGGCTACTCCACATCAATCTAAGGCTCCTCAACCTTAGGATCTAAAATCTCCTCATCTGCATGTAGATCAACCTCCCTCTCAAGGGAAAATCGCATGGCCTTATCCTCATCGACTCTGACATCCCTGCGAACCACTATCATCCTACTGGTTAGCAAGTACACTCAATAGTTGTGATGTGTATCAGTGTACCCCACAAATATCCCCAACTTTGTTGTGAGCTCAAGCTTTTTCCATGCATATTTGGTCACATGGCAATATACCGATGACTCAAAAATCTTGAAGTGACCAACATCTAGCCTCTTACCGGAATAAGCCTCCTCTGGTGTCTTCACCTCAAGTATTCGATGTGGGATACGGTTTTGAACATAAAAAACTTTGTTGCATGCCTTAACCCACAAGTGCAGTGGTGGGCCTTGATCATGCAACATCGCCCTCACTTCCCCTACTATGCTTCTGTTCTTCCTCTTGGCCACCCCATTCTAATGAGGGTTATGGGGTTCCATCAACTCCCATTTAATCCCTTCCACTACACAGAAGTTCATAAAATTGTTTGAGACATACTCACCACCATTATCACTCCATAGAGATTTAACCTTCTTACCTGACTCTTTCTCCACCAATGCTTTAAACTCACAAAACTTTGTGAAAGTTTGATCCTTTTTCTACATGAAAAATATCCAACATTTACAAGAATAGTCATGAACAAATATAACATAATACTTGTGTTTGGTCGTGGATGTTGTCAAGAATGGTCCACACACATCTGAATGGAATCATTCTAGAATAGCCTCTACTCGACTATCTCTGTCATGAAACGAAGACTTGATGTATTTTCCCAAAGTACACCCCTTTCATGTAACAACTTGCTCAAGCGTACCTTTGGGAAGACTGGTAGAGATCTGCTGCAATATCTTCAAATCCCCATGATGCAAGTGGCCCAATCACCTGTGCCACAACTTGCCAATGTCTCGGCTCTTCACCTTTCTACTTTTGTGCTCAAAGCATCACACTTCTCTACCTCCAGCTTATGGAGATTCTTCACTTGAATCCTATCTTCTTTACTTGACCCATGGCTATGTGTCAAAGGAACACCTTTCCTTTCGAGAAGATCATATCATCGCCTCTATCCTCAAGCATTACAATGGTTACCAAGTTCTTCTTTAGCTTGGGAACATACATAACATTCTTCAAGGTGAGTGGAGCCCCATGCTCCCTCTAAAAATTAATCGTGCCCAATCTAGTAACACTACACTTCCCATCGTCACCCATCTCGATATGCATCTAGAGATCTTTCTCCTCCAAGTCACTGAATAACTCTTTGTCGCCAATCACGTCAAATGAAGCTCCACTGTCTAAGTACCATACACTTCCCATCATTGATGACACCATGCATGCAATGAGGAAAAATTCAAATTCGAATTGAGAGGCCAAAGCCTCACTTGCCGCTCCTCTTGCGGACTTCTTCTTGGACTTCTTGAGTGGACAATTTGTAGAAAAATAGCCCAGCTCATGACAATGAAAGCATTTAACTTTCATCATGTCTTTCTTCTTACCTCCATGATAAGAATTTGATTTGGAATGGGAAGCTTTCCCTTTCCCCTTATTCTCCTTAATCGCTAAGGTACATTTCTCTTCATCATCAATCTTTGATAAAGAGCCATCCCTAGTGTTCCTCCTGATCTCCTCCTGCATCAAATCTGACCATAGTCGTTCCCGATCCGACAGCTTCTCTTGACAATTGATAGAGTCATGATAACTATTCCAACTCTTTGGGAGTCCTAGAAGAGCGAGACTCACCATATAATCCTCAGTAACTGTGATTCCAACACTTACAAGTTCATCACGACACTGAGTGAACTTGGTCAAGTATTTTGGAATCGTCTCGCTTTTCTCCATTTTGATTTTTTGAATTTTTTTCTTCAGTTCCAATTTCCTTCGATCATTTTTGTTCTGATACAAGCCCATCAAATTTTTCCACATAGAATACGGAGTTTCTTTTCCATGGAGACTCAAGACAATGTGGTCTTGAACTCCCTCAAGGATTATCCACCTCGCCTTCACCACACACTTCTTCCATTCAGTCAAATTATGTGCATTCGATGTTGCTAGCTTAGGAATTTCTGGATAAACAAATTCATTCCAGCCATTATCCTTTATCACAACCTCCATTCTGTCCCTCCAGGTTATAAAATTTGAGCTTCCTTCCAAGGCATACTTGAGCCACAAACCGTAGAATGACAACTGGTGATCCTGAAGTATGTATTGCAAATTTGAATTTCACCTGTAACCTAAAACTAAAAACTTCGAAATCTCCTCTAGTATATTGTTCTCAACTCTGATACCATGTAGAGATTTCTACAAATCAAGCTATGATACCATGTATAATTTCATGTAGATTCAGAAGCTCATGCACTTTACTAAAGCACAGGACGAGAATCTACTTCTACTTTCAACCCAGCAGAAGCCAATAGATCAATGAAGACAATATGAACAAGAAGAAGACAAATTAATGGCACATAACAAAATAATTATTTGGGGAAAGCCTCAGCTAAAAACCCCCACTATCTGTATTGCATTAAATCATAAATCCAAGATGATAATACAATGCTTGTTCTCACAACAACAATCCCAACACTCAGTATTGTTATTTTGTTTTCTTCTCAAAGATGTACGAAAAGAAACCACTTGAGGTTGTGGATGACAAATAGCCCTATAAATATAAATGGTTGCTAAACATTGTATAACTACAACAAATGACAGAAATAAAACCTGCCAAAGCCCTGATCTATGCCACAATCATAGTTAAACACCAAAATGGAATAGTAAAATAAGCGCAAGTAACTCCAATAATCAAATGGAAACCAAATATATAAAGAATATATTTTATTAAACAACAACTTTGAAGGGAACAAATAATGTTACCAGTCCCCCTCTATGGGATGGGTTCTTGGCTATCCTCAAATGTCTTCAGATTTTGTAGAGTATCTCTCCTATGTAATGTATAAAACCCACCGAATAAAATGTTTGACCTCAATGGGAACTCAAATGAAAAAGAAGATGGTGTGTGACAATGATAATAATCAGAGCTACAACAATGAGTGCGACAATGAAAATAATCGAAACTGAATAATGAATAAAAACCCTTATATCTATAACAAAATATTAGGTTATCATCGAATAATGAGAAATAATAAAATATTATTAATCTCATTCTAGAAATAACCATTTGGGATATTTTATTATATTTGAATAGAGGGAAAAAGTACTTAAACTTTTATTTAGAAATAATAAATAAATAAATCATTTATTTATCATCTCAAGAAATATGGTTAAGGAATAATAAACAAATAATGATTTATTTAATTATTCCTGAGGGATTTAGTCAAACTTGACAAGGCATAATAATTAATTAGTGATTAATTAATTATTCCTAGAGAAAAAATAAGATAATTAATGATTTATCTATTTATTTCTCATAATTGGGTCAAATGTGACAAGGAATATTAATTAAACAGTGGTTTAATTAATTATTCCTAGAAGATAATTAAACAAATAGTGATTTATTTAATTATTCTTCATAGGTTTAATTATAAAATGCTTAACAAATGTGGTTTATTAAGTAATTTCTCATAATGAAATCAATTTTACTATGGTAAAGTTGGCCTTACATGGTGTACTTCGATCCATCTAGTAAATTATGGATAGATGATCATTTTTTTGTGATAACAGATTTCACCCCAACGTATGAGTGTTAGAATCAAAACATATGACCGAAGTACGTTGTAAGGACACAAGCACTAGACAATAAAGTGGAGTCAGAGATAGAGAGAGAGACCAATAGAGCTAAAGTGAAAGAGGATAGTGACAGAGGGGGCAAAGATTAATGTAAGTCTCCTTTTTTTTGTGGTACCAAATCTCAGTGAGGCAGGGGAGGCATATCTATGCTTGCCGAGATAACTTAGTACAAAATAATGATGCACTCATAAACATGAAACTCAACAATAAAATACATGCTAAATGGTACATGACATGATGGCATAACTAAGCTTGAAAATAATACAATGTGTCCCATATACATAATGCACCTGGAAAAAACATGAGCTGGGACTGAATAATATAACATCTTAGTACATGAGATATAATGGCCCCTCCCTCAAAAAATGGGTGGGAGGGAGGGTAGAACAACCAAAGAAGCCCTGGTAAATGGGAAAGGGCTCTACAAAACTAAATGGTGTTGGGTTGTGTTATATTCTTTCCACGTAGTTAACAGGGGGTTTGAGGGGTACCCGTAACCCCACTTTATGGGGTCTGGGGCAGCACCCTAGAAAATTTTGATTTTGGACCCTATGTTAGGTTGGGCGAACCCACCTATGGTTTTGTGCATGATTTTTGCACATGTTTTTTTGGACGCGATGGTTTTTTGGTCCATGGTATTGGATGCGATGGTTTTCAGTCCATGGTATTGGATGCTTCGGCATGTATAAATATGTATTATAACATTGAAAGGAACATAATGAAAATTCAAGTTGGTAGTCCTAGTTTTGGGATCCAGTGGGAAAATCTCTGATGTGTTTTATGTGTTATACTTTGGCATTGTTTATTTTTTTGTGTTTTAGAATTCGTATGCAAGTAATTTATGTACGGGGTTAAAACCTACATTTGGTATCAGAGCTGCTTTTGGCTTCAAGGGGACGCCTCTGTTGCTGAGGGGTTTTGCTCGGGCCTATGGTAGACCCTGTTCAGTGGGAGATCTGCGAGATTGATTCTAGTGGTGAAGGAAGATGGCGAGTGGTGGAAAGATAGAGATCAAGAAATTTAATGGTCAGAGTTTTGAGTTGTGGAAACTCAAGATGGAGGATCTATTGTTGGATAAAGATCAGTGGATCGCGGTAGATCCAGATACTAAACCAACGGGAGTGACCGATGAAGAATGGAAGAAGTTGGATGGGAAGGCAAAGAGCACAATACGATTGTGTGTCTCAGATTCAGTATTGCTGAATGTATTAGGGGAAGCTACGACAAAGGCTTTGTGGGACAAGTTAGGGACTTTGTACCAATCTAAGTCTCTGGTGAATAAACTGTTCCTGCGGAAAAAGCTGTATAACCTAAGGATGAAAGATGGAGACACAGTGACAGAGAATCTGAATGTGTTTAATACTATGGTAAGTCAGTTAGCATCTGTTGATATTAAAATTTCAGATGAAGATAAGTGTATCAGTTTGTTGTGTTCTCTACCAGATTCGTGGGATAGTCTGGTTATTGCAATAGGTAGCAATGCAACTGACTTGCATTTTGATGAAATAGTCTCATCCTTGCTGACGGAGGAGATGAGACAGAAAAATATGGAGAGCCAGAATGGCGATGCCTTGTCTATACAAGGACGGTCCCAGAACAGAAACGAAAATAAGTCATTGAGTGGGAGATCTAAATCTAGAGGGAGATCTAAATCTCCAGGAAAACTTGTAAAGGTGGTGTGCTGGAAATGTGGAAAGGAAGGGCACTTCAAAAGGGACTGTAAATCTAAAGCTCCTGATAAAGGAAAGGGATATGATGATGCTCTTTCTATAGAGGCAAAAACCATCTCAGATGAAGGTGGGGATTTGTACTTGGCTTCTTCAAGTACACATGTAGATCATGAAGCATGGTTGATTGACTCAAGTGCATCCTTTCACTTCACTCCCCATAGAGAGTGGTTCTGCGAGTATGAGAAATATGATGGTGGTGATGTCTTCTTGGGGATGACAGGAAGGCTAGAATCATTGGTCGCGGAAAAGTAAAGTTGAAGTTGCAAGGTGGAAGGTTAGAAAACTTCTAGGTGTTCTACATATTCCTGCATTGGCCAGAAATCTGATTTCTGTAAGCAAACTGGATGATGCAGGTGTAAAAACAGTGTTCGAGAAGGATACCTGCAAGATGGTTCGAGGAGCACTGGTATTGATGTGGGGAGTTCGAACTGGAACTCTGTACAAGCTACAAGGTAGCACTGTTGTTGATGGGTGGAATAGTTCTGTGGTTCCTGAAAGTGGAGCAGAAAATCTAGTCGTCTCTAGAGAGAGGACCATGCTGTGGCATCAAAGGCTTGGACATATTGGAGAGAAGGGCCTTTGAATACTTCATGGTAAAGTTATGGTAGAAGGTATGAGTAATAGCTCTCTAGATTTTGATCTCTATTAAAATTGTGTATATGGGAAGTAGAATCGGGTGAGTTTCCCCTCTGGAAGTAAGAGGGAAAAACAGATATTAGAGCTTGTGCACAGTGATGTGTTTGGACCTGTGAAGGTTCCATCACTGGGTAAGTATGTGTACTATGTATCATTTATAGATGACGTCTCAAGGAATACATGGATATATTTCCTTAAGAAGAAATCTGAAGTCTTTGACAGGTTTAAAGAATTCAAGGCTCTTATGGAAAACCAGACAGAGAAGAAGATAAAGGTGCTGAGGACAGATAATGGTGGAGAGTTTTGTAGTAAGGAATTTGAAGAATTCTGTAAGAAGTGTGGTATAGCACAGCAGAAGACTACTCCATATACACCTCAACAAAATGGAGTTGCAGAAAGAATGAATAATACATTGATGGAAAGGGAAAGAAGCATGATCAGTGGTGCCAGGTTAGGACAGGAATTTTGGGCAGGGGCAGTGGATACTGCATGTTACCTGGTCAACAGGTCACCTTCATCAGCGTTGGAGGATAAGACTCCACAAGAGGTATGGACTGGTAAGAAACCCTCTCTTTCACATCTGAGGGTATTTGGATGTGATGCATATGTACATGTTCCAAAGGAGAAATGAACAAGTTGGATAGTAAATCTGAAAAGTGCATCTTCATTGGGTATAAGGATGGTTTGAAGGGTTATAATCTTTGGAACCCAATAACAAGGAAGGGTGTGTACAGCTGAGATGTGGTGTTCAGAGAGGTGAAAGATGTTATTAAACATGAAGTCCAACCAAAAGAACCTGAGAAGATAGAGTTTGAGCTAAAGGAGGAAGAATCAAACTCTATAGTAGAGGAGGAATCAGAAGCTAAAGAGCCACAAACTCCGGGTGTAAGAAGATCAGTTCGAGAAAGAAGGCAGCCAGAAAAGTATAGTCCATCTGCTTTCTGTTCACATTTTACTTTATCTATTACTGATGATGATCCCAGAACTGTGAAGGAAGCAGTGGATTCAGAGGATGGAAAACTCTAGAAAGAGGCCATGGTTGATGAAATGGCATCTTTGCACAAAAATGAGGCTTGGGATCTAGTGGAGTTGCCGGCTGGAAGGAAACCCATTGGCAGTAAATGGGTGCTCAAAAAGAAGACAAATGCAAAAGGAAAAGTGGAGAAATACAAAGCTCGGTTGGTAGCAAAAGGTTATTCCCAGGTGCCAGGAGTTGATTTTGGTGATATTTTTTCTCCTGTTGCCAAGGTAGCTTCTATTAGATTACTTTTATCTGTTGCTGCTTCTTTTGATTTTGAGGTAGAACAGATGGATGTGAAGACAACATTTCTTCATGGGGATTTAGAAGAGGAGATCTACATGAAACAACCTGAAGGATTTGCGGTGAAGGGTAAGAAAGAACTAGTATGCAAGTTAAAGAAGTCTCTGTATGGGTTAAAATAGTCACCAAGGATGTGGTATCAGAAATTTGATACATTTATATGAGGACTTGGCTTCACCAGAAGCAAAGCAGATCATTGTGTGTATTTTAAATTAATTGGTGACCGTGTTATTTATCTGGTCTTGTATGTGGATGATATGTTGCTGGTTGGAAATGACAAAGAAATTATCCAGGATTTGAAGACCCAATTGTCCTCCAAATTCAACATGAAAGATATTGGTGCTGCAAACTATATTTTGGGCATGGAAATTAAAAGAGATCAGGAAAAGAGGAAGCTTTGGTTAAACCAGAGGAAGTATGTCGAGACAATATTTCTGAGGTTTAATATGCAAGATAGTAAACCAGTGAAGGTTCCTATTCCTGTAGGTGAAAAGTTATATGCTGAACAGTGTCCCAAGACACAAGAAGAGGAAGAGGATATGCCCTATGTTCCATATACAAGTGTAGTCAGCAGCCTGATGTATGCAATGGTTTGTACTAGACCAGACATTGCACATGTAGTGGGAGTATTGAGCAGGTTTATGTCAAAACCAAGAAAGGAGCATTGGACAATAGTGAAGCAGGTTTTCAGGTATTTGCGTGGCACTAGTGATTATGGTTTGTGCTACCAAGGAAGACCAGGATTGGACAGAGTGTTGGATATTCGTGGCTTTGTTGATGCATACTGGGCTGGAGATCTGGATCAGAGAAGATCTACAAGTGGGTATGTGTTTAACCTATTTGGAGGTGCAGTTAGTTGGATGAGTAAGAAACAATCTGTAGTGGAACTATCAACTACAGAGGCAGAATACATGGTAGCCACTCATGCAAGCAAGGAATTAGTTTGGTTGCAGAGATTGTGTTCCAGTATGGGGTTAGTACAGGAAGCTATAAGGATAGACTATGACAGCCAAAGTGCAATTTTCTTGGCATAGAACCCTGCATATCATTCAAAGACAAAGCACATTGATGTTCAGTATCACTTTGTGAGGGATATGATAGAAGACAAAAAGGTGTTGCTGGTAAAGGTGGACACTTTGAAGAATATTGCAGATGCATTGACAAAATCTGTGAGCTCTGAGAAGTTCTCCTGGTGTAGAGAAACAATGGGCATTTCAGGGCTGGAAAAATGACTAAGCTCTCTTGTAGCCCCCTGTGGAAAGAAAACAACAAGTGGGAGAATGTTGGGTTGTGTTATATATTCTCTCCATGTAGTTAATAGGGGGTCTGAGGGCTATCCATAACCCCACTTTATGGGGTCCGGGGCAGCACCCCGGAAAATTTTGATTTTGGACCCTACGTTAGGTTGGGCGAACCCACCTATGGTTTTGTGCAAGATTTTTGCACATGTTTTTTGGACGCGATGGTTTTTCGGTCCAGGGAATTGGACGTGATGGTTTTCGGTCCATTGTATTGGATGCGATGGTTTTCGGTCCATGGTATTGGATGCTTCGGCATGTATAAATATGTATTATAACATTGAAAGGACATAATGAAAAATCAAGCTGGTAGTCCCAGTTTTGGGATCCAGTGGGAAAATCTCTGTGTATATGTGTTATATGTTTTATGTGTTATACTCTGGCATTGCTTATTTTTCTGTGTTTTAGAATTCGTATGCAAGTAATTTTTGTACGAGGTTAAAACCTACAAATGGATCATCTGAAGGTGACGTGCATGCTATGAATGGTGCAAGTGGCAAGAACTAAACCCATCAAATCTGCAGAACTGCATCTGAGGTTGTAGTATAATAGGAAGGCATCCATGCATGTGGGGGGGCTACTTGAAGGGCCACCCCCTCATGAGGTATGAAACATCTCACACACACTCGGGAATCACTAGTACAATTTGTTGCATCATTGGACTATCAAGTGTATGAATCATGAGCATGAAACAACCAAGCCAAAGGGCAATGATGATTCCCATTGCTTGATCTGAGCCACCAAACAAGAGTGGAAGTTGGAACCAAGATACACCGCCCTATAGGATGTTCTTCTAGAATAGATGAGTTGATGTCAACATAATAGGGACTGTTATAGGTGATGCAATGAGGATCCTCAACTAAGGCATGAGGGAAAATAGTAATGTGACTGATGGACTGACACTAGGGACAACGGAAAAAGTGGGACTGCAGGACAAACAGATGACTTCCCTTGTCAAAGCATAAAGTGCATGGTGGACTTCGACTCCAGAGGGGATGGTGGATAGTATGACTGAAGGCTGAAATGGGCAACAAGGGATGAATGGTATGCAAAGATCAATGGAATACTATGACATGATATAATGGGATGTGAAATAGACTCCATGGATGCGAAGGTGACTCATCACGAATGCTTTGAACAAGGGTGACTTGATGACACTGCCACACATAATAGGTTCGGTGGGGACCATGAATACATGAGAACATGACAGTTTCTCATGATGAAAATTGACACATGAGATGAAAAGTATTAAGAGGAGGTGGAACCCAAAGTACAAGTGTCGCTTTATGAAGAAATTTGATTTTGAGAGGTGATGAAGTGACACTTCTTGGAAAAATGGCTTTGGGGTGAAGTGTCAAATCATAAAAAACTAAGAGAGACCCATTATAGTACTTGATACGAGCTTTCCAATGGTGCTAACGGTTCATCAAACTAAGCTATGGTTTGGTCACAATGGGTGATGGAAAAACTATGGGTTTTGCTATAAAAGGGAATTTTCCCTCCAATTTGAGAGGAGGAGAAGGCCCTAAACCTTGTGGTGATTGTAGCGGAAAAAATAATCATCGGGATTGGGATCTACAACTTTCTGGAAAGTGGCCTTACTTGTCTAAAGATGGCCTTAATTCTTCTTGGAATGATGGTTTCTAGTGAAGAATTAAGGGAAAAGGAAAACAGGAATGAACTATTATAGGAGGTCTAGAATCATTCTCACCCATTAAGTCAAACACGGGGACTATGTGGACATAGAGTAGAATATTTGAAGATAAGGTATCAAATGTCTATGATAAGCAATGTGCATATGGCTCACTGGAGAGGCCAGTAGGAAAAACTCTCCAAGGAATGGGAGTATAATCGACCATACCTAGATTTGGTGGGATCTAGGTCGAGACTTAATTGAAAAGATGGCTAGGGCAAAACCATCATGCCCCCAAACATGGGATACTTCCCGCAAGCATATGTGATGGAGGGTACTGATCTGGTATGCAAAGGTGGGAAATATGCCCCCTAGCAGGAGGCGTTTTTGGAGCATCATTGTGTTCTGAGTGCTCGAAAAGGGGATTCAAGCATCTCGGTCCAACATGGCACAAGATCCTCCAAAGGATGATAAGGAGATGTAGGGGCCTATGTTCCCCCAATATGTTATGGGTGTCCTGGATGTATTTAGAGTGGTGGACTCCAAATATGGAAGGAAGTATGCACGATGGTGCATATCATCCCAAGGATAATTAGGGGTAGGCATGGCTTCCATGACGCCCTCATCAGAATGGAAGATGGGTGGATGGTAGGAATATTGACTACATGATGTGGTGGCGGTACCTAGTGCATCATCCTGAGAAAGAAGGTTCACATATGCATCATCTGAGATGGTAGATAACAAGGTAGTAGATGGAAGATCTACTTATGTTGAGACCTGAGCTTTCGATGAAGGAGGTTCGATAGAAGTGCGTGCAGGAACCTCAGAAAGGTTTTCCTGCAAGGAAATCAAGGATGATGATAGGTAAAGGATATGGACCATGGAGTCTATCATCTCAACATCTGGGGGAGGGATCACGATGGTGGAACCAGATTTCCCTTGTTCTGGTGCAATAGTGGTACCAGAAGCCACAGGTAGAGGAGTAGGTGATCCACTATGAGTGGCCTCGTATTTGCAAAGCACTTGAACGCAATCACGAAATTCATCACGACGAGGGAAACAACGGGAATAGTGACCATAATGATCACACCAGGCACAAGGGTGATTTGTCTGCAACGTTTTGAGTTTCTTAGTTGGTCCTGGTAAGGTAACTTGGACCTAAGGAATCTTTGACTCAGGGACCATTTCATGAACTAAAGGCTTGAGACGAGGAAGCTTAGGATAGTTATTGGTGGCATGCCCAACAACCTCACACACAAAGCACAGAGGGGGTGGCTTTTCAGCTTTGGGAGCTCGAGGTGCTTGGGGAGCCTTTTCCTTACGTTCCTTTTTCTTGGCTATGCCACCCTGTCCAGATGCTTTCGCAACAGGAGTGGGTTCCTATTGAGATGGTTGTGGAACTAGAGCAGTGACAGGGGTCATAAGGACCGGTTGAATCAGGTTCAAAGCAAGATACGGTCTGGGTTGACCAAGCGAAAGGTTTGTAGGAGGATGAATGTACCACACTGGGATCCCCAAAGTCATATTAGGGAGGATCAATGAAGCCATGACAGGGACAAAAAATATTCCCGAAGGAGGAAACATGAAAGGTATCTATCCTGCAGGTTAATGTCCTGACGGAACAGCTCCTGGATGGTTAAGACCTGGAGGAACAGTTCCTATTGGGAACAAAGAGGAGGCACCCACAAAAGGAGGAGGCCTTGGGGGGTGGATCTAGATGGCTCGGCTGAAATGGTAACAGCAGGGTGTTGAGGAGATGGTTGTTGATCAGATATATCATACTGCTTGTGAGAAGCCTATGACGCTTGTAACATGCAAACACTTAGAGAGATAGGCTCAGAGATAGGGCGGGGAGGACTGTGGAAAGCACTTAATAATGAGGAATCTTTGTAGACGTCGGGTGAGACACCGTTGAGAGGGGTAGAGTATTGTTTGTCAGACATCGATGAGATAATGGACTCAGGGGGGTCAAGGATGTCGTCTCGTAGTATGTCAATTGATTGATGATGACGATATTCCCTTCATGAGGGAAGCACATCTTGCAGAAAATTGTAGATGCGACAATTGACATGGCATAAGTGTAACTACAACCCAAGAGAATATTGTAATCGAGAGGGGCATCAATAACCTCAATGTCGACATGAACAGTCTTGCTTACAAGATTCACTAGACAATTGCGATACATTCTGAGAGGCTGGGAGGAGTGACCATCCCAAGCATGCAAAGTGTTGGTAGATGGGGACAACTCGGTGACTTGAGTTGCTTCAAAACAATAACGGACATCACACAGGTGGATGCGCATTCATCAATAATGCATTAGAAGATGATGGCATTACAGACTCTGACTAGTATCTGCAAAGAAACGGAAGGAGGTAATGGAGGATGTTCTGACGTATCAACAGGGAGAGACAATCAAATGATCGTCTAAAGGATCTACTGCAACCAAATAGGTTATTAGAGATTTATTTTGAGATGGACATGACTGAAGCACTTCCAGAGTTGACATGGCAACAGGTGATTGTGCCAAGTCATCTACTATACTGTCTGTATGGGCATCTCGGTTAGAAGCCACGTTACGACATAATGGTCCCTTTGGGATCTTAGGAATTGACTCAAATTTAGGTTGAGGGATCTGTAGTATGCCATTTGGTGTCGTAAGAGGCTCAATAGATGCTTTGGTTTTGGACTCAATGCCGGACAAAGTTGATGTCTTGTCATATTGACACGACTGAGTTTGTAAGTTGACATCAGAGGTATTGACCTCATCAAAATTCATCACGAGGATCTGGTAGTCACCAGGACCAGAAGGTTGGGGAAGGTGGGATATCTGACCTAGCTGAGGTTGAGCAACAACAAATCCTTATTGAGGGAAAGGATTTTTTAGCACAGTCGGTTGAGATGGCATAGGATTCTTAGGAAGTTGCTATATGGGTGATTGACCTCTAAAAGCTACTTGGGCTTCCCACATTTGGTGCATCTAGGTTAAGAGGGGACACACATGAGTATAATGGCCATGTACACCACAAAATGCATAATACTTGTTCGTGTGAATAGCCTTGGTCTGCTTGGGCTGGTTTCCATGTTGCTGGTTGTTGGTGTTAAGTTGGTTCCCCTAGGGTTCATTAGGTTGATTACGTTGGTTACCCTCATTACCCTTGTTACCTTTCCCCTTATTTTTTTCTTTGAATTTTGGGGATTGGTCGCACTCTGTTGTGCAAACACTTGACCCTGAGGGGGCGGTGGCTGTTGGAGTTGAGGATGCATGGGAGGTTGCGGTGCTAATTTATGAGGGGCTAGAGCACTCGGCGGTGCATAAGTATAATATTATGAAGGAGAAATGGTCTAGTAGACAGGTTGAGTACTAGTTGGCCTTGGCATCTACTGATGTGGTTGGGTACTTGCATAAGAGGTGCTTTGTCTTGAATACATGTTGCTGGCAAGAGGGGCATAAGTTTTGGAGGAATTGGTGCCCCCCTGCGGATAGCCATAACTCTGTTGAGTATATGGTGAAGGATGTGAAATAGCTCCAACGATACAGTCGATGGCGTGAGATGCCCCTAGTGCATTGGCACCACCAGGATGAGGGAGGTCTAGTATAATGGTATAGACATAACCGAATTGAGCATAAATCAAGTCATATCTCAGAGCAGTCTGGAGAGCCTCTTCCTCTGTCTGAGGAAAATGAGACGCGACATCTTTGGAAATAGGCGATAAAAGAGTCCTAAGACACCAATTGAGGTAGGCATGGTCTTCAAAGGGTGGTGCATGACACATGCTCCTCCTTCTATGCCATTCACGGATATGATCAGAAAGATGGGTGGTAGAGGACTAACAGAATGTGGTCAATAGATCTGTACCAGTGTCATATCGGAGAAGTAACTGAAAGTATGAAAGGAATGCTTTAGCAAGCATTGTGAAAGTGGAATGAGAGGCGGTGGAATGGTCTACATACCATTTTGCAACATTTCTAATGAGCGTGCGTTGGAACAACCGAAGATGAATGGAACCATCGGTGATGGAATTGGATGAACACCACATATGGAAGGAGCGGATGTGATTGGTAGGGTCCTCTCTAGAATTACCCTCAAACTTGGGAATGTTAGAGGGAAGATTAGTCAGCATAACTGTCCAACCAACATCCTGGTGTATAGGGTCATTGATCAACTGGCTAAAATCCAAGAGGCTTAACATCACCATGAAAGTTAGCATGGGAGATGCTAGAATGGTTCCTGAGACGGTTCTGCTAGATGTGACCATCGGGGTAGAAACAGAGCCAACACCAAGTTGGGTTTTTGCACCTGCAGTAGGTCCTGACATGATGATGGTATGCGGTGAAGGGATGAGGAAGCAGATGAAATAGAAGACGAGTCGATATGGGGACTTGGTGGACTATGAAATCGAACCCTACAAGGAGGAGTAATATGCTCAAATGGAAACTGGGGATGAAGGCCTAAGAGTCTTTGCGACAAACGCCTTGGTGGCGCAATGGTGGTAAGACACAAGTGACATGGAAATGGTGAAGGGATATCAACAAGATATTTTTGTCTCTGTATGGGGAGATAAATTAATTAAGTTAAGTCTTGGCTTGGCGGTGTAAACCAAGCGCCCTTTGATTAAGGTGTGCTTGTGTGTGCAAGTGTGTTTATTAATTAAGCCCAGATCGGGTTTGAAAAAGAAAAAGATTGTTGAAATAAACTGAAATTAAAAATAGAAAATAAACTTTGAATCAACTTTATAAACCCCACCCAAACAAGGTTTGCAAAAATTGTGCTTGTTGGTGGCGAAATCAAATGAAAACACATGAAAAAGGTCAAGATATCTAAGTTTCGATGTGACTGGGATCAAATGACACTATGCTACTGGAAAGTGGTGCAACAATAGCAAAAACCCAGAGAGGAAAATCGATGCAAGAAGATAGGGACATGGGTGTGAAACCTAGGGAAACCAATGGGACCCTAAAGAAAATGACCAAACAAGGTTTAAGATGAAACTTTGGATGGAAAAAACCTATTTTTGAAGATCTAAAATAGAAAGGTACATATCTGGACAATATGGCTGAAAGCTCTGCAAAAACTCAGGGTTCTTACTTAGCTGAACTCCTCCTATAAAGGTGGAAGCATACTAGAAGCCCTAAGGGGGTAAATTCCACTTCGACGAGAAAATCAGAGTAGATCAAGGCCTAAGAGGGGTGAGACAATGGTCAACCAACCCAAAAGACTATTAGAAAATTATATATTACAGAGAAATAGAACACATAAAATATATTGCAGAAATATAAACAAAGAAAACACATAAAACAAGAGAGACACACATATACGTGATTCACCCAATTTGGGCTATGTCCATGGAGAAACAACTAGTCCTTCCATTTATATTATCCAGCAAACTGAAGAGATACAACCTGTTGGGCCTAGGAATCATCCTTAAAATACATCCACTTTCACTCCATTCACACATTTTCTCACCTCTATTCCACCACCATGTCACCACATCAGCTTCACTTTCATCATTATATGGGTTACATTTGTGTTTTCCAAAACATTATTAATTCTTAATATTTTTAAGAGAATTTACAGTTAAACTTTAGAAAATAATCTCCATATACTTATACCTAACAATTAGAATGAGTTTGTTGACATGTGTAGGTACAAAGGAAGCTTCCAAGGCATCTTTATGTGGCACTCTATGTTCAAATTCGAATTTGAGGAGATCATGGACCTCATGGAGAAGATAATGGACCTCATGGAGGAGATCATGGAGGATAGGGTTATGTGTCACCATTGGGTGAGAAATATGTGGTTCAAAGGAGGGAATAGTGGATTTACATTTATGAGTTCGTTATCATAGCTTTTGTATAAATAGGAGTGTTATCTCCTTCATTTGTAATCTTAATCTTCATTTTGTAATCTTAATTTTTAGAATTTTAGAACCAAGTCCTTCAATTGTAATTTATAATCTTAGTATCGTATAGGTTGGTAATGAGAAGTTAGATTTGGAGAATCATTGTAATGGTTGTAATTGCAATTTTCAATTGATGATGAATAAAATAGAGCTTCTTTGATCCTCCACATTTGAATTCTCTTTTGGTGTGCTTGTGAATCCTTGGAAGGATCCCCATTGCCTAGCAAGTACACTTTTATTTTAGTAGGCTTTTATTTTATGTTTGTTTGTGAATTTCATTAGATTAAATTATTAGGTTCATATGTTTGGAATATTAATGAATGACCTTTCGTAAGAAATTATTAATGTTTCCTTCAATGAATCTGATTTGTTATTTAATGTTTGATTTCATTAGTTTAAGTTTCTGATTTATATGCTTGAGATATAAATGAATAGTCTCTTGTAAGAGAGTTTTAATGTTTCATGCAATCAATCAAAATTAGGTTTAAGTGCTTTAATTTCATCAGTCTAAATAGTTTGTTGATTAAGATGTTAGAAATATTAATGAACAGTCTCCCGTAAGGGAGCTTTAATATTTCTTACACCTGCCACAATGTCTTTAGATTTCAATTTGTTAGATGACTAAATAGGTGTTGGAGATCCCAATGAAAGACCTCCTGTAAGGGAGCTTTGGCATTTCTTCACCTAACTTAGTTTAGTTTGTCTCTAAGTCCATATATATTGGATGATCCTCAAAGTTTACTTACCCAGATTGATAGTAAATGAAACTCTAATTTGCATTTGCATTTTAGACCAAACATTTTGGTGTCGTTGTCGGGCAGGATGATTTAGAGATAGACTTAGGAAGTTCTTTTAATTGCAATTTTTTTTTTTTTATGGACTAACTTGTGAAACCTGATGACAGCAAGATTTTCATAAAGGAGTTCAAGTTGAGTATTTTTTTCATACTTAGTTAGTTTCAAATTCAGTTTTTAAATCCCCCATTTATTACTAATCCATCTACAGGTGAGAAATTTGCAGATGTTGAACAAGTACTCCTTGGAGAGCAAGGATAATATCAAAGACTGGTTTCAAAAGAACCTTGCACCAAATCCAAGGATCAAACATGATACTCGCATCCTTGCAAACAATCAGGTAAAAATATTAAATTTAGATGTGAGCATTTCTGAATTTTTAGTCTGTAGATGGCTTCACTGGAAGCATTCTTTTACCTTAGAAATAAAAAAAACTTCCAAGTTAACAGAGAATAGATTAACAAAATAAAACCAGATCTAGTAGAGTTTTCTTTTAGTCTTTTTTTTTTATAAAAAATAAAAATAATAAAAAAAAAAATCATCATTTCTCATAAATAAATTTACATCCACGCTAACCTACAAAAATAAAATAAATCAATATGTTAGTATGCTCTCTTCCTGCGCTTCGAGTGATCAGGAATATTAGAAAATATATTGATTTATTTTCAAAATTAAATAAAAAATTTCTTGTTGGGAATGTGCTGGAATCATTTCTTCAAGCCAAATCTGCATATAAACAAATCAAAATCAGTGTTTAAGGAAGAAATATGCACTTTATCCTTAGTCTCACACTTTCAAGAATAAAATTGAAAACAATTATAAATAAATTGTAGCAAATAAACATTGTTCGTAAAAAAAAAAATTCTTAAAAACCTTTGTATAAAATTCTTCTTTAGACTCTGTCCTAAAAAAAAAAAAAAAACTTTCGAATTTTAGGCTCACTAGCCCATGTCTTCCAATGAAAAAAAAAAAACCAATTTTTCAACGAATTGCCTCTGAAGTAGCATCCTTCAATATAGTTGTACTAGAATGTACTAGTCGCACCTCAGCTCCAAGAAGACAAATTTGGAAGGACCACCTTTCCATATCCTATGCACCCATGTAAACAACACACTACAAACTGAACCATGCAGATGCCCAACACTTGTCTTAGCTATTCTTTTCTTTAAGATGTGTTTAGTGATAAGTGCTTGTGTAATAGCATTGTTAAAATTATGGGCACCAGTATGGTAGAGATCTTCTCAGATAAACATGCTGAACGTTTTATTGAAGGTAGGGTACATCTATGGCCATCGTTTTCGTTATGTCTATTGCTATGGCTTTTTCCCTTTGCACGAAATATCTGTAGGCAAGGGATATAATCTTGTTGGCTTCCACCAAAAACCATACCCAGCGAAAACCATTCAAAGATGATACTGCCATTCCCGATTTGCCGCACTGAAATTCAAAGTACCCTAGAACTGGTGTGTAAGAGAATAAAAGCTTGTGGTAGAACAAAATCATTGTGTGATGGGGACGGAGTGTGTAGAGCTAGTTAACGTCGTTGCTTCTATTGACTCAAGTCGATTAAGCTACTCTGCTTGCTGCAGGGTGATGAGCTTATGCTCTTACAACGGAGGTACCCGAGCAACCAGTGCTGCCATCGAGAACTTGAGGACTGCGTCTAAGGAAGGAAAGTTGAATGAAGACAAGGAACTTTTCAGAAACGTAAAGGAAGTATGCCAAGTGTCTGATAAATTGTTGAACAAGATTGTTCTTGCCAGTTGTTTGGGAAACCGAATGAGGAATACTTTCCTCTGGGTGCTTTTAACATGTCGTAGGTTGAGACTAGTGGATGAAGGCCAAAGGCATGATAGAAACCACTAATTTTGTCTATTAAACAAAATATGCAACAAAAATATCAAATTGAATTTCCGGCAATTATCTCTTTGTTGCTGCGCAATCACTCTTATCCTTACAGCCACAATTCGAGCAATTTGAGCAAGCAGATTTTTGGGCACAATTTTTGGTAAGATTTGATTATTTGGCTAAGGCTATATAATTCTTTCGATTGCATTCAAACCACCTAAACATTAGGGATCATGCTCAGATTTGAAAAACCCAAGCCTACCTTATTTCGATAGACCTTAGCGGAAATCACTCCAAAAATAAGGTGTAAAATCCCAACATCAACGGTAAAAAAAGTTTAATGTGTTTCAAAGGTTGTTCCGCTATTACATTCCATCCCTTAGTTCATTCATCTCAACAGAATTCACTGCCTTCGCCATTCATGGTGAACTTCTTGCTTCAAAATATCTTTTGAAGAGTTTGTAATGGGGCTTAAAACATTAACAGGGCTAAACATGTTGGTTCAAGCAGTTGGAATTGGTAAAGGAAACCATGATCTGATAGTAGATTTTATGGACCCCATGAATATTAACTAGCTGGTGTCTACTCGTGAAATTCCTATGGGTAGAGCATGCTCTTCCCTTTCTACTGATGAGATTGTCGAATTCTTGACTGGAGATTACTGGCTTAGCAAGGCACAGGAAAATGACTTGTTCTGGGAAGCAGTGTGGCCTTGACTTCTAGCTAGAGGATGGCATTCTCAGCAACCTGAGGATCAGGCAACATCGGGATCTAGACACTTGCTATTTTTCCTCATCCCTGGTGTGCAAAAGTTTTCCACAATTTTAGTGAAAGGAGTTCATTACTTTGATTATGTGAGTGAGGTTTTGAATAGGATAGTGTCAGAGCCAAGGTTGCTTGATCCTCCACAGCTAGAAATGGGTGACATGACTGGAAGTAAAGTGAAGCCAGAATTCCACTGGACTGATGAGATTCTAGAGGAGAAAAATGATCACTTTCAAGACCCCCCTTGCTATCTTCAACCAAGATATTTCCCAAGAAATATTGATTCATATGCATTCACTGTAGTTGATACCAGTTTGGTATCACAAGGAGAGGAGCCTACTCGTTTTTGGGAGAGCAGAACATTGCCTGCAGAAGACCTATCATCTTGTATTCAATGTGTTTCTACAGAAACAGAAGGTTTGAACTCAAAGTTGTTGCTGAGTAAGGTGGCTAAAACTTGTGAACCTTTGGTAGTTGAAGATCCACTGAATACCTACCTATCTAGCTGAGACTGATGCGGTTGCAATCAGCAAGAAGAGCTTCGGTGGAGTTGATAGGATATGCACAGTATCACCATTTCATAGAAGTGATCCTCCATTGTTACAATCCAAGGAAAGTAATTATTTCAGCAGTGAATAGCGATAAAGATCTTTCTACCCTCATAAGCAGAAATTGGCTCTCTTTCAATAGGACTAGCAATAATGCACTATATTCCAGGTTATGTAAATTCAAACCATAGGCTATACATGCTTTAGCTTCTTATCAAGATAACTCGGAAAGTTTGATCCTCAATTCTTTTCCAATTTCAAGCGCTACATTCTAGGAAGCTCCAAAATCAAAAGAAAATTTCATCTCAGAACATGATCCTGCATGTCCTCAAGAGACACCAACTTATTCTAGACAGATACAATCCTTAAGTCCAGGTCCATGTGTGGATACTTGGAAATCAGAACAAAAGTTTCAGTCCAAGTAAGATTCAAGGCATTGCCAAGAACAGCAAAATGATTCAAAACCAGCACAATCACTGGGAAATGACCCTCTTTTGGAAGCTGCGAATTCTGAATTTTTTGCATTTTGCCACACCTCAAATTTTTCATCTCTGAAATTGAAATATTTTCTTTTTGCAGAATATGTTTGTTTATGGCCGCATAGAATCATGAAGCACCACTATATTGGAGATTTCAGATATGATGAGAAGAGAAAATTAGTGTTCAAGCTTGGCAATGGCCGCTGCGAAACTCTTTGCATTGACAGAACTAAGTGTCTCTGCCATATCTGAGGCAACATGCAACAAAAGGTCTGGAATGCTGCTGGCGACATTGTCCTAGAGTGAAGCCAGCTTTGACAGTGAACAATCCACAGTCCTGCAAGGGACTAATAGAAGGAAGACTGTTCTGGCATGTGTTCTCCTCCTGGAGGACTGCGCAGGCTTTAGGTGCTAGGGGATTTGGTTTTGAAACCCCTGCATATTACAAGCGCACTTAGAAAATTGATCCAGTATCTACACCAGGCGCATTCAGAAAATTGATCAAAAGGGCAGATGAATGAAGTATTGGAGCGAGCTATTGAAGTTTGGCTGCCCCACGGGAGTGAGCTATTGAAGTTTGGAGCCAACGTTCTCAAGATATAAAAAATGATTGAGGTTTTATTTTATTATATTGTTAATATTAATTTAATTTAGGTTGAACATTTTAGACATTTATTTATATTTTTATTTTCAGTTGGTAAAATTCATTTATATGTGATAGAGTAGAAATAAATGATTAATTCAGTTTAAAAAAAAAACAATTAAAAAATAAAATAAAAAGCAACTTCATGAAATTCAGGCACATGAGTATCAAATCAAATTTCACATGTTTTATCATGGAATTGCAAACCTTGTTTTGCAACTTCATGAAATTTAGGCACATGAGTATCAAATCAAATTTCACAAGTTTTATCATGGAATTGCAAATTTTGTTTTACTTGTCACTTTCAAGATACCATGAGAAAGTTGGAAATTTGAAGGAAATTTTGCATCTCCATAAATATAATCCATTAAAATGGAATCAGGTTAATTTTATTTCTAAGATTGATAAATAAAGTTATGCATTGGCATTTGTGAGATTTCATTATTAAAAAATGCGCCATGCACCTTTCAAAAATGAAGCGAATCACACAAAGGAGGATTCATTTATCGAACATTTGGAGGATTATGCTTAGAGTTGGCATTAAAATCTATGCTTTCATCAAGGTTGTATGCATTTATGAGACAAACTAATCTGCAACATATGCTCTTCGTCATGCACATTCGAGGAGACATCTGACACAAAGAGGGAGATAAGTTAATTTTCATAGTTATTTTTATCAAAAAAAGATTGTTATCAACATCATGAATTGGACTAAAATTACGCTTTTGATTATCCATAATCCATTTTAGTTCGCATTAATTTTTGCATAAGAATCAACAAGGAATTGGCCATTCCTTGTTGAACACACTAACGTTTTTTATGCCAAGTTTTATTTGCAGATTTTGGATGATCAACTGATCATTAAGGAAACTAATTATGCACACAATTGGTCTTCAAAAGACTAATTCCATGAGAAATCCTAAAGAACAAGTCCATCAACATAAACGAAATTTTACGAGTTCTTAAACTTCCTGTAATAGTTTAATGGTTTGAAATGTTGCATGACAGAAAAGAAAATTCGAAGATCTAGGGTTTGTTCCTAAATGTAGAAGGATGGTGAAATACCTATCCACACTTGAATACGACGTCTACAAGTGGCTGGTCAACAGTGGTCAAACTCAACTATTTTAGAAGAAATTCCATAATTAATGAGCAGATTTATTATATTTGAGATTTTGCATGCCAAAATTCACTTTACTACAAGAGTCATTAGCCACTTTAATACTAACCCACCAATAAAAGAAACGAAGCTCATTTACAAGCTTTTGGTTCCACTTTACATATTCATTGTTAGTTTCCTTTTTCCTACACTTGCAAATAAAACCTTGCTTCCATGCACCATTGAGTTCATAGTCCTTGAGTCTAAATATTTTTCTAAAAACACCTTGAAGCTTGCATACCTTAAGGGCAAGCTATCATGCCAATAAACAAGGGAATACATCAATATCCCTTGTTCATCGGATCTTCTGAGTATTCGAAAACAACAAATTCATTCATACTTAGAAAGATGTGTTCGGGGCATCTTGACTCTCATCCACATCAAAGATGGGAGCTCTGGTGTTGACTAGTGGCATCCATCAAAGGACACTAAGTTAACAATTTCTTGTTATGTTTGACACCGAAATATTTAATCACATGACAAGAATTGTGCCAACAAGTATTGAAGACTTGAATACCAATCATTTTGTAGTAGAGGAAGCAAATTTACTTTCATTACCTTACAGTTCTTGATATAAATGACTTGAGGACAAGTCAATCAATAAGGCTAGGGGGGAAGTGTAAATTCTAAATTTTGTATACCTTACAAGCCTTATATATTTTTAGCCGCATTCAACAGTAGATTCCAAACATTCAACATAAGATCGAGCAGCAGATTTACCAGCAAATGCAACAACAATAAAAGATTCACTTTTTCGACTTCATCCACCATTTTCACTGCCAAGTAAAAAAGACTATGATAAGAATTTTGCAGCCATGCATGCACAACTCTCATCCATTTTTGAAAGTAAGTTGAGGTATAAAAATTTCTAACTTTTAACCATTTAATTCCTTGAAAGCTAGAATGATAATTTTTGGAAAAAACTTCCTTTCCTCATTTCATAAAATTGCCAAAACCATTAGTTTGGGGAGGGATACATTTACATGCATACTTTGTCACCTTCATATTTTTCCATATTCATATATCACATTCTAAAACCCACATACCTTCAAAATATATTCACTATTACATGAGCATATAAATGGCTTTGTCAAAAGTACTTAAAAGCTAATTGGATGCAACACAATCATGGTTGTTACACAAGCACCAACCATGATGCAATCCAACAAAAATGCTTTGCAATAAAAATCACATTATTACTATGCAAAGATCATACATTGAATTTGAATGCAACAAACAAAATATGGTTGAAACACAAGAACCAACCAAGTTGCAATTCAACAAACACACTTCGTAAAAGTTAAGCAAATGATATCACGCAAAGTCTAAACCAAAGCTCAAGTATAAAAAGTAATGTAATAGATTGCATGAGGACATGCAATACCTTCAGTTTGGGGATATGTTGGGCCTAGGAATTATCCTTAAAATATATCCACTTTCACTCCATTCACATATTTTCTCACCTCTATTCCACCACCATGTCACCACATCAGCTTCACTTTCATCATTATATGGATTACCTTTGTGTTTTCCAAAACATTATTAATTCTTAGTATTTTTAAGAGAATTTATGGTTAAACTTTAGAAAATAATCTCCATATACTTATACCTAGGGAAAATTTTAAGAACCACCCTAAATTTATATGTATAATAAATGGGCTAATCCCCATGATACATAGGAAAAATGGGAGGTGATTTTATCAATAATATAATATGTATATATAATTTTTTTGGCGAATCTCTCACCAGATTATATTATCTTGTACAATGATGGAGAATCTTTCACTAAATTATAAAATCTTGTAAGATCTTGGCAAATATTTTACTGAATAATAAAACATTGTGAAGTCTTGGCAAATGTTTTGTTAAAGTATGAAACCATATATGATAATAAGAAAACATATTCATTAAACTGTAATATAATAACATACATGTTTGGAAAAAGAAAGATAATTTTCTCTTCCTACAAACAATGTTCCAAGTTTCAGTGGCCGTGTTTGTTAAGTTTCTTACAATACACTCTTTCATATCCTTCTATTAGTTTTGAATATTCCACAACAAAGTTCTTGTAGGTGTTGATATTGACAACAAGTTCTGTCAAGGTAGGAGAGATTAATCTTTTCTCTACAACTTTTGTCAAGCTACCACTTTTTCAAGTTATCAAATTTCTTTATTATTCCATAGACTCCAATTGCGAGATAAAAAAAACACATCAAGTTTGTTTACCCCAACATGCCAACAAGTAGCAAGCCCCAACTATATTATATAAGAAAGTATTAGGTATCCCAAGGGCTTGAAGGGAATCTAATTGAAAGAAGTGACCATTGTGAGAATCCTTCCAATTAATATATGAATATATAAATGTAGATTTATTATTATTTTAATTGGAAATCTTCAATTACATAATAAAATTTAATTACATCTCTCCCAATCTAAATTGTTTATTAGCATAATTCACTACCCTCATAGGTCTCGCATTTTTTAACAGCATTGCAACATGTAGATTAATTTCCTTTTTGGTGAACAATCTCCACCTTTTAGGAAAATATGGTGCAGTGGCTCCAACCCCTACAGATCATTAGGACAAACTAAGAATAGCACAGAAGATGAAAGGTTGTACAAACCAACTTATTTTTCAAACAACTAATCCAACATCAGTACCTAAAATTTTTCGTGAAGATATCATATTGAGAATTTTTGAAAAATGGTGAGAAATCTTCTGTGAGGGTGATGCAGAAAGAGTGATAAGGTTTCATTGTTTTGAATTTTTTTTGTTAAATCAGAAAAAGTTAAAAACCAATATTAATGGAGATATTGGTATTTTTTTACTAAATTTTGTTAAGTGACTAAATGTAGCTTTAACCATTCACCTTAAGATGTTTTTACAATATAATTTCCTAAGTCTATTTAATATCTTCATTATCATAAAAACCAACCTATATCCATCTTAACTCCACATCTACCACTCTTACGGGGATGAAATCTATTTATCCCTCTGAGCACTTGGTAGACCCAGAATTAAGATGGATCTAATATGATAGAATTTCCCCTTTAAATAGTCTATGCTCACATGAATACCATGGTATTACCATGGGTTATCATAAACCTAGAGCTTAAAAATTACTATTAGTAATTTATAAAAATTAATAAAATTAATAATTCATTTTTATTTTATTTTTTATTTTAACCAAGTTAAAATGTTTAACATACATTAAATTACAACATCCATTTTTACTCTTGATCCACCAAGCCCTGAGAGGGATCAAATATTTTTTCACTCTATGCTAGTTTGCATATCATGATATTAGATACCTCTCGGGGCTTAGTAGATCCAGAGTAAAGATGGATCTATGTTGGTTTAATTTCCCCCATTTAAATAGGCTACATTCCACGTGAATACCATGGGTCAATACCATGTGTCATTCTTATTTTTATTAATACTAATATTAGGGTTAATAATGTTTTTTTGCATGGTATTAATAATCATCTAGCCCATGGTATTTGGCCCATAGTATTTTTCCCATAGGTTTCACCTAAATATAATGCATTTTTTGAGTGTTTGTAAATATAAGGTGACTTATGGAGTAAATATAAAAAAATGTTTTATTTGTTTACTATACCTCTCGTTTATTTATATTTTTATTAATTTACCATACTTCTTTTACAAATATGGTATTTGGCCTATAGGATTCACTTAAATAAAACCTCTTTTTTGAGCCTTCATAAATATAAATAGAAAGAGGGTTATGGACTAAATATAAAAAGAGGTTTTATTTATTTACCATACCTCCACTTTATTTATACTTTTATTTGTTTACACCCTTGCATGTATATAAGGTGACTTATGGAGTAAATATAAAAAAATGTTTTATTTATTTACCATACCTCTCATTTATTTACATTTTTATTAGTTTACCATACCTCTTTTATAAATATGGTATTTGTCCCATAGGATTCACTTAAATAAAACCTATTCTTGAAAATTAGGGCGAATGGAAGGTTGTAACTCCTAATTTCAAGGGCTAAATTTACCCTTTTTACCCTCTCCCTTAAAATAAGGTGGGCTATTTGAGGCGATTTGTAAAAATGTACTATGATACAAAATATTTGCCCACTAAAAATTTAAAACCCCTTAATTTTTCCAAAGGGAAAACATTCGCCCCTAAAATTTTCCATGCTTATCGCTAACAATTAGAATGAGTTTGTGGACATGTGTAGGTACAAAGGAACCTTCCAAGGCATCTTTATGTGGCACTCTATGTTCAAATTCGAATTTGAGGAGATCATGGACTTCATGGAGAAGATCATGGACCTCATGGAGGAGATCATGGAGGATAGGGTTATGTGTCACCATTGGGTGAGAAATATGTGGGTCAAAGGAAGGAATAGTGGATTTACATTTATAAGTTTGTTATCATAGCTTTTGTATAAATAGGAGTGTTATCTCCTTCATTTGTAATCTTAATCTTCATTTTGTAATCTTAATTTTTAAAATTTTAGAACCTAGTCCTTCAAATTTAGAATCTTAGTATTGTATAGGTTGGTAATGAGAAGTTAGATTTGGAAAATCATTGTCATGGTTTTTATTGAAATTTGCAATTGATGATGAATAAAATGGAGCTTCTTTAATCCTCTACATTTGACTTCTCTTTTGGTGTGCTTGTGAATCCTTGGAAGGATCCCCATTGCCTATTAAGTACACTTTTATTTTAGTAGGCTTTTATTTTATGTTTGTTATTGAATTTCATTAGATTAAATTATTAGGTTCATATGTATGGAATATTAACGAATGACCCTTCATAAGAAAGTATTAATGTTTCCTTCAATGAATTTGATTTGTTATTTAATGTTTGATTTCATTAGTTTAAGTTTTTGATTTATATGCTTGAGATATAAATGAATAGTCTCTTGTAAAAGAGCTTTAATATTTCATGTAATCAATCAGAATTAGGTTTAACTGCTTTAATTTCATTAGTCTAAAGAGTTTGTTGATTAAGATGTTAGAAATATTAATGAACAGTCTCCTGTAAGGGAGCTTTAATATTTCTTACACCTGTCACAATGTCTTTAGATTTCATTTTGTTAGATGACTAAATAGGTGTTGGAGATCCCAATGAAAGACCTCTTGTAAGGGAGCTTTGGCATTTCTTCACCTAGCTTAGTTTAGTTTGTCTCTAAGTCCATATATATTGGATGATCCTCGAAGTTTACTTACCCAGATTGATAGTAAATGAAACTCTAATTTGCATGCGCATTTTAGACCAAACACAACCTATAGCAGATCCACTGTAATTCCCTCTTCGCTCTCACACAATATCCTCTCTCTTTCTCACTCAGAATACATCTCTACATAGATGCAATACAATTCCCTCATATATAGTGAGGGGTTACCTTTTAGGGAAAAAAACCCTAAATTAAACATAACTTCCACTGTCAGATCTCTGCCTAATGAATGTCCCAGATTGACTACGAAATTACAACATTTTACAAGGCAAACATTGCAACAATATTTGAGTTGATGTGAAGTCACTGGTTCAATTCTTCGCCCCGATCGGGGTGATATATGAGACATGTTGAAGATGTAGTCCTGCCAAACTTACAAAACAAAAGTGTATAAAACTTAGAGAATCTTACTAGTACCTAATATGCAAACTGTAAAATGTTGGTAATATTGTGGAAACACCTTGTTTTGTTGAACATGGTATCATATAGCCTATATGAATAGATGCTCCCATTGTCGATCAAGATCTCAAATTTGTGTTGCTACATGCATAAAATATTTTTTGGTTCCATTATTTCTATGCATTTCTAGGTTGATTAGGTTGTTTGATTGTGTCTAAAGAAATACTTTTAATTGGAAACATTTTTCATTTCACTTGAAAAAATTTCTACTTTCCCAATATCTTTTTTTTATTAGAGAAAGAGGTAGAAAGTTCCATTATCCCTTTTAGTTTTTGTTTTGGTTAGAAATTTTTTTTTCTTCTTATTCTTATTCTTAGGTTGGTACCTTTTTTTATTTACATATGTTCTTTCTCATACACTAAATTATATCTCCATAAATAACAAATAAAGTGGATTTTTTAATTTTTTTTGGGTGTGTGTGAATTCTTTTATCTAGACTTTATGCAAGATTTGTAAATAGAAATATAGTGAACTTTTATATTTTGGAATAACAAAGATATAAAGTTGCTAAATTTCAGATATTTTTATTCTAAATTTCACATTTTTATGTATGGTTATGTTGATGTTTTTTTACAAGAAAAAATAAAGGGTTTTGGGGTAAGAATGACGGTAAAGAAGCCTTCCCCCTGTATAAAATTTGTTTTATATTTCCATTATCTTACTTGGATGCAACGCAAATATTACAGGCGGAATTTCTGCCACATTACGAACTGGGGTCCAATATGGTGATACCTCTGAATAAAGAAGATAATCAAGCTCCACACCCAACAATCGCCCACATGGAGACTGATTATAGCAACTCCACCACTGCTTCATTTGCTGGACAATGACTCCACTTTGGACCTGTTTGTTTCTCATCTTCATCATTATACTTGAAGACCAATTGAAACTGAGCAATATTTCAGTTTCTCCCTGGTTACAACTTTTGTTAACATATCTGCAGGATTTTGGCTAGTGTGTATCTTTTCCAGATTCAACTGTCCATCTTCCAACATTGACTGTATGAAATGATACTTGAGCTGTATATGTTTTGTCTTGGAATGAAATGCAGAGTTCTTTGTAGCCGCCCCCGCTGGACCCCCCTTGCAGCGCAAATATTATGGGCGGCGTTGCCACCACATTACGAACTAGGGTCCAATGCGATGATACCTCTGAATAAAGAAGATAATCAGGCTCCATACCCAACAAAGACAACTCTTGGAAAAACCCAAAAACAAATCGAAAACAATCCCAGAAAATCTGAAATTGCAGGTACTGACCTGATTCCTAGGATATCATAACTTTTGGGCCAGAAAGTGTGCTCTCGACCTCCAGATCGCACTTGCGGGGTAGGAAAGTGTGATTTCTACTCCTTGATTCTCGGTCGGTAAGTCTCGAAAAAATTTGTCGTCTCTGTCGCCACTGGTTCCTGTGATCTGTGGAACAAACTAGAAAACTTACGCATTTAGAAATTTGATTGATCTAGGGTTAAAAAGCTAGTAAACAACATTAAGAGACTAAAAAAAGAAAAACCCTAAGCTGAAATATGAAGGTCACCCAAGTTTTTGGATCATAATTAAAAACACAATGGACTCGCCAATTTTGTTATTGTGTTTTCTTCTTAAAGATGTACGAAAAGAAACCACTTTAAGCTTCGGATGACAAACAACCCTAACAATATAAATGGCTGCTAAACATTGTATAACTACAACAAATGACAGAAATAAAACCTGCCAAAGCCATGATCTATGCCACAACCATAGTTAAACAACAAAATGGAATAGTAAAATAAGCGCAAGTAACTCCAATAATCCAATGGAAACCAAATATATAAAGAATATATTCTATTAAACAACACCTTTGAAGGGAACACATAATGTTACCAACCCCCCTCTATGGGATGGGTTCTTGGCTATCCTCAATTGTCTTCAATTTTTGTAGAGTCTCTCTCCTCTATAATGTATAAAACCTAGCAAATAAAATGTTTGAGCTCAATGGAAACTCAAATGAAAAAGAAGATGGTGTGTGACAATGATAATAATCAGAGCTACAACAATGAGTGCAACAATGAAAATAATCGAAAGTGAATAATAAATGGAAAACACTTCTATTTATAACAAAATATTAGGTTATCCTCAAATAATGAGCAAGAATAAAATATTATTAACCCCATTCTAGAAATAACCATTTGGAATATTTTATTATATTTGATTAGAGGGAAAAAGTATTTAAACTTTTATTTAGAAATAATAAATAAATAAATGATTTATTTATCATCTCAAGAAATATGGTTAAGGAATAATAAATAAATAATGATTTATTTGGTTATACCTAAGGGATTTAGTGAAACTTGAAAAGGAATAATAATTAATTAGTGATTAATTAATTATTCCTAGAGAAAAAATAAGATAATTAATGATTTATCTATTTATTTCTCATAACTGGGTCAAATGTGACAAAGAATATTAATTAAACAATGGTTTAATTAATTGTTCTTAGAAGATAATTAAACAAATAATGATTTATTTAATTATTCTTCATGGGTTTAATTATAATTTGCTTAACAACTATGGTTTATTAAGTAATTTCTCACAGTGAAAGAAATTTTACTATGGTAAAATTGGCCTTACATTGTGTACTTCGATCCATCTAGTAAATTATGGCTAAATGATCAATTTTTGGTGATAATAGATTTTCCCCCAACATACAAGTGTTAGGAGAAAAATGTATGACTGAGGTACGTTGTAAGGGCACAAGCACTAGACAACAAAGTGGAGTCAGAGAGAGAGAGAGAGAGAGAGAGAGAGACCAATAGAGATGAAGTGAAAGAGGATAGTGACAGAGGGGGCGAGACTAATGCAAGTCTCCTTTTTTGTTGTGGTGCTAAATCTTAGTGAGGCGGGGGTGGCATACCTATACCCAGAGAGATAACTTAGTACAAAATAATGATGCACTCAGAAACATGAAACTAATCAATAAAATGCATGTTGAATGGTACATGACATGTTGGCATAACTAAGCCAAAAAATAATATAATGTGTCCCATATACATAATGTTCCTAGAAAAAACATGAGCCAGGACTTAATACAATAACATCTTAGTACATGAGATATAATGGCCCCTCCCTCCAAAAATGGTTGGGAGGAAGGGTAGAACAACCAACGAAGCCCTGTTGAACAATAATGGGCTCTGCAAACCTGAACGGATCATCTGAAGGAGACGTGCATGCTATGAAAGTTGCAAGTGGCAAGAACCAAACCCATCAAATCTACAAAACTATATATGAGGTTGTAGTATAATAGGAAGGAATCCGTGCATGCGGGGGGCTACCTAAAGGGCCACCCCCTCATGAGGTTTGAAACATCTCACACACACCTGGGAATCACTGGTACAATTTGCTGCATCACTGGATCATCAAGTGTATGAATCATGAGCATGAAATGAACAAGTCAAAGGGAAATGATGATTCCCTTTGCTTGATCCAAGCCACTGAATGAGAATGGAATTTGGAACTAAGATACACCACCCTCTAGGTCGTTCTTCTAGAATAGATGATTTGATGTCGACAGAATACGACCCGCTATAGGTGAGGCAATGAGGATCCTCAACTAAGGCACGAGGGAAAGTAGTAATGTGACTAATGGACTGACACTAGGGACAATGGAAAAAGTGGGACTACAGGACAAATAGACGGCTTCCCTTGTCAGAGCATAAATTGCATGGTGGGCCTGGCAGCGACTGACTCGACTCTGGAGGGGATGGTGGATAGTATGACTGAAGGCAAAAATGGGAAACACGAGATGAATGGTATGCAAGAATGGATGGAATACTATGACATGATGTAATGGGATGCGAAATAGACTCCATGGATGCAAAGGTGACTCATCGTGGATGCTTTGAACAAGGGTGACTTAATGACGCTGCCACACAGAATAGGTCCAATGGGGACCATGAAGACATGAGCACATGATGTTTTCTCATGACGAAAATCGACATGTGAGACAACAAGTATTAAGAGGAGGTGGACCCTAAAGTACAAGTGTTGCTTTATGAAGAAATTCAATTTTGAGAGGCGATGAAGTGACGCTTCTTGGAAAAATGGCTTCCTGGTGAAATGGAAAATATTCAAAAACTAAGAGACCCATTATATTACTCAGTGAGAGCTTTCAAATGGTGCTGATGGTTCATCAAACTGAGTTACTATTAGGTCGCAATGGGCAATGGAAAAACTATGGGTTTTCCTATAAAAGGGTATTTTCCCTCTAATTTGAGAGGAGGAGAAGGCCCTAAATATTGTGGAGATTGTAGTGGAGAAACCGACCATCGGGATTAGGATCTACGAATTTTAGGCAAGTGGCCTTACTTGTCTAAAGATGGCCTTAATGCCTGTTGGAACAATGGTTCCTGGTGAAGAATTAAGGGAAAAGGAAAACAAGAATGAACTACTAGAGTAGGTCTAGAATCATTCTCACCCACTAAGTCAAACATGGTGACTATGTGGACATAGAGTAGAATATTTGAAGATATGGTATCAAACATTTATGATATGCGATGTGCATATGGCTCACTGGAGAGGCCAGTAGGACAAACTATCCAAGGAATGGGAGGATAATTGACCATACCTAGATTGAGTGGGATCGAGGCCGAGACTTAATTGAGAAGATGGCTAGGGGAAAACCATCATGCCCCTAAGCGTGGGATACTTCTGGCAAGCATATGTGATAGGGGGCACTGATATGGTATTCAAAGGTGTGAATGATGCCCCCTAGCAGGAGGATTTTTTGCGGTGCCATTGTGTTTTGAGTGCTTGAAAAATGGATTCAATCATCTCGGTCCAACTTGGCATGATATCCTCCAAAGGATGATAAGGAGATGTAGGGGCATATGTTCCCCCCAGTATGATATGGGCGTACTGGATGTATTTAGAGTGGTGGACTCCAAATATGGAAGTAAGTATGCACAATGGTGCATATCGTCTCAAAGATAATCAGGGGTAGTCATGGATTCCATGATGTCCTCATCATAATGGAAGATGGGTGGATGGGAGGAAGATTGACTACATGTTGTGGTGACGGTACCTGGCGCATCATGCTGAGAAACAAGGTTCACATACGCATCATCTAAGATGGTAGATGATGAGGTAGTAGATGGAAGATCTACCGATGTTGATACCTGGGCTTCTAACGAAGGAGGTTCGATAGAAGCGCGCATAGGAACCTCAAAAAGTTTTTCCTACGAGGAACTCAAGCATGATGACAAGTAAAGGATATGGACCGTGGATTCAGTCATCTCGTCATCAGGGGGAGGGATCACAATGGTGGGACTAGATTCCCCCTGTTCTGGTGAAATAGTGGTACCAGAATCCACAGGTAGCAGAGTCAATGATCCACTACGAGTAGCCTCGTATTCGCAAAGCACTTGAAGGCAATCACGAAATTTGTCAAGATGAGGGAAACAATGGGAATAGTGACCATAATGATCACACAAGGCACAAGGGTGATTTGTGCGCAACATTGTGAATTTGTTGGTTGGTCCTGGTAAGGTACTTGGACCTCAAAGATATCAGGGAACGTTTCATGAACTAAAGGCTTGAGACAAGGAAGGTCAGGACATTTATTGGTGGTATGCCTAACAACCTCACACACAATGCACATAGGGGAAAACTTTTGAGCTTTGGGAGCTAGAGGTGATTGGGGAGCCTTGTCCTTAGGTTCCTTTTTCTTGGATCTGCCCCCCTGTCCAGATGCTTTCACAACAGGAGTGGGTTCCTGTTGAGGTGGTGGTGAAACTGGAGCAGTGACAGGGATCATAGGGAACGATTGAACCTGGGTCAAAGCATGATATGGTCTAGATTTACCAAGAGAAATTTTTGCAGGGTGATTAATGTACCACACTAGGATCCCCAAAGTTATATTATGGAGGACCAATGAAGCCATGACTGGTACAGAAAAGATTCCTAGAGGAGGAAACATGAAACATATCTGCCCTGTAGGTTAATGTCCTAGCAGAACAACTCCTGGATGGTCGAGACCAGGAGGAATAATTCCTGATGAGAACAAAGAGGAGGCACCCACAAAATGAGGAGGTCCTGGGGGGTGGATCCAGATTACTCGGCTGAGATGGTAACAGGAGGGTGCTAAGGAGATAGTTGTTGATCAGATGTACCAAACTTCTTGTGAGCATCACGTGATGCTTGTAACATGTAAACACTCAAAGAGCTAGGCTCAGAGATAGGAGGGGGAGGACCTGAGAAAGCACCTAATAATGAGGAATCTTTGTAGACGCCGGGTGAGACACCAGTGAGAGGGCTAGAGGACTTTTTTTCAGACATTGATGAGATAATGGAATCAGGGGAGGTTAAGGATGTCGGCCCGTATTATTTCAACTAATCGATGGTGACGATCTTCCCTTCATGGCAGAAACATATCTTGTGGAAAACCATAGATATGACGGTTGGCATGGCATAAGTGTAACTACGACCCAAGATAATATTGTAATCGAGAGGGGCATCAATAACCTCAATGTCAACATGAACTGTCTTGCCTGCAAGAGTCACTCGACAATTGTGATACATTCTGAGAAGCTGGGAGGAGTGATCATCCCAAGCACGGAAAGTGATTGTGGATGGGGATAGCTCAGGTGACTTGAGTTTCTTCCAAAAAACAACGGACATCATGTAGGTGGATTCACCTTTGTCAATAATGCATCAGAAGATGATGGCATTACAAACTCTGACTGGTATTTGGAAAGCAACGGATGGAGGTAATGGAGGATGTTTTGGCGTATCAATGGGAAACACAATCAAACAATCGTCTGAAGGATCTACTGTGCCCAAAGAAGTTATTAGAGATTTCTTTTGACATGGGCATGACTAGAGGACTTCCAGCATCAACATGGCAGTAAGTTATTGTGCCAAGTCGTCTACTATACCGTATGTATGGGAAGCTCGGTTAGAAGTTGTGTTACGACGTAATGGTCCCTTTGGGATATTAGGGATTGACTCAACTTTACGTTGAGGGATCTGTAACATACCATTTGGTGTCGTAAGAGGCTCAGTAGATGCTTTGGTATTGGACTCAGTGGTGGACGAAGTCAATGGCTTATCATATTGACATGACTGAGTTTGCAAGTTGACATCATAGGTATTGACCTCATCAGAATTCATCATGAGGATCTGGTAGTCACCAGGACCAGAAGGTTGGGGAAGGTGGGTTGTGTGACCTGGCTGAGGTTAAGCGACAAAAAACCCTCACTGAGGGAAAGGATTTGTGAGCATGGCTGGTTGAGATGGCGCAGGATTCTAAGGCGGTTGTTGTATGGGCGGTTGACCTCTAAACGCTGCTTGGGCTTCCTACAATTGGGGCATTTGGGTTAAGAGGGGAAACTCATGATTATAATGGACATGTACACCACAACATGCATAAGGGTTTCTCGTGTGAATAGCCTTGGTCATCTAGAGCTGGTCACCGTGTTTCTAGTTGTTGGTGTTAGGCTCGTTCCCCTGGGGTCATTAGGTTAATTACCTTAGTTACCCTAGTTACCCTTGTTACCTTTCCCATTATTATTTTTTTTGAATTTTTGGCATTGGTCGCACTCTGTTGTGAAAACACTTGACCCTGAGGGGGTGGTGGTTGTTGGGGCTGAGGATGCATGGGAGGTTGTGGCGCTAATACCTGAGCGACTGGAGCACTCGGCGTTGCATAGGTATAAGATGGTGAAGGAGCAACAGTCTGGTAGATAGATTGAGCACTAGCTGGTCCTGACATCTGTTGATGTGGTTGGGTACATGCGTAAGAGGTGCTTTGTCCTAAATACACGTTGCTGGAAGGAGGGGCATTAGTGTTTAAGGAATTGGTGCCCCCCTACGGATACACATAAATCTATTGAGTATATGGAGAAGGATGTGAAATAGCTCCAATGATACTCTTGGTGACATGAGATGCCCCTAGTGCATTGGCACCACCAGGACGAGGGAGGTCTAGTATAATGGTAAAGACATAACCGGATTGAGCATAAATCAAGTCATATCTGAGAGCAATCTGGAGAGCCTCTTCCTCTGTCTGAGGAAAATGAGATGTGACATATTTGGGAATAGGTGATAAAAGAGTCCTAAGAAACCAATCGAGGTAGACACGGTCTTTGAAGGGCAGAGCACAACACATGCTCCTCCTTCTATGCCATTCCTGGACATGATCAGAAAGACGGGTGGAAGAGAACTGATGGAATGTGGTCAAGAGATCCATACCAGTGTCATATCAGAGAGGTAATTGAAAGTATGAAAGGAATGCTTTAGAAAGCATTGTGAAAGTGGAATGATAGGCAGTGGGCTACTCTACATACCATTTTGCAACATCTCTAGTGAGCGTGCATTGGAACAACCAAAGATGAATTGAATAATCGGTGATGGAATTGGATGAACACCACATATGGAAGGAGTGGACATGATTGGTAGGGTTCTCTCCAGAATTACCCTCAAAATTGGGAACATCAGAGGGAATCTTAGTCGGCATAGTTGGCCAACCAGCATCATGGTGTATAGGGTCATTGATCAACTGGCTAAACTCTAGTAGACTTAACCTAGCCATGAAAGGTCGCATGGGAGCTGCCGGGTTAGAACTGTAGCCAACACCAGGTTGGGTTCCTACACCTGCAGTGGGTCCTTACATGATGACGGTATGCGGTGAAGGAGGCTCAGAATCGAATGAGGAACCAGATGAACTAGAAGAGGAGTCAGTATGGGGAATTGAGGAACTATGATACAGTGGTCAACCAACCCATCAGACAACTCTCAACAAAACCCAGAAACAGATCGGAAACAATCATAGAAAACCTGAAATCATAGGTACTGACCTTATTCCTGGGATATCATAACTTTTGGGCTAGAAAGTGCGCTCTCGACCTGCATATCACACTTGCGGGGCAAAAAAGTGTGATTTCTACTCCTTGATTCTCAATCGGTAAGTCTCGGAAAAAAATTCTTCTTTGTCGCCACTAGTTCCTGTGACTTGCAGAAAAGACCAGAAAACTTACGAAAGTTAGAAATTTGATTGATCTAGGGTCAAAAATCTAGTAAACAACATTAAGAGACTAAAAAAGAAAAACCCTAAGCTGAAAGCTAAAGGTCACCCAGGTTTTTGGATCAGAATTAAAAACACAGTGGAGTCACCGAATTTTTATTGTGTTTTCTTCTTGAAGATGTATGAAAAGAAACCACTTTAAGCTGTGGATGACAAACAACCCTAGCAATATAAATGGCTGCTAAACATTGTATAACTACAGCAAATGAGAGAAATAAAACCTGCCAAAGCCATGATCTATGCCACAACCATAGTTAAACAACAAATTGGAATAGTAAAATAAGCGCAAGTAACTCCAATAATCTAATGGAAACCAAATATATAAAGAATATATTTTTATTAAACAACACCTTTGAAGGGAACAAATAATGTTACCAGTCCCCCTCTATGGGATGGGTTCTTGGCTATCCTCAAATGTCTTCAGCTTTTGTAGAGTCTCTCTCCTCTATAATGTATAAAACCCAACAAATAAAATGTTTGAGCTCAATGGGAACTCAAATGAAAAAGAAGATGGTGTGTGACAATGATAATAATCAGAGCTACAACAATGAGTGAAACAATGAAAATAATTGAAAGTGAATAATGAATGGAAACCCCTTCTATTTATGACAAAATATTAGGTTATCCTCGAATAATGAGCAATAATAAAATATTATTAACCCCATTCTAGAAATAACCGTTTGGAATATTTTATTATATTTGATTAGAGGGAAAAAGTATTTAACCTTTTATTTAGAAATAATAAATAAATAAATGATTTATTTATCATCTCAAGAAATATGGTTAAGGAATAATAAACAAATAATGCTTTATTTAATTATTCCTGAGGGATTTAGTCAAACTTGACAAGGAATAATAATTAATTAGTGATTAATTAATTATTCCTAGAGAAAAAATAAGATAATTAATTATTTATATATTTATTTCTCATAACTGGGTCAAATGTGACAAGGAATATTAATTAAATAATCGTTTAATTAATTATTCCTACAAGATAATTAAACAAATAGTGATTTATTTAATTATTCTTCTTGGGTTTAATTATAAATTGTTTAACAAATGTGGTTTATTAAGTAATTTCTCACAGTGAAAGCAATTTACTATGGTAAAATTGGCCTTACATGGTGTACTTCAATCCATCTAGTAAATTATGGCTAGATGATCAATTTTTTGTGATAACAGGTATGATCAATCTCCCTACTCACAAACAAGCTCAAGCCAATCTCTAGCCTCTTTTGCTGCTCTCCAAGCCCCTGATTCCTTGCGTAATTCCTAGGATGAATAGCCCTTATTTAAAGGGAATTCATGCTTCCAAAACTACGCAAACATAGGATCAATCTCTGATGCATGCATGATATTTACACTCCAATAAATAATACCACTGATAGTACAATGTCCTTTCACTCTAGTATCAACTGGGTCTTTCTCTGAATCAACATGCATGAGTTTCTCATGAGGGAATATTCATTTAACTAGAGTAGCACTAGTGGATACACTTAGTGCACCAACTGATTGTTAGTCCTTGTTATTTGCAAAAAAAAAATAGAACTAATTTAATTGAACTTAACTCAGTAAACTAAGTGATCTAATTTCCAACTCAATTTAAACTCACACCAGACCCCTAAAAATTAGGGAGAACATATACATGACTACATAAAGACTTCCAACTCGAAATTCCTAGGCTAATTAAGTTAATTAAACTTAATTAACTACTACAAGTTGCTATGAGAATAGAATTCAATTTTAATTCTCAATTTAATTCAAGGACAAATTAAACTGGAATTTCTTATTGCCATTTCTCAACAACATCTGTGTACTTCTGTATGTGATTGATGCATGTTTGTGAATGTTGTTATAAATTGTGAATCAATTTCCACAGATCAGTAGAATATAATTGTGTCTCTTCATGTAGATTAAATTTCTTGAGCAATTTCAATTCTCTCACCATATTTCTACACAAGTGTTGTCACTACTACAACACCCTCCAAATTTTGGCCTATGCTCAAAATTTATAGCCTCCCTTTGATCATGCGAACTATCATTTCTAGTTGTTAGAGTCATCCTATGCTTGCTTCCTAGTTTTCAAAGTCCCTTTTTGAAGTATTTCCAAGTTTTGTCTTTTGTTAAGGGAAGTGTCGTTCTTTGTGAAAGACAGTTATGGCACATCCTTAAGACGTAGCTCCAGTGCTTTATTTTGTGTTAATGGATTCTATCAATCATAGGGACATGCATTGGACTCATTCTCAAGGTACTACACACTCTCTTGTTGTAGTTGACACTTGTGTCGAAAGGTGTATCTTAAGTTTCACACTTGGAGGTAAGGGTCGTTTTATAGTTGTTTCAATGGATGCATGTTTATTTTGGGTACTGAGTGTTTCATTTTCATATGGTTAGTTGTGTATGAGTTTGTGATCATGTTCAAGTCTTGTTACATGCTCTGGTGTCATCTTTCTACCATAGTGATCTTGGAGTTTTCACGTTTTCGCAACTTGCCCGACTAGGCACCTATATTTTTGCCTCCTGGAACTATGCACTATGCAGTCACAAGCCACAATCAAGCATCCTTTCCTCTTGGAACTATGCACTACACATTCATAGAGAACTTCCTCCATCAAATTTTCATTGCACTGTCCTAGTGCACAGTCACTATCAGTTGCCCTTGTTCATTGTGCAATTCTTTCCTAGTCTCGCCTCCACTTTGCACTACACACTTTTAGTCAGTGTTTAGGCCATGTATTAGTCCCTGCAATGCACAAATACGCAATAAAATGAAACTTCCTTATATAACTACACACTGCGTAGCCACAATGAGAAATCTTGCTATGTCTATCTCTCTAGCTTCCCCAACTGCACAATCATTCCTCCCTCTCCTTCATCCAATGTGCATGCATAGTTAGAGATCCTAGACTTTCACCTCCTGCCTCCTGCTCCTGTGAACTACACAATTATTTGGCCTCCTCCTTAATCCTGCACACTGTCCTATCTCAGTCAGTATGTTACATGAGAAACAAGATAGATGAGTATATTTTGGGACTATTGTTTTCTTTTCATGGGTGAATTTCATTTGCAGGTGTTATCATCTTGGCATGGAAGAATGATGCTCAAGGAGGATACCAAGGAGATGTTATAAGAAGACACTTGTGAAGTTGGATACACAAAGATATCACCAAGCAAAGAGATAAAGGGACAATATATCATTATAAAAGAATGAAGAACAAGATCACATTGAAGACTCTATATCGTAACTAGCCTCTTGGAGAATGAAATTTAAGAACAAGAAATACCAATCCTGAAGATGTGAAGATAGTGGCAAGGAAAAGGCTTGACATTGATATACTAAAATGAAGTGCCATTTCACCATTGCCAAGTCATGGCTTCTCAAAGTGTCACCATGAAAGTCTTATGTGTCAATGTATTTTTCCACAAATATGTGTAAGTGTAATATTATATTTTTGAAAATTGTGAAAATGTAAAATGTGTGGAAGCCCAAGCATCACACACAGAATGTGAAAATTCATGAAGAAGCTCAAAGGTCTCTTAGGAATTATAAAATTCATATGGGAGCCCATGAGTCATGAGGGAAGGTCAACCATCTCATTTGTTATATATACACCCTCATAGCTCAAGAAAAATACTTTTCACCTTGGCTTCTCAAGCTAGGCATAGGAGAGAAGATTAGTCTTTTTGAGAAGAAAGTAGTTTCTTAACATTCCACTATTGGAACTAGTTTTATATTATTGTACTGGTGTATCTTGGGACTTTCACTTTATAATTCAAAGCTCTTGGAGTTGACACAATTTCATGCATACGTCGTAAATGATCGTAAGACTATTCTTTCATTGTTTGCAATGTATGTTTATGTTTCTACATACTAATGAAAATGAACTATTTGCCTAGCTTTAGTATGCATCTTTGAACTATGTGTCTCCTATTTTGATCATTATTTCTTTGTGAACTATTTCACAAGATAACTAATTATTATTTAATATTTATGTGTGTGTGTTTACTAGGATACTACTAGTAATTTTTCTTTAAAGACTCCCTTTCCTCCCCCTTTCTGTTAAAGAACCATTATACATTTTTCAATTGAATACATCACAAGGCTAACTTGTTTATTTCGAAAGTGTATGTGTTTTGTCTTGTGTTGTTTATTGCAGCCAAGCAAAATCATTAATAATATGGTATCGGGCCTATTCCCCGGATGGGGCTCCTACTCCAAAGACGTGACGTCTAGTTGGGACTTCATATTAGGGAGACCCCCTGATTGTTGGCAGAATCCAACACCGTCAACAACCTCTTAGGATTATGTAACAATCATCATACTTTAATTTAAAACATTAAGTAAATCTATCCAAAAAAGGGTAAATGTATAAAATAAACTTGACAATAAATTTTTGGAAGCTAGTACAACTTCTCCAACCATTTTTTTAGTGTATAAAAACTCAGGGGAAATGAATTGCAAATTGGTTGGTTAGCCTCCCAAAATATATTTTTTGTGTGCATGTGGATGTGTGTGCTCTTGTGTTTCTGTTGCAATGTAGTCTCCTCTAGAATGTGTGTTCAACATCCAATATGTTAAATAATCACATCCATGATTGATACTAGCAAAATAGTTTCCTGAAGTGTGACCTCAGAAGCCAAAAATCAAAGACATGATAGATTGGCTAAGGAATTGGCTACACTATAATGTGTTGTCTAAGGGCAAGATTATTTGGGCATTTCTTTGAAGACATGATGGTGTAAAAGGAAATTCAAGAGGACCTCGCTAGGTTGGGTAGAAAAGGGGTACTAGGGACTCCCTAATTGTATAGGCACCTACCAGATCAGAGATAAAGGCTGAACAATAATTTTTTATAGTATTGTTACTGCACACTTTCTCAAGATGAGAAAGGAATTGCAACACGGGGAAATGTTGAGAGGCCTCTTAGGCTCATTGACATCATCACACATTATTAAGATATTCGAATTTAAATGTAAAGGTAAACATGAATATAAATGCTAAATGAATAAATGAACCCTAATGAATGATTAATTGGAGCAGGTGATGAGGCTCATCAATAGGTACATTGTAAGGGTCATAATGCCATCCTATAGCTTTAGAACTATCTCTTTCTCACATTTACTTACAATTTTTGTTATATTATTCTCAGTGAGAGGCATAAAATGTGTTTTTCTATGTCACGTGGCCTAATATGGTTTAATTGTAGGAAATGGAGCATTTTTTAGATAATTTACATTTAGGGGCTCAGAGTAGACAATAGGCAGAGATTCTAGGAGGTTGTCCACCTCCTTAACTCCTTCAATCAACCCAAGATCATCACACTCTCTCTCATTAGCTCGAGGTCATTGGAAGTTAAGAAAGACAAGGTCATTGGTATCCAAGCAAGTGTAGTTAATGAAGATCAAGATCCACCAATATTGAGTTATGGGAGACAAACATTCCTATTTTTTGGGGAGTTTCTAGTATCTGCCCTCTTGTATAAATAAACATGTAAAAGAGCGCATTAGGATTCGATTTTCTTTTAGCTAGGTAGGTATTGAGCTCAAGTGCTTGGCACTGTTATTTTCTACTTTATATGATGTATTAGACATTGATGCAATGATAATGAGAAGTTTCTTATTGGTTCATCACTGAGTTAGTGCCCAACACTAGTGGCTTAGGTCCCTCTTGTGTATTTGTATCTTCTTTTATTCAGAGTGCTTATTAATTTCTTACATTTTGTTAGAAAATAACCCATCAAAATCTTGTGATTGCAACCTCTACCTCATCCCTCCCATGGGATCATGAATAGAATGATCTACAATCGCAGTCCAAAAATACTATGTTTATGATTCCTTGGAAGAATATTTATGTTATTCATCTTGTTTTGCATGTGTGTACTGTAACTTATGAGTTTATTTATTGACTATATTGGATTTTTTTGCATAGATTAGATGGCATTTATATTTAATTCATTTTTTCCACTATTAGTTGTTTCATTTTGTCAATGATAAAAGGGTGTATGCATGTGATGTTGCAGGGTTGTTTGGATTTGCAGGAAAGGGGCCTTTCACCACCTCCATATTGGACTTCCTTACCCTCTTTTATGAATTCCAAATTCTTTCTTCAAAGTTATATTCTTGAGATCATTCTCTTAGACCACCATGAGCAACTCCCCTAGTGCAGAACAGGCATTCCAAAGGCTCTGAGCTTGGCTAGGGGTGTTGGACAACTTTCACCCATTTACCTCAACCTCTATCCACCTTGACATCCCTTAAACCCATCATTCCTACCTCATAAACCTTCTTGGAAGCCTTCCTATAGCATTACATGCCTTCTTGTAGAAATACATGGCACCTGTAGCAGCCTCCTATAGCAAACTTGTAGCAACCTGTTTCTGCTCTTGTTTTGACCTTTTCTGCAATTTGGACTTAGTTTAGAAGTAGGTTGACCCCCAGTTGTGACTCCATGGTCAAGGGAAACACCTAGGCCACTCTAAACCCTCCTTTTCCTTCACTGCAAAATAGAATAGCATTAGTTTCTTTATCACAGATTTGGCACAAATAGAACATTGGTTTATATGCAAGTGTGAGCTAGATAGATGATGCATGGAATCTTGAGTTATGATTTGGTAGGTTAGCTTCATGTCTACAAGTAGATTTTGTAGCTAGATGGTTGACTGCAAGATAATGTAGTTCCCTTTCTGCAAGTAGTGCAGCTCTTATCTTTTAATGAATTGATTCAATAACATTTACAAGTTGAAGTTCAAAAAGAATTTTCCTTTCTATCATTAGAAGTAGCTTCTAAATTGCACCTTCATTAGTTAGTTTTCCTTATAATTCAGTAGGAAGAATGATCTTGGAGCATTATTGATCAAATGTTCTAGTTGATGGTGGCATGAGTAGAATCCCATCTATTGTGTATATAGCATTGTCACCTCAAATTTTGTACGAACTTCAGGTTGATAAATAGAGTTGAGGAGTCCTTGGGATTTTCAAAATTCTTGGTGCAATACCAGGGCTCACAAATTTTTTTGGCACTGTTGTCGGCGAGGTGTCTAGGTCGATGTTGTTTTTGTTTAAGCATTATTTTCTATTTTGCATTCAGTTTTGAAAAAGTAGAATAAAAGAAGATTTTGTTTTTCTTTCATGCCTCATAGAAATATATATACTCAAGGAAAATTCTTATCAAACACCCCCACACCCTCAAACAGTCATCGTTCACTCTCTTCGGTGACTTTCAGCTTCCCCCTCTGATTACAAGGGAGTTAGAGAACACTTTAGGTGAGAAACTTGAGATCTTTGAAGAACCTATTGTGGAAGAATAAGAACCCACTTCACCTACCCAAAGCCCCACTGCCCTTCCACACTTCCATGGATTAACCTCTGAGGACCCTGATACTTTTATGTTTGAAATTGTTTTTGTTTATAGGACCTATGACTATGCCTCTGATGACCAGAAGATGAATTTATTCCCATCTGCACTTAAGGATGAAACCTTGCATTGGTTTATGGGTCTGCTTGGGGATAGCATCACTACCTCGGATCAAATGAAAAAATCCTTTAATAACAAATACAAGGACTGATGTAGGTCCAAAGAAACCAAGGAATAAATATTTACAATCACTCTTAAACCTGATGAATCCCTAGAGGACTTCAAGGATAGATTTCAACTAAGTTATAGGAGAGCCAGATGCACCCCTGATCCTGAATCACTCAATCTAGTTCTTCTTCGAGGGATCAAGGAAGACATTATGGAAACCCCAAACATGTTGTTTAGGGGATACATCTATCAGTTATCCTATGAGGACATCAAAATAGTGGTCGAAAATAACTTTAGGGCTGCTAGGAAGAAGGGTAGGGCTAGTTAAGGCTTGATCAGTTCCTCTCCTTCCACAACATCCATTAAGAATGATATTGGGAACATGTTGGAGGAATTTAAAAGTGAAATGTTGCATACCTTTTCTTTGAAAATGGATACAATGCAGGTCAAGAGGAGACAAGATGACGTAGAGAGAGCCCTAGCTATTTTCTACCCTAAATGCACTAGAAGGCACCCCAGAAATGAATGCCCTTTAAATGTCATAGAGGTATGCTTAGTTTGTGAGGAAAACCATGTCACAGATAAATGCCCTTCTTTGCCTAGTTTAAAAGTTGTATACCAAGGGTCAGAAGGTGGGGTTGTTGGCTTGAGGGGGCCTGACCCAGCTTTAGCGTAGTTAGCCAAACAAATCCCTACACTATTGGCCCTTTCGGCATTAGCCCGCGGAGCACAGATTGAAGTCTCACCCAAAGCAGTATGGGGGAATGTTGGAACCAAGTTTTTGCACCCTTGAGATGGTTGTGATGCTGATTTATTCCAACTATACCTGCCTTCACATAAGGTGCTTTGTGCTGCATTCTATCCTTCAGTACCTTCGCGATCTGTTACAATCGGCTTTCGCGCAGCCCTAACCAGGGGCTGAAGTCCTTTCACGCTGATATGGTAGCGAACTGCGCTATTTCCCAACCTAGGTTAAGTATCTTACTTATCTTATTAACAGATCTTAAGTAGCTTTGCGAAAACATATGTTCTTACTCGTGTTCACTTAACTAATACAGTTATACACATTCACGCATCATATAAGAAATAGAAGTGAAATTCATACCCGATATAACAGATGCATAAATAGGAAATAAATATGCAGAATGATAGAAAACTTCTCTTTATTAATACTTCTAGATGATTACAAACTTGACTCGCCCTGCGCACTCAGCTGCGGACTACTAGGCCTCTTCGCACTCAACTGTAGAGCCTCTACCTACACTACGACCCAAAACTTAGACTTACACTTTAGAGCTATCTCGCATACATATTCATTATTCAATCTTATATGCCTTTGGCTACTTAGAGCTTCGATCTATTTACACAATCCAATGGTCCACGGACCATGGGTAGATCTTATATAGCTGACATTACATTATCAAAATAAGGGTGGACAACCGTATGACTCTTTAACAACTACGCACTTTGTGCCCCCAAAATGCGGAGTCTTTACATTGGAATTACAAAATGGGACCAAAATTTGGGCTCTAAGCCCCAAAACTACCCTTGGGGGATACCGCACCCAACAAGCCCCAAACACAAACATTGTGATTCACCCTCAACTCACTCTGCAGGTGCAAAGATCTTAGCATGAAGACCTCCCAGCTCTGTTTGGATCGCTACAAGTTCAGAAGCACACTAAGCGACTGCCTGCTCGACTTCTTCCATGCGATGTTCAGTGACTGCTGCTGTTGAACTACTACCATGAATCCTCTCCTAAGTTTCTTGCAGTTAGGCGAGCTTTGCTTTAATGTAGGCTGTAATTGTATAAGCCTCATTGATCCATGGTTGTAGGCTCGCTTTTAAGACTACTTCCTTATGCTGAGTGGCATCCACTTGTTCCTTGAGCGCCTTTGCCTGCTGCATCCTTGCAAGCCTCTACATAAGGGCAACCGTCTGTGTGGTCCCTTTTACCTCATTTTATTTTTGTTTCAGCTCGAGCACCTCTGTCTCTAGGCGCTCTATGTTCGGGTCCTCCTGCAGGTTGGTTAGGACCTTGAATGATTGTTCGAACAGCTTCATGCAGTCTGTTACTGCACTGTCAACCGTCGCCATTGCTATTGTGACCACAGTGGTACGTTGTTCTCTAACCTCCGACGGAGTTGAAGACTGAGCCTTCAACTACAGTTTTTCAATCTGCAGGTTCAACTCTAGTTGAACCCTAGCCATCTCTTCTCTTGCGTTGCGCACCCCTGAGGCTAACTTGTGGATGCGCACCTCCATCGGTTCCTCTGCTTGAATGGCCATCTCCGGGACCATCTGGGAGGCTTCCTCCACAACCTGCATTATCTGTTTGTTCTACTCCAGTGCCTCGTTGTGCTATAGGCTCAACTACTCAATGTTGATGTTCTGATCGCTCATTACCTATATAGCGCGACTCTCCCTGACCCGCAGTTCCGTAGTGACTCCATCCTGTAAGAGATAGAGTGTCTCTTGAGGGAACGCAACCATGTTTAATCTGACCCCTTTCAAACTGCTAACCTTAGGCCTATTGCCCTCATTCTCTGTAATGAGTGCTCCATCTAGTAGCACTATTGTATTGGTCACCCTGACGCGCAACATTTCCTCAGCAGCTGAAGTACGACTGTGAGGCTGGTGGACACTACGCTAGCCTGTGGAGTGCGAACCTGCAACTCCTGTATTTTTGTCCACAGCGCCCCAATACCAATTAATTTTGTTCCTCAAACTTCTAGACAGTCTCCATGGTGACATCGCTCACTGATTCACCAATATCATGCAGATCCCCTTCAGTGAGGGTGATAGGGTCGAAATATGTCTTCGAGGCCTTTGTTTTCTTTCACAGCCCTACTTGCTCTCGTGGTCATGGACATTTGAGTTGGGTGGATGTCATTTGGGAGTCCGCGCCACCTTGTTCTGTATTGGTCTCTGGTTCATGCAAAGGTGACTTCTATCCTTCACACTCTTTGTCTGCTATTTTCCGCTGCTCCGCCAACTTCGCAATGTCATGCACCGCCTAGGACTTAGCCATTGCTGCTTCTTTCCTGTGCTTTTCCGCCAACTGCGCCATCCAAAGTTTTGTCTCTTCCTTCTTGCACTACGTGGTGGAATTTTCTGCTTCCATCGTGGAGTTAGCTGGAGCATGCCACTCTGGCGGCCAAGACTCAAGGACCGCAAAAATTACATCATCGGTCTCCAAGTATGGTAACTCATCCCATGTCTTCATAGGGTCCTTCCGCGCCCAGATGAAGACATGGTGGAACTCTGCTTTGAACTCTGCAAAGCTCTACAAACTATTGTAGAATGTGGGCGATAACCACAGCGTGCGATTAATCCCCATCTTGATGTTCATATCCATTAGCACCCAAAATATCTTTCTCTCTCTGATCCGTTGTGTGTCCCTGGTCGCCCACAGCAAAACGTATTTTGCTGCCTCTGGAAAGTCCAGCACGACTGAAGGAAACTGGCTCTCTTCGGGTAGTTCCCATGCCACCAATACGATTGACAACAGGATCCATGCGTAATGAAACTTTTTCCCTGCTCCTGTGCCTCGCAGCAGTTCTCAATGAACTCATTGCATAGATAGTTTGCCCAGTTGAACTAGACCCCTTCTGCGCATTGGACTGCTAGTACAACCACAAGCACGGGCACCTCATCTGCGTGGCACTTCCGCATCACCTTCCCTGCCAATATCTGTGTCATGACCTTGACTACAGGGTTGTTGATGCTGGAGATGGCATACCCTTGCTTCTTCTTCTCCAACATAAACTTTTTTTCATTGCCTCCGCGAGGGCCAACTCGTCACCTTTTCCCTCTGAAATCTTTGTTAGATCCTCCCCTGAGCAAGGGAGCCATGTAATTTAGTGAATCAGATGGTCTATGATGGGGATGGGCTCCTCCAACCAAAAGCACCCATCATGCACCAAGCAGAGAAGTTGCCTGATGATGAAAACAGTCACTGGGGTGCAGTCGTAATGCGGCACCCAAAGTAGGTTTATCAACCCTGCTTTCTCCATGCCTCTGAGCCATTTACGTGGCTCCACTTCAATCATTCTAGTAGTCACATTGATGCTCTGGCACATTAGCTTTGCAGTCGCTAAATGCAGGAAATTCTCGTGGTCAGCGAGGTCCCAATATTCAAATTTCAACACAAGAACCCGTCCCAAGTGTTCTCCCTCAAAAATAATATCATCTAGGAGCAGCAGAGTTTGCAGAGAGCTCTTGCTCTCATTTATATCCTTTGGCACCTTGGCTTTACCCTTTCATGGAGGAACATATTCTGGCAGCTTGGTGATAGGGTCTGCACCCTAGGTTTCGACTTCCATCTCTACATCCTCCTCCTCCACCAGGATTTCTTCAAACACTTCCTCCTCATCTGCCTCCAGATTAATGGCCTTCCCTTTTTCCTGCATTGTGATATTGATCCTCAATGGATTTCAGGGTGAGATGCACACTGGTATCATGGAATGCTTATCCTTCTTAGGTCTCAGTGTGCGTAGTGATTTAGGGACCTCAACGATTATTTCGGTGCTCTTTAGGGCTTCCACTTCCACAATTTCCTACACGGCTTCCTCCACTGTCACTACTCTTGTGTCCATGGCTTCTTCAGGTGCTGGCATCATTCTAGTTAGGAGGTCTTGCATCTCCTTCGGCAATGTTTCAAACACTAAACTTGCTCTCAAAGCCTCAAAGTTTGAAATTTCCATACACAATTGATCGTGCAACAGCTCAGTTCTCAAAATGGCAAGTGTTGTTCGCTGGATAGCCACTTGTAATTTATAGCGCCTTTTGAATTTGAATTCGACCGTTCCCCCCACATTCGGTCCATTAATGCTAGATTGGCCCAGATTTTCAAGAATCTAGCCCATAAAGTTTGCCTTAAATTCCTGCCACCCGCTCCATTTGGCCTCAAACGAAGCATCAAAATGTGAATAGTGACTTTAATAGTCACTTTCCAGCAAACCTATGTACCAGTGCAGCTGTCCTCGCACTGTCGCGGACCCTATGAAACTTCACTACTGCGCGCAGTCCTAACATCGTGCAGTTCCCAAGCAGAGTATATTATAGTCCCGCGCCTCCTTTCAGTTGCCTAGAGTGCTAATACTATGCCACTTTCATATAGTCACATCACTGGATCGTCAGTGTATGGCTTCAAGCGAATGCCATTCACCTTTCCTGGGAAGGGTTCTCGATTTAACTTGACAAGTTGTACCATGCCTCCATTGGTAATCTCCTCAATAATATATAGCCCTAACTATTGCATACTGAACTTCCCTGGGAATTTATCAAACTTACTATCATACAAAAACACCAAATCATTCACCTTAAAGGTGTGCAGCTTAATATGTTGATCGTGTTATGCCTTTTCATGCTGCTTTTTGAACTTTTGGTGAAATCCATCCAAAAATCGTTCTTCCAGCTCATCCAACTGTGCGAACCTCTCTTCCAAGGCTCCGTGATCTGTCATACCTATAAGCACTGCTACGCGCAGACTAGGCATGATATATTCCATAGGCATTATGACTTCCACTCCGTAGACAAGCCTAAAAGGTGTTTGTCTCGTCAGTTTCTTGCATGTCGTTTGATAAGCCCATAACACTATAGGTATGCATAGGTCCCAATCACTTCGCTGAGCATTGCATACCTTGGTCAGTGCGTTTTCAAGCACTTTGTTGAACACTTCCAATGTCTCATTAGCCTATGGGTGATAAGGTGTGCTCTTTTGATGAGACACCTGAAATTCCTTCGTTAGTGTGTTGATCTTCTTGTTCAGGAAGTGTGTACCGCGATCGCTCATCAAGATCTTCGGACATCCAAATTGCGTTAGTACGTGTTCAAATAGAAACTTTGCGGCAATTTCCCCCGTGTAATACTTCACCGGATGCACTTCTACCCAACGGGTTAAGTACTCCATTGCAATGATAATATACCTCGCGCCTGTCTTTCCTTGAGTTTTAATGGGTCCTACAAAATAAATTTCCCATTTTTCGAAAGGTTGCAATGCCATTTGTGGATTCAAAGGCATTTCATCCCTTTGCGATGGCCTACCTATTCTTTGACATACATCACATGCCCTGCAATATGCTTTTGAATCCTGATGAAGGGTTGGCCACCACAACCCTGCGTGGTTGCTCTTCCTGCATAATGTCCTCCCCCAGCGCCCCCATGAGCGTTTCCGAGGATGCTACTTCGCTCAAATTCAAGTACATATCTTCGTAGTATTTCATCATTCCGCATATTGTATAGATGCCCAGCAATGAAAGAGAAATCTATTACACACAGCACTAATTCCTTCTTTTGTTGGATAGAGTATCCCTCCAGCGCAATTCCAGTTGTCAGAAAGTGTATTATATCTTCAAAATGTCCATCCGTGACGTGCACAACAAAGAGCCACATGTCAATTAATCCTTCCTCCAAACTAGTAGGTTCCTCCCATGTCTTGATGCGCTACAGGTGGTCTGGTCCCGCGTTCAATCGTCCAGGCTTCACAACAGCTTCAAAATCATATTCCTGGAACAATAAAAGCCATCTGCAGATGTGCCCCCCCAACACAGGCTTATTGACCAGGTATTTTAGTGTGGAGTGATCTATATACATCTTAAAATGGCCTCCTGGCTAGTGTATATACTTCTGGAGTGCATATACCATAGCTATCCCCTTGTGCTCAGTGGTGGAATAGTTCTTCTCTACTTTGGATAATTTCCGACTTACAAACACGATAGGGTGATCCAAGGCTTCTACGTCATCCTGTGTTAGTACTGCCCCCAACGCTATACACGACGCATCGAAATGTACATGAAACTCTTTTTTCTAGTTCGGGAAGACACGAATTGGTGCAGTAACCATATTTTCTTTCAATATATCCAGGATTTTCTTACAGACATCGTTCCAGCAGAACGTGACATCCTTCTTGAACAATTTTTCCATCGGAGTAGTGATCTGGGCATAACCTTTGATAAACTTTCTATAATATCTTGTATGCCCAAGAGTAGCGCGCAAATGTTTCACGCTTCTCGATGATTCCAAGTTCAGAATCACCACGATCTTCACGGGGTCTAGCACCAGCCCTTGTCTGCAAACCACATGCCCCAATAGGTTCCCAAAAGGAATGAGAAACAGACACTTCTTGAGGTTGAGCGCGATTTGGTATCTTCGACAGGTATCTAGCATCAAGCGCAAGCTCACTACATGGCACTTAACTAGCCCAAATATAGTCCAATCATCAAAATATACCTCCAAGAACTTATGAATATATTCCTTAAATGCCACAACAACCATGCGCGAAAAGATGGTTGGCGCATTCTTCAATCCAAACGGCATGACAATATATTGAAAGCAACCCCACTCAGTCGCGAAGGTTGTCTTGCTCCTATCCTCCGGCGCGATTTTGATATGGTGGTACCCTGAGAATCCATCAGTGAAAGAATATGCTTCCTGACCACCTACATTGTCCAACACCTCATACGTGAACGGAGTTGGGAATGGATCATGCACACAAGCATCACTCAATTTTCTAAGATCCACGCATATCCTTATCTCGTCCATCTACTTCTTCTCTTGCACCCCCATTGGGCTTACCCAATCAGATTCTTCCACAGGCTCAATGATGCCTGATGCGAGCATTTTGTCTAGTTCTACGCGAACCTTCTCCTTGTATTTCAGATTTAAGTAGTATGCCTCTGCTTAACTGGCTTCGCATCAAGTTTTAACGTGATCTTCATTACTCCTAAATCTTCGATTATTCCTTTCAAATCCATAAACTTGGTCGAAAATAACTCCTGATATTTGTGGAGTAACTCAGCGACCTTATCCACCGTCGCATCGTCCTAGTATTCTCCGATCTTCACGAATTTACGTTCTACATCTGTACCAATATTCACCTGCTTAGTTTTCATCGGCGCGGTTATATCAGGGTTCTCAATCTGTGGTCCTTGAACCTCATTGTAGCCTTCTGTTTCTATAATGTTAATATTATATGGATCCTCATCCTCCTCTTTAGCAGTTACATTATAACATTTTAGCACGCAACTCAGCTGAGTAGCCCATTTAGGCTGAATCAGATCCAAGGGCTCCTTTGGTATCCTAAAGATGGCTACTTTTACCTTTCGTAGCGCTTCATCAATATTGTCCCACCCATCCTCAAAACTGAAGGTCATCATGAATCCTTCACATAGGACATCCCATTCACCTGTCCCATGGCAGAGCTCCGCTTCTATATACCAGTTCATTGGTATAACATCTAGGGTACGACAGAATAGATGCACCCACTTAGGTTATGGCTTTTCCATATAGGCCTACATCCATTTGGCCAGATGCGCACACGGATCATCTTGTCCATCATGCTTATCTGTCAATCATACCTTAGGCTTCCCAAATCGTGTTTCGCGTCATTCTCCTACATTTGCACCAATCATAAAAGCTTCCTTTATTCATACCCCACCATCTTGCGGGCGTATCGCACAACACCCAGTCCAAGGCCTGGAAGCATTTATTTTCCGGAACCCCCCTTTCAAATGCATCCAAGAAGGTACCTACCTCATTTAGACTATCATAAGAAGGTAGATCTCTTACTTCTGTCAACATGCAGCACAGCAACCAGGTCATCATATTGCAATTCAACATAGTTACTTCGTGTAACCGATTCTTCCAGTGTTCTACTTCTTCGTCGGAATCCGAAGAGAAGGAGCTCTCGCACTCCCATGTAATCCACCCATCCGCGGTGGAATTCACCCAGTCTTGGTCTCCTGTGGTTATCTTGTAGATGCATTCTAGATCATCATCGCTCTCATAGTCGCGAACTGGCTCCGTATAGCGCGATCCTTTAGTAGGGTCTAGGGGTATAATTATGCGCAGTGATTTCTTCTCAAAGATCATCTTTTGCTTCTTCAGATTGATTACCCCATTCATATCAGTGGCCCAGTCAATTCCTAGGAGCGTGGGGTAGGGATTGCTATCATCAACAATCTATATTACTTTAAAATCTTCTAGCATGCTCACTCCCTCAATATCCATGGTTACTCCCTGCAATCGCCCCATGGGTATGATTTTCTGCTGGTTCACCATTCTCAGTTGAATCGAAGACCATTGAAGCACAGGTCTTCCCATTCACTCCCATGTCTATTTCGGTAACACATTCGCATCTGATCCCAAATCCAGAATGACTTGATCCATCTCATATTCTTTGATACGTGCAATTCACCTGGCGTTGTCCCAACACATCTGTTGATGAGTTCCTGTAACCCTTTTACATGTTGAAAAGTTTGCAACAAGAAATGCTTGTTGAGAATGCAACAAGATGATGGAGCTTAGTGAAAAGAGTCGCCTTCACTAAGTCGGCCCACAGGCAAATTATGGCGCAAGTTCTATTTTTGATCACAGTGTGGATGATCACAGTGTGGATGATCACAGTGTGGATGATCACAGTGTGGGTGATCACAGTATGAGTGATCACAGTGTGGGTGACCACAATGTGAGTGATCACAGTGTGAGTGATCAAAGTCTATTTTTAGACTGGCTATCAAAAATAGAAAAGTCAAATATTATTGTCTCATAATAATATTTAGACTATAAACTTGATCTTATTCTCTTGGAGCACTTCAGGATGAGCTACGGATGTGGTACATGCAGATCCCAGAGGGAAATACGTGGTTACCTATGGGATGACTAATATTTGCATGCAGGACTTCAGTTAGAACTCAAGTGAGTTGAGTTTAGTGGACTAGAGGTGCAGTTGATGGAGTTGTGTTCAGTTTAGCTTTGTTAAACTAGTTGTATTTAGTCTAACTGATCAATAGACTAGAGATGAGTTGGGTGAATTAGTTATTAATTAATTCACAAGTTATTAACTCATAATGCAACTATAGAATACATGAGTTAACTCAGTTGCATGTCAGTGCATGTTCAGTTCAGCAGGGACAGGTGTTAGAGGATCAGATTGCTATCAGTTGTGACTATAGTTGTGCATGATGATTTGCATAATCAGAGGGATTGAGTATGCCAATGAATTGGCCAATATCAAGAATTGTAGCCTGTGCTCACGTCCAACAAAGTGTGAGTGATTATTTGCAGGTCAAATACGAGTTTGGTAAGCCATTCTCATCAATTCTTGAGCCGGTATTGAGCTGTGGAGGCAGGCAAGCAGCGGGGGAGATTTGGAGATCAGATCTGAGCTGTATTGTGTGTAGCATGTGGAGATAGTACTGAGTACTTGGGATGAGTATTGTACTATGTATTGTTACATGATTCAATCACTATAATATACTGATAGTTGGGGTTTTTAGCGAGATGCTTTCCCCGGGAAAATACTGTGTTAATGAGTTTGATTGATGCTTCTATGTGTGCCTGTGAATGTTTCTGCTTCTATAAATTGATGATCAACGTAGAGGAGATTATGTATTATACATGTTCCACTTATAATTGTATGATCAGGATAATCTCTGTGAATATGTGTTAAATTATTCAAAATTTCTACATGGTATCAGAGCTGCTTGATTTGTAGAAGAGATTTTTACAAGATATCAAGCGAGGATTGATCATCAGATCTATTATTCAGGAAGTGTTTACATTTTATTTCTTTAGTCAGAGTCTGTAATTGGGCCAGGTAGCTTCTGGATTCATCCTTCTTTTGGAAGGTGAGATATCCGGTGAATGCCCATACAGTCGATCAAGAAATACTTTGTTCTCACGAATTCTAGATCGAAAGCAGTTGAGTTTCGAGCAGGTGGAATTCATTTATTCCAAAGCAAGAGATAAACTCAGAAACATTAGGTGTGAGAATGGAGACAGTATGCCTCAGTATCTCACAAAGTTCGCCCAATGCCAGGATGAGCTGGGAAGTGTGGGGGTGACTGTCGGATGAGGATGGTGAGTCTAGCACTCCTTGACCTTCCTAAGAGTTGGCATAGCTACCAGAACTCGGTGAATGGAAGGGAGAAACTGCCAAATTGGGAACGACTATGGTCGGATTTGATGCAGGAGGAGATTAGACGGCGCACCAGAGACAGTTCTTCATCTATGCAGGATGAGGAGAACTATGCCTTAGCGAGTAAGGCGAAGAAGGGGGAGGGGAATGTTTCTCTTTTCGAATCCTGTTCTTCCAGTGATGGGAAGAAGGTTGACAAGTCGAAGGTGAGATGCTTTCGTTGTCATGAGATTGCTTTACGGGTCAGGAACCTGTATGCTCTTAAGGTTCAAGATGCATGCAAAGCCTTGAGCAGCGAGGCAACTGATGGAGACTTGGTGGTTGAGAGGGAGCGTATATTACCTCTCAACATGCAGAGCCAGAAGAAGTCTCAGACAATTGTGGAGGAGCCACGATTGGTGCAGCAGCTTCAGGAGGTTGTGGAGGAGCCACAACAGGGGAAGCTGAGAGGAGATCGAGTAGAGACATCTACTCATCCAGAGACCTCAAGTAGGGGGAAACTTCGAGCCAGGTGGGCTGAGGGATCGCATGCAGCCATACCTCCAGGTAGGAGGTGGGGTGATGTGGATTGATTGTCCCAAGGAGGAGGGGCAAGATCCTTGAGGTACCCAACCTCTTGGATGAGACCTTGCTACGGGAGCCCCAAATGTGTAGTAGCAGGAACTGACTGATTGGGTAGAGAAAGATGCGGATGGAGCGGCAGAGAGAGTGACAGTGCAAGGAATCCCAGGACAGCGCATAGCTAGCAGGCTGCAGTAATGCGAGAGGCACAAGTGTTTTGCATAGTGCTAGGTGGCACAGAGAGGTGTGCAATGGTGCGAGATGCATGGAGATGTTGCAGTAGCGCAGATGTCAGAGAGGGAGCACTTGTCAGCAGTAGGTAGAGCTTCAGCATCAGAGGATGTTTCTAGCTCAACAGGGAGGTCAGTTGGGAGGTGCAGTGTGGATGCAATGCTGGGAGATAGAACCAGCAACAGCACGGATGCATTCAGAGATCAAAGTGACAGAGGGTAGAGCAGTCAGATACTGAAGAGCACAGAGATGCAGAGTTTTCAGTCAACAGAGGCAATAGCAGTCAAAGACTTTGATGACAGAGCAAGTGGACCAGCCAGATGTGTTGCATGGAGAACATTCTAGAGTTTCAGGATCGGGTTTGAGAGGAAGCCTTTCTTGTTGAGAGGGAGTGTTGAAAAGTTTGCAACAAGAAATGCTTGTTGAGAATGCAACAAGATGATGGAGCTTAGTGAAAAGAGTCACCTTCACTAAGTGGGCCCACAGGCAAATTATGGCGCAAGTTCTATTTTTTATCACAGTGTGGATGATCACAGTGTGGATGATCACAGTGTGGGTGATCAAAGTATGAGTGATCACAGTGTGGGTGACCACAATGTGAGTGATCACAGTGTGAGTGATCAAAGTCTATTTCTAGACTGGCTGTCAAAAATAGAAAAGTCAAATATTATTGTCTCATAATAATATTTAGACTATAAACTTGATCTTATTCTCTTGGAGCACTTCAGGATGAGTTACGGATGTGGTACATGCAGATCCCAGAGGGAAATACATGGTTACCTATGGGATGACTAATATTTGCATGCAGGACTTCAGTTAGAACTCAAGTGAGTTGAGTTTAGTGGACTAGAGGTGCAGTTGATGGAGTTGTGTTCAGTTTAGCTTTGTTAAACTAGTTGTATTTAGTCTAACTGATCAATAGACTAGAGATGAGTTGGGTGAATTAGTTATTAATTAATTCACAAGTTATTAACTCATAATGAAACTATAGAATACATCAGTTAACTCAGTTGCATGTCAGTGCATGTTCAGTTCAGCAGGGACAGGTGTTAGAGGATCAGATTGCTATCAGTTGTGACTATAGCTGTGCATGATGATTTGCATAATCAGAGGGATTGAGTATGCCAATGAATTGGCCAATATCAAGAATTGTAGCCTGTGCTCATGTCCAACAGAGCGTGAGTGATTATTTGCAGGTCAAATACGAGTTTGGTAAGCCATTCTCATCAATTCTTGAGCCGGTATTGAGCTGTGGAGGCAGGCAAGCAGCGGGGGAGATTTGGAGATCAGATCTGAGCTGTATTGTGTGTAGCATGTGGAGATAGTACTGAGTACTTGGGATGAGTATTGTACTATGTATTGTTACATGATTCAATCACTATAATATACTGATAGTTGGGGTTTTTAGCGAGATGCTTTCCCCGGGAAAATACTGTGTTAATGAGTTTGATTGATGCTTCTATGTGTGCCTGTGAATGTTTCTGCTTCTGTAAATTGATGATCAACATAGAGGAGATTATGTATTATACATGTTCTGCTTATAATTGTATGATCAGGATAATCTCTGTGAATATGTGTTAAATTATTCAAAATTTCTACATGGTATCAGAGCTGCTTGATTTGTAGAAGAGATTTTTACAGGATATCAAGCGAGGATTGATCATCATATCTATTATTCAGGAAGTGTTTACATTTTATTTCTTTAGGCAGAGTCTATAATTGGGCCAGGTAGCCTCTGGATTCATCCTTCTTTTGGAAGGTGAGATATCCGGTGAATGCCCATACAGTCGATCAAGAAATACTTTGTTCTCACGAATTCTAGATCGGAAGCGGTTGACTTTTGAGCAACTGGAATTCGTTTATTCCAAAGCAAGAGATAAACTCAAAAACATTAGGTGTGAGAATGGAGACAGTATGCCTCAGTATCTCACAAAGTTCACCCAATGCCAAGATGAGCTGGGAAGTGTGGGGGTGACTGTCGGATGAGGATGGTGAGTCTAGCACTCCTTGACCTTCCTAAGAGTTGGCATAACTACTAGAACTCGGTGAATGGAAGGGAGAAACTGGCAAATTTGGAACGACTATGGTCGGATTTGATGCAGGAGGAGATTAGACGGCGCACCAGAGACAGTTCTTCATCTATGCAGGATGAGGAGAACTGTGCCTTAGCGAGTAAGGCGAAGAAGGGGGAGGGGAAGGTTTCTCTTTTTGAATCTTGTTCTTCCAGTGATGGGAAGAAGGTTGACAAGTCGAAGGTGAGATGCTTTCGTTGTCATGAGATTGCTTTACGGGTCAGGAACCTGTATGCTCTTGAGGTTCAAGATGCATGCAAAGCCTTGAGCAGCGAGGCAACTGATGGAGACTTGGTGGTTGAGAGGGAGCGTATATTACCTCTCAACATGCAGAGCCAGAAGAAGTCTCAGACAATTGTGGAGGAGCCACGATTGGTGCAGAAGCTTCAGGAGGTTGTGGAGGAGCCACAACAGGGGAAGCTGAGAGGAGATCGAGTAGAGACATCTACTCATCCAGAGACCTCAAGTAGGGGGAAACTTAGAGCTAGGTGGACTGAGGGATTGCATGCAGCCATACCTCCAGGTAGGAGGTGGGGTGATGTGGATTGATTGTCCCAAGCAGGAGGGGCAAGATCCTTGAGGTACCCAACCTCTTGGATGAGACCTTACGGGAGCCCCAAATGTGTAGTAGCAGGAACTGACTGATTGGGTAGAGACAGATGCGGATGGAACGACATAGAGAGCGACAGTGTAGGGAATCCCAAGACAGCGCATAGCTAGCAGGCTGCAGCAATGCGAGAGGCACAAGTTTTTTGCATAGTGCTAGGTGGCACAGAGAGATGTGCAATGGTGCGAGATACATGGAGATGTTGCAGTAGCACAGATGTCAGAGAGGGAGCACTTGTCAGCAATAGGTAGAGCTTCAGCATCAGAGGATGTTTCTAGCTCAACAGGGAGGTCAGTTGGGAGGTACAGTGCGGATGCAATGCTGGGAGATAGAACCAGCAACAACACGAATGCAGTCAGAGATCAAAGTGATAGAGGCTAGAGCAGTCAGATACTGAAGAGCACAGAGATGCAGAATTTTCAGTTGACAGAGGCAATAGCAGTCAAAGACTTTGATGACAGAGCAAGTGGACCAGCTAGATGTGTTGCATGGAGAACATTCCAGAGTTTCAGGATCGGGTTTGAGAGGAAGCCTTTCTTGTTGAGAGGGAGTGTTGAAAAGTGTGCAACAAGAAATGCTTGTTGAGAATGCAACAAGATGATGGAGCTTAGTGAAAAGAGTCGCCTTCACTAAGTGGGCCCACAGGCAAATTATGGCGCAAGTTCTATTTTTGATCATAGTGTGGATGATCACAGTGTGGATGATCACAGTGTGGGTGATCACAGTATGAGTGATCACAGTGTGGGTGACCACAATGTGAGTGATCACAGTGTGAGTGATCAAAGTCTATTTCTAGACTGGCTGTCAAAAATAGAAAAGTCAAATATTATTGTCTCATAATAATATTTAGACTATAAACTTGATCTTATTCTCTTGGAGCACTTCAGGATGAGCTATGGATGTGGTACATGCAGATCCCAGAGGGAAATACGTGGTTACCTATGGGATGACTAATATTTGCATGCAGGACTTCAGTTAGAACTCAAGTGAGTTGAGTTTAGTGGACTAAAGGTGCAGTTGATGGAGTTGTGTTCAATTTAGCTTTGTTAAACTAGTTGTATTTAGTCTAACTGATCAATAGACTAGAGATGAGTTGGGTGAATTAGTTATTAATTAATTAACAAGTTATTAACTCATAATGCAACTATAGAATACATGAGTTAACTCAATTGCATGTCAGTGCATGTTCAGTTCAGCAAGGACAGGTGTTAGAGGATCAGATTGCTATCAGTTGTGACTATAGTTGTGCATGATGATTTGCACAATCAGAGGGATTGAGTATGCCAATGAATTGGCCAATATCAAGAATTGTAGCCTGTTCTCATGTCCAACAGAGTGTGAGTGATTATTTTCAGGTCAAATACGAGTTTGGTAAGCCATTCTCATCAATTCTTGAGCCGGTATTGAGCTGTGGAGGCAGGCAAGCAGCGGGGGAGATTTGGAGATCAGATCTGAGTTGTATTGTGTGTAGCATGTGGAGATAGTACTGAGTACTTGGGATGAGTATTGTACTATGTATTGTTACATGACTCAATCACTATAATATACTGATAGTTGGGGTTTTTAGCGAGATGCTTTCCCCGGGAAAATACTGTGTTAATGAGTTTGATTGATGCTTCTATGTGTGCCTATGAATGTTTTTGCTTCTGTAAATTGATGATCAACATAGAGGAGATTATGTATTATACATGTTCCGCTTATAATTGTATGATCAGGATAATCTCTGTGAATATGTGTTAAATTATTCAAAATTTATACATGGTATCAAAGCTGCTTGATTTGTAGAAGAGATTTTTACAGGATATCAAGTGAGGATTGATCATCAGATCTATTATTCAGGAAGTGTTTACATTTTATTTATTTAGGCAGAGTCTGTAATCGGGCCAGGTAGCCTCTGAATTCATCCTTCTTTTGGAAGGTGAGATATCCGGTGAATGCCCATACAGTCGATCTCTGTACAAGAAATACTTTGTTCTCATGAATTCTAGATCGGAAGCGGTTGAGTTTTGAGCAGGTGGAATTCGTTTATTCCAAAGCAAGAGATAAACTCAGAAACATTAGGTGTGAGAATGGAGATAGTGTGCCTCAGTATCTCACAAAGTTCACCCAATGCAGGTGCTGCACTAGGTCCTGCTTGAGCTTCTGGCCTTAAAGGCATCAGTCCTCCTCCTGCAAGGTATTTCGTAAAGACCAGGCAATGGTCTTTGACATGACCCTGTCTCTTGCATTTCAAGCACCATACTTCTTCGCACACTTCTGGTCGAACTGTCCTATCCTGCTTCAAGCTTTGCATCTCAAGGCACGGATTCTTCAGCTGCACATGGATCTATTGAACTCCTAGATTAGGATCTTGCATCTGGGTTTCATGCAGTCTCATGGCAATCTCCAAGGCTTCTGCCTGAGTTGTTATCTTTTGTTGTGACAGTGCACTCCTTAAGTGTGGTAGTAGTGAAGCTACAAACCACTTGGGATGTTTTCCATTTGTCATATTCATATTGGCTTCGTGGATTGTACATTTCAGCCTCTGATCTAGTTCCCAAGGAGTCTCGCCTGGTAGCATCGTGATCTCTTTAAATCCCACAATTGACTGTGCTTCAGAATTATGCCTATTAAATTCTCTATTTAGCATTTTTTGTATATATGAGACTCTCACACTTGTGTTATCATTGGAGTACTTAATATACCAGTTTAGAGCGCAATCCTCCAGAGTGCTAACTAGTGTCGCTTTCTTTATATGGTCATCTATAAAACCTTGCGTTTCCCATATAGCCCTTACAACGAACCAGAATTGGTCTAGATCCTCATTTCCAAAGCCTTTGAACAAAGGCAACTTCATTGTGTTCGCCATACTGAATCATGGTGGTGGTGGGGGTGGTACGGGTGAAGATGGAGGTGATGGCGTGAAGTTAGTGGTGGTGTGGGCGGGGGTGGTATTTGCGGAATTCTTTGTCTTGTCAGATGAATAGCACTTCACGGAGAGATCTTCGTGAGCTCTTCCTCATCCCCTCGTGGAGGTGAAATCAAGGGGCCATTTTCTGTACCCTTATTTCCTTTGTTCCTGTAAATATTTCCGCTTTGTGTAGCTCCAAACATCAAGGTAACTACATAATCCACTTTTTGCACAACAGCATTTTAATCCAAGTATTCACAGATTTTACATACTTACCTCGCGGTCCTTTGAGAAATCATCGCTCTGCCTCACTATAGCTGACTGAGGTTTCAACCACAAACTCAGTAAAAAATCCTCCTATAATGTGATCAAGCCAATGATCGACAACGTGCACAATCTTATCCTCCAATGCTTCCAACCTTCGCACTAGCTCTCGGGTACACACAATAGGATCATCAAGATTCCACCTTCCTTGGCTATCTACTAGCTTCACAATCCACTTGTATAGCTTAGTAGGGAAGGATGTGAAAAATATTTCGTGGATCTTTGTATACAGGTAGCTATCCAACCACTCTTCTTTTGACAGTCGCGAGTTTCTGTTATCCAGTGCCACGAACTCGTGAATTCTTCTATCCAACCAACCTTCAATTTCTTTCTTAGTTGGATTCCAGTGATACGACATCACACATCTCTCATGCAAATTCTGGTCCCAGCAACAGAACCTTTTTTTGGATTGAGGGGACCTAACCCAAGTTTAGCGTTAGTTATCCAAACAAATCCCTACACTACTGGCCCTTTCAGCATCATCCTGTAGAGCGCGAACTGAAGTCTCACCTGAAGTAGTATGGGGGGATGCTGGAACCAAGTTTCTGCACCCTTGAGATGGTTGTGATGTCAGCCTATTCCAATTATACCTGCATTCGCACAGGGTGCTTCGCACTCCGGTCTATCCTTCAGTACCTTCGCGATCTGTTACAATCGGCTTTCGCGCAGCCCTAACCAAGAGTTGAAGTCATTTTGCACTGATATGGCAGTGAACTGCATTATTTCCCAACCTAGGTTAAGTATCTTACTTATCTTATTAACAGATCTTAAGTAGCTTCGTGAGAATAGATGTTCTTACTCGCATTCACTTAACCAATACAGTTATACACATTCACACATCATATGAGCATTAGAAGTGAAATTCATACCTGATATAAAAGGTGCATAAATAGGAAATAAATATGTGGAATGATAGAAAACTTCTCTTTATTAATACTTCCAGATGATTACAGACTCGACTCGCCCTGTGCACTCAGCTACAGGGGTCTGTGCACTCAACTATAGACTACTAGGCCTCTGCGCACTTAGCTGCAAAGCCTCTACCTACACTACGACCCAAAACTTAGACTTACACTTCAGAGCTATCTCACATACATCTTCATTATTCGATCTTAGATTCCTTTGACTACTTATAGCTTCACTCTATTTATACAATCCCATGGTCCATGGACCATGGGTAGATCTTCTACAGCTGACATTACATTATCAAAATAAGGGCAGACAACCCTATGAATCTTTAACAACTACGCGCTCCACGCCCACAAAATGCAGATTCTTTACATTGGAATTACAAAATTGGACTAAAATTTTGGCTCTAAGCCCCAAAACTGCCCTTGGGGGATCCCGTGCCCAACAAGGGCTGAGAAACTCTACTTTATATATCAAAGGAGGCCTCAAGGGCCTCGACCATACCAGCAGGGCATGTAAGGTGTGTCTTACTCATATTACCGTCCCAACCAGAATGCATCCTTGCCACCCTGGTACTCTTCCACTCATCCATCATGGTTCACACCTCCTTCTTGGCCTTATTTTCCTCAATATCCTCCCCAACCTGTCAATCAACCATTTCAGCCATTTTCTTTTCAACCTCCTCAATGGAATAACCCATCACAAGGGTGGAGGCCTCAACTCAACCAAACTCAGATGCCTGCTTTACTACCTCCACCTCCACCTCAACCACAACTCGCTCATCCTGATCCACCCAAGCCACATCAGATTCTTGCTCAACCCAATATGAACCCCAATAACAAGAAAGGACAACAGGTTTATAGTGGGGAGACATCTTATCCTGCCTATGTTGTGGAGACCGAAGAAATCAACCTTAGGTCTAGAAGAGTGCTTCCAGATAACCAACCTCCATCTTGACTTGAATGAATTGAAGATGAAAAGGAATAGAGTACCCCTCAAGTAAATCCACCTCATTTTCCTAAGAGATTGATCCATCCTATCCAATGCACCCAGAAGAGACTGAACTTCTAGTAGAATTGAAGAATTTGTGTGTTAAAATACACCTCCTCCAAGATATTAGGGATGTTCCCATATATAATAATCTTATCAAGGAGAAATGTTTCAAACACCCTGGGAGGAGAAAAAGACACACCCCCACCATCAATGTTATTAGTCGATTATCTGATTCGATGTTGGGGAGAGTGATTGGTCCAAAATATTTAGACCTTGGAAGTCCAATAGTAGATGTGAAAATTGATCCATCATTGTCCCTCCTACCTTGATTGATATTGGGGCTCAAATTGATGTGATGACTAAAGAAACCATGCTAAAACTAAACCTCCAAGGAACCTTGAGAAAGACCGCTACAGTGTTGCAACTTGAAGATAGATCCACAATATCTCCTCAGAGAGTTTTTGAGGATGTAATGGTCTTCATTGAATCCTGGAAGTATCCTATTGACTTCTTGGTTCTCCAGCCCAAAACCAAATTCACTGGCTATCCTCTCATCTTGGGAAGGCCATGGTTAGCCTGTGTTGATGCTTACATTAGTTGCAGGGCTAGGAACATGACCATTAAGAATGGTCATTCTTTCAAACAATTGGTATTGTATCCTCCTGCTCAACCATCCATTAAGCACGACTTACCCTTGTGGCTAGAAGTGGAGGAGGAATATGAAGTGTATCATATAACATCCTACCCAATCTATATCCTAGATGTTGTTATAGGAGGGGAGAAACCTAATGAAGATGACCTCATTGACCAGATCCTTAAGAACCAACCCCCCAGTACCATGCCTCTTGATGAGCTAGTAAAAGAGTCTGAGAGTAGTCCTTGGACTGAATTATGCTTAGTTGACCCAATTCATTGCCATGTCAAAGTTGTAGAATTTGGTCCATATATAATCTTGTATATTAACCCCTCTCTCTTGGCCAACCAAGAAGAGAAGTTGTGCAAGATGCTGAGAGGACACTTATATACCTTTTCTTGGAACTATAAGGAAATGAAGGGGGTGCATCCCTCAATTTGTACTCATCACATCTACATTAAGGAGGGATGAAAACCTATGCACCAACCTCATAGGAGAATTAACCCAACCCTCAAGGACATAGTAAATTAATAATTGCAAAAGTTATTAGATGCAAGGTTCATATACCCCATCTCAAATAGTGAGTGTGTGTCCCCTCTAGTTTTGGTCCTAAAGAAGAAAGGGAAATGGAGGATCTGTGTGGATTACAAAGAATTGAACAAATCCACCAAGAAATACAATTTCCCTTTTCATTTCATTGATCAAGTTTTAGATGGTCTTGCAGGGAATAAGTTCTTCTCTTTCCTGGATGGATTCAGCGTTACAATCAGATCTAGATCAACCCTAAGGATCAAGAAAAAACTACATTCACCTGTCCTTGGGGTACCTTTTCTTATCCGGTCTTCCATTTCAGTCTATGCAATGCCCTTGCCACTTTCCAAAGATAAATTTTGAGCATCTTTGTTGAGATTGTCCATGACTCCGTGGAGATCTACATGGATGATTTCACTCCCTTTGGGTGTGAGTTCCTAGAGGTTCTCTCTAATCTGGGAAGAGTCTTGAGGAAATGCATTGAAATGAGCCTCTCGCTTAATCCTGATAAACGTGAATTCTTAATGAATGCAAGCACTTTCCTTGGCCATTCAATATCTTAGGAGGGAATACAAGTGGACCCAAACAAGATTACCATCATCAAAAGGGTCCCTACTCTTCCAAAGAATAGGGATGTTAGGAGTTTCTTGGGCTTAGACAAATATTATAGGAGGTTTGTCAAGGACTTGATTAAAGTGGCTTCATCATTGTTTGGGTTGCTGGCCAAGGACTCAAAATTTTGTTGGACAAATAGCTTCCAAGAGGCCCGTGAGATTTTGAAAGAGAAATTAACCACTGCATCCATACTTAGGGGTCCAAATTGGGCTCTGCATTTCCATAAGAATATTTATGCATCCAACAAAGTTGTGGGGGCAGCCTTGGGACAAATAGATGATAAGTTACCCTATGCCATTTATTTCATTAGTAAAAATTTGTCTAAGGCTGAATTGAACTACACTGTAACTGAGAAAGAACTCTTAGTTGTTGTACACTCCTTAAACAAATTTAGACACTACATCACTAGATACCAAACTTTTATGCCTACTAACCATGAAACTATTAAATATTTTATTAGTAAGCCTGATGTGAATGCTAGAATCATTAGTTGGTTGCTATTGTTACAATAGTTTGATTTAATTATCATTGACAAGCCAGGAAAAGAAAATGTAGTTGTAGATTTTTTTGTCTAGATTTGCTTTGCCTGTAGGTGATGAAGGTATGGTCAATAATCAGCTTCCCGATGAGCACCTATTTTCTATCTCAATGCTCTCTCCATGGTTTTTTGACATAACCAACTACCTAGTTGCTGCAAGATTTCCTCCAAATCCGTCATCTAGGGAGAAGAGCAAAATTGTAAGGAAAAGTGCCCCTTTGACTTAGATTGGGGGCAATCTCTTCAAGCTAGGACCAGATCAAATCTTAAAGAATTGTGTCATGGAAGAGGAAGTCTTTGAAATCCTCTCATCCTGCCATGATGGGCCCTATGGAGGTCATTTTTCCACAAAGAGAACAAACTTCAAAGCTCTACACGCTAGCCATTATTGGCCCACTCTCCACCAAGATGCAAGAAGGTATAATGATAGATGTGATCAGTGTGAGAGGATGGGAAAACCCAAACCCATGGATGAAATGTCTCTACAACCTCAGGTGGTGTAAGAGCCATTTGTCAAGTGGGGCATGGATTTCATTGGGCCAATTGATCCATCATCAAGGGAGAAAAAGTACATCATTGTGTACACTGATTACTTGACAAAGTGGGTTGAGACAAAGGCTATCAAAGCAACAACAGAGGAGAAAGTGGCTAAGTTATTAAAGGAAAATATCTTCTACAAATTTGGGTACCCTAGGTAGACAGTCACCGATCAGGGGGCTTAATTCACATCACATCTGATTGAAAATATCCTAAGGCAACATCATATCAAACACAAAACATCTACTTTATATCACCCTCAGGAAAATGGGCAAGTAGAGGTTACAAATAGGACATTGGAGAGCATCCTCACCAAGGTTGTGAGAAGCAACAGGAGAGATTGGGCAGACAGATTAGTGGAGGCCACTTGGGCCTATAACACCACTTGAAAGACAACTACTAGATTCACTCCATATGACCTAGTTTATGGAAAGAAATCTCTGCTTTATATTGAGTTTGAGTGTAATACTTTGAGAATGGCAACCAAAATGGACTTAGATGTCACCAAATCACAGCAAGAGAGACTACCTACTCCAATTCAATGGATTGGATGAGTTCAGAATGTAGGCCCTCCTACACACTGAAGTTATACAATTGCAAAGGAAGGTCTGGCATGATAGGCATATCAAGGACAAGGTTTTTCAAGAAGGGTATTGGGCATTATTATATGATTCTAGGTTCAAATATTTCAAAGGAAAAATGATGACAATATAGTTAGGCCCATACCTGATAGAAAAATGTCATGACAATGGAGCTGTTCAAATCAAACCATTGATGAGGAAGGAATTCCCTTGCTTTTCAATGGCTACAGGTTGAAGGTATACATAAAAGCTATGTCTAAGGAAGAATCCATCAATTCAATAAGAAGAGAAGTCAATGTGATTGGAACTATCATATCTTCCAATCCACAATACTTCTAAATATTTTTGTTTAAAAAAGAAAAGAAAAATAAAAGGCCTAGATGAAAACCTTTATGAGGAATCTGAGGCCAACTCCTGGGTTGACAACCTCTTTGAGGCAGCCCAGGAGCAAAAAAGACAGGAAATATAACAAAGATACTTAGCTGAAATCCTCTCTTGAGGCACCTAGGGTAGGCATACAAGTTGAAATGCTCCTTTGAGGCATCCTGTGTGTCTCAAAAAACAAAACAAACAAACAAAACAACACAATAAATGGATCTACACCATGTTTGCTAATTTTTTTTGTCATTTTGTAGGATTAAAGACAGTGGCAGATTCCAAGGCTACAAGTCCAAAATTCTCAAGATTCCAATCACTCCTCCATCCGTCCACTTCCTAACCATCATCCACAATCATGTGATCACCTCTCTCCACCATCCCATTAGAAAAAATTCAAGTTTCACCCCTTCTCCGGACTACTACAAGAAGGAACTATAAATGTTATAGGAAGGTCCTATAGTGCTACAAGAGGGTTCTATAGTGCTATAGGAGGGTTCTAAAATGCTACAGGAGGGAGATATGAGGAAAAGGACAACCCAACATGACCTTTAAGATAATGAATAAGGTTCCCCCAATAGGGTCCACCATCCATCTATCACTCATCCATCCCATTTCATAAATAAATAAATAAATATTTTCCACTAAAATTCCTCCACTCTGTCTTATCCCTGTTAAAATTTTGGAAAAATGCACAGAGGCCATTATCTTGATTTCTACAAGCTTGCACTACTCCCTCAAGGTCTCAGAATTTTCCTCCAAACTTGTTACAACTTCTCCAATCACCTCCATGCAGATTGAAGACCCCAGAGAAAAAAGGAGAGGACTGTTATAGGAAGAAAACCTCCTCCTATAGCAGCCTGTGCACCTCATAGGAACCATTGATATTGTTTTTTTCTCATCAATAGGGGGTTCATAGGAACTTATGAGACCACTCTGAAGTAGTCATATCACTCCTAGAAGGACTCTCCACCAGCAGTAGCAACTTGGACTTCAACAAGGTACCTACACGCACAACAAAAACAACAACCAAATATCATGATGAGCAATGAAGAAATACACAGGAAATAAGCCAACAAGTCAACTCACTTGATGCCAATGATGTGGTCCAACTCCAACATGAAAATACCTGCATCGATTTGATCATGAGGTAGGCACTGGAATGGAAAATTCTCACCCCCTCCCTATGTGTGAATAACGAAAATGCGTAAATGTCAAGAGGAGATGTTTTAATAAGATGGAGGTGGCCTGTTAACTTGGACACCCTCGGCTAGTAAACTAAAAGTGATGGTAAGCACTCATGCAATGTGGAGATGTCACATACATCGAGTTGGGATCACAGATAATGGGAAATGATTACAAGGAAATAGGAAATAATTACTACAAGTGGGGACAACGGTCCAAAAGAGGAAACCCCATGTGACTACTAGGTCACCACAGTGCTCCAAGCCTAAGCCAAAAATGACATATTATGTACTGGGGCTCATGTTCTTTTGCATAATCACTCATTTCAAAAATAGTTAAGGAGGGGATGAGCTTAAGGTGCCAATGAGGAGTTTCAAACCCTATTCTACAATTTATATAGGAAGGAGCCACAGGCAAGCCTACAACTACTATAGGAGGGCTGAGAAAATGCTATAGGAAGTGTTGTAGAGTTTTCTATCTCCCGTCACACAAGTGCTTCAGAAGATATAGAAGCCTCCTAGAGACAACCTCTAGGTTGATAGGAGACTAGTGCCAAGGGAATTAGAGAGGAGAGCTTTTGAAGATTATCTAAAGGATTTTTTTCTACACTCCATATGTCACGTAATTTAAAAAAAGATAATTTGGAGCTTGGTTCAATAGCCCTTTGCCAAGGTAAACTCAGGAAAACACATAGATTGAAATACACATTGGTATATATGTCTAATCTCAAAGAGAAATGTGTTGGTTCAGGTGCCTGACACACAACAATACACAGTTTAAAATTTTTATTGTAGTATAGATGAACAGGAGCAAGGAAAGGAGGGAAATCAATGTAGAGGGCTGGACATAACACATAATCCTAAGCAAAAATATCCAATAGAAATATGGAAGAGTGAGGAGGTGAAAATGTAGAAAAAGTGGAGCGTGAATTAAGGTCTCAAGCTCTATGCCTCGTGAATGCATTTTTCACCAATTAGCATAAAGAAATCTATGCTTACATATAGGTACTGTAGGCTATCACATAACACAAGTAAATCAATGATAAAATAGGTACTGCAAGCTATCAAATAACACAAGTAGATATGTGTTTACAAAAGTACTTCTCACTACTTAGCAACATACATACAGTTATGATAAATGAAACCGACAGATTCATAACACAATTTCAGAAGAGGAAAGACATACATAAAATGATATACAAAGGGGAAAACATACTGCACATTACTCCGATTGGAATTAACCAAACTGCTTCATTAATCTTTGAAGATGGAGTCCAAATTACTAGTCCATTAGATTTAACAATTATATATGCCCAAGCACCTTATGAAAAATAAAATTGAACCAAAGTGGAATCACTCTCTCCTCTCTCTACAAACATAGCTCAGAATTTGCAAAAGAAGAATTCAGACCTCTAGAATTCAAAAATTGGGAACCTCGTTTAAGTGTTTCTTCCCTCTATTTATAAGGAGAGGGGAAGCTTTGAACAACAATTACAAAATATCTCAGCTGAGCTCCAACTATGTAATCGACTAGCTGTCTCGGTGTGTGAAAGTTCTGCTGCCCAAAATGATTACAATCTGATTTGATTCCATTCTTGAAAAAGCAAAAAATATAGAATAATAGACATTATAAAGAAAACTGAATGATGGTTGAGGAAAATATCTCCCTTCCATTCTTGTGATAGCCTCTGATCAAGCCATATATTTTCTGTGATGTTCCTCTTTAGTTGTTCAGTCAGTTCACCTGTCACTTTCTCCTTAACTGTTTGAATTCCCCACTCCCTAGAGCTGGAAGTGATCAACTATCAGTTTCTTGCCACAATGTAGAAACATAGATTGACCTTATAGTCTTTCATTTCCTGACTATGGGAGCTCCATGCTGAGAAATTAATTCTTAGGTGACTTGCACACTGCTTCTTGAGTCCCATACCTCCATTCACTCATTGAAGACGTGCGTCGGAGCACAAAGATGGCTTGTATCAACTCAAGGCAGACCCAACACTCTTTCCTGAGGATCATGGTCCTTGCTACCTTGACCCAACGATCTTTAACAGTTGCCATTAATCCTAAGACAAACTCCTTTGTTCCCACATCCAATCTTACAACTGCTGACCCATACACCTTTAACACGTTGTATTGTGTTTATCAAACAAATTCCATATCGCAATTTTCACAGTGGTGTAGTATTCTGATCTTCTAAATGTCGGCCTCTGATATGACTAGATCCTTTCGCTTAGCCCTTCCCTCATTTCTCACCATAGGATCGAGGGTCATGACTTGTTGCTTAACCTTGAGGTGTTAGAGAAATTTTTATCCTTTAGGGGGCTATTTTTCCTTTATTAAGTTCTTAACGCCATTGGTCCTTTGAGTCTTTGAGACCGTGTTCCATCCCAATATCAGAGCCCCCTTATCAGAAGTTTCCAAGTATCAAGTGTTGCAAAGAGTTGACATCCTCAACCTCTGATACACCGACCTTCGATATGATGCCATTGCTCCACATGGAACCTCATGAGTGGTGACATGTGTCACCTATATTTGTCCCCTTAGGCCCCCTTAAAATGGCAAAACTGTCTGCCACGTGTCCTTCCATACCATCACATCATACTGATGTCAGATGTCACTCTATCTTATATGTGTCTTGCTAGAGGAGAGATAAAATGGCCCAACCACCTTTGGTTTTGTGATGAAATCCTTTATTAATCCTTTATTGGTGTTCCCGATAGTTTTTATCACTATCGACGCTTCACCCGTATCGCAACCTTTTAAAAGGTTCTCATGTTCAAAAGTTTCACTTCTACGATCGTTGATATGCCTAACTACAATGTTGTGATGCATCGATATCTCTAGACCTCCGATATGTGATTGCCAATATGCCTCATGCTCTAATGTTGTGATCATGGATATGTCTGATGCTATGATCTTGTGATTGCCAATATGGATGATGCTCTAATGTTGCGATCAACAATATGGATGATGCTCTAATGTTGTGATCGCTGATATCTCTGGACCTACGATATGTGATCTTCCATATATTGGACCTCCGATATTCCTTCCTATTGAAGGCTCGAAAAATCAGGACTCCAAAAAGGGGGATAACCACCCGTTCCGAACCTTAGGACAACTCCTTTTCCGTTTGGAATAGTGGCTCCGACTGGGGATGATGGGACCAGTTTCCCAATCTATTTATGATGTTTGTTCTAACTAGATGATGTTTTTCTTTTTTGGGTATAATGGGGTGAATACTTACTCTAAACTTAATCTATCTTCTAACTATCATATGAAATATATTATAATCAAAGAAGACATCTAACTTTAAAACTATCCCGGGAGTAACGTTTATATATGCGATCTAAAATGATTTCTGAAAGCAATTGATAATAAAGATCATTCAATCACGATAAGAAAAGAATTCATTTAATAATGATCGTTTCATACAAAAATTTAGTTGAAATGATATGAGAGATATATCACATAAAGTGTCATTCATATATTCAGCATAAAGAATAAATCATCATCATACAAAAGTTCAATAATGAGAACTAAGAATTTAAACTTTCACACATAAATAACTGAAAATGATTTATTGCCTGATACACAAGTAAAAAGTATTAAGATATAGAAGTACCATTTGTAATACGTCCTACTCATGTGCTCCAACAATATTGATCTACCTTCAAATCACTTAACATCAACTAAGAGTACAGAAGTGCAATTTCAGTAGAAGATGCTAAACTCAAGTAGAAAATAAATCTCGTTCCATTAATTTTACCAAAACCTCCTTAGTGGGGGGAAAAGGTGCACATTCTGAAGAATGTTTATGATGAAATTTTTGGACCCCTCTCTCAATGCATGAGAGGGGTTTAAATACTAATCTATGAAACTTAAAAATAGAAATTACAAAAATAGATGAGGAGGTTTAAACAACCTACCTCATTTTAAGTGAAAATAAATAAAAACAAAAATAAATATTTCTATGACTAATCCTGCATCTGATCCTTGAGATCACAAATATCTAGCATAGGTTTAAGGAGCGTCTGTTGGCCGACTTTAGCTTTCAGTTGTCTTGCGAATACGACATTGGTGAGTGCTGGGACCATTTTCTCGGTGGAAGTAATTAGGCACTTTAGAGTCATCCATTGGCTATGCGGTTTCACTAGGTATTGCCAGTATGCTTCCCAGTTCAACCTGTTTACTTGTCTAATTGCCTCTGCCCTTTCCTCCATTGCCTATTTCCATACTGCTTGAAGCTGTTGTGCTTTTGGAAGAAAGCCAGGGGTGGTTTCTGCTACCAAATTAGCATTGTGTAGATTTTCATTTACACATTCAATGGTGTTGTCTGCTACTGCCACATCCTCCATTACCTGTTCTTCCTCTATGAGCCTGGAATCCCATTTCTCAAATAAGATTTCTTTATGTGATTCATCTATTTTGGGCATATCTGCTCTTTTTCCATCTTTGGATTTCTGCCAGTTTAAGAAGTTTGAAACTTTCTTAAAAATTGAATCATATCCAAGTCATAATTCCACAACTTGGTTTGTTATGTTATCGCTCATTTCGCAGTGAGAATTCCACTGTGAAATCTTCTAGCATAATAATTCAAACCCACTGCGAAATTTTCTAGCATAATAATTCTTTCTGGTGTAAAAGCTAGGAATTAAGGCCAAGTGCTTATGTGACAAACTGTTCAATTTTGGGATCATCTTTATGCAGTTCTGTTATGTTCTACAACTGTGCTTCTTTATTAGCTAAACTGCTTTGATGTGCCAACTACATTTGCTGAAATTCTTGCTAAAGCTTAGCCAACTACATTTCTGCTTGTTGGTTGATACTGACATGCTATAACTGTTGTTCCAATAACAAAATCCTATATTCCTTTTCTTTGAGCAGAAGTTGTACCTCTGCTGCCTTGTCAATGGTTGCTGAAGCATACGCACCTGCGACCTGCAAGAGTCTAGTGAGATTAGCCGATGGATCTATAGATGGGTCTTTCCAGAGAACATCTAGAGGTTCATCCTCAGGAGTGAGCACAGAATCCAACTTTCTTTCCTTTCTTTGTCTTCTTACAATGGCTTTATGTTAAGGGTTGTAGAATACATCTAGAGGAGTAATTTCCTCTATTATTAATACAATATCAGATGTGGGAGCAATGGGAATATGCTCTATTTCTTGAGTCCTAACAACTCTTTCTATTACCATTTCTGTGGTCGTCTCTTGTGGTTTTATTGGTGGCTCTGTGTTTTTTCCCTCTATGTTGAGTATTTTATTGAAATTTTCCCATTCTTCTTCTAAATCAATTATAGGTGGCTTTGCTTGCTTTGTAAAGGGAGATGAGGCTTCAACGTGTTTTACAAGTGAAGTCTACTTATCGAACTTTGTTGTGGACTGGGCTGTATCTTTTATTGACTCCTCGCTCTTGCTGTGTTCATTCTCTGATGTCTTTTTAGATTGATCACTAGACTTTTCTGCGGGTTCATTTTCAAGCAATACTCATTTTTCCTCTGTATTCTAAAATTGCAGTGGCTAAGTTATCTAATAGGATTTGAGCCCAATTCATTATTGTAGCATTGACAGCTGCATCTACTAGGGCTAACCATTTTGACAAGAATTTAGTGCTGTTTGGTTTACCAAACATCCTACATAACATAGCGGCAGCAAAACAGAAAGGGGAACTAGGAGAACCGGTGGCATACATACCATTTTTATCTTTCTTGAGTCTTTCTTCATTGTTTGACCAATTCTTTGTGCAGTCTGCGAAGTCTTCATTTTCCTTGTCGAACTTCTCGACAAACTGTTGTTGGAAATAATACTAAGAGGGGGGGGGTGAATCAGTATTATCAAATTCTTCAATATTCCCTCTAGATTTATAATTTAATTTATTCTTCATATGTTGACCATTAATTTGAATGTCAGTACCATATAATAATGAACAGGAACAAGAAAACAGACAGTCACACCAAAGAACACCAGATATAAGGTGGAAACCCAATGTGGGTGAAAACCACCTGCTGCAATGTGTCTCTATCCTCTTTCAATTAGAAACTTCTTTTACAATGATTCTGTACTAGTGCAGTCCTTTACCAGTACGCAAGCTGCAACCTGTAGAGAGCTACAACACTCTCTCGTTTTCCAGACTCTCCTGGAAGGGAGCTACAACCCCCTTAGCTCTTGTACTAGCTGAGGTACTAGTACGTAGGTGCTGACCTACTTCTTTTCTTCTAGGGACCACGTTTCATCAATTTTCAGACAATAATCTAAACCCAAAACTCTGCAGAAATAGACAAAAGGCAGCCAACAAATATTTCAAGAAAAGTCCACAACTTCACCAATAGAAACCTGCGAATATCCGCACTTCTGCTGTGCCTAGCCTGCGCAACTCCGCACCTACTCTGTCTACTCGACAGCACACCTCCGCACCTGCGCCGTCTACTGGACTGCACACCTCCACACCTGAGCTGTCTACTGGACTGCACACCTCCGCACCTGCGTCATCTACTGGACTGCGGACCTCCGCACCTACGCCGTCTACTGGACTGCGCACCTACGCCATCTACTGCATTGCGGACCTCTACACTTGCATCGTCTACTGGACTGCGCACCTCCGCACCTGAGCCATATCTCGCCTACGGACCTCCGGACATAAACACTTTACCAGTCCTCAACTGTACCCCAAACTGTCGAATTGACAGATCTGATCATGCACCAAAGAGACCTCGACCTAACAGCAGATCCGCCTTATAACTCACGGTTTTCTCCTTGATTCAGATCTAGCTTCACAAACCGATCACCGAAATTTCGTGTCTTAAGATATTCAATATTCACAAGTGTTCGGGCCAAATGATCTCCTTCCCTTTTTATAGTCTAGGCCTTTCTCAAAACATGGACCAAAACCATTAAGAAACAATACCAAGGACTCAATACTTGGGATCAACTCTTTTGAATGCAATACCACGGACCAAAACCATAGAATCAAAAACGTCGGACTAAATATCATGGATCAATCATAAAAATTCCCACGTGCGTGCGCTTCTCTGCATGAAAGTGAGTGAATTTGATGTCCGCACCTTTTGTTCAGAGAACCTACGGATATGTCTGCACTTCTTATTCGGGGTACCTGCGGGTCCGCAGCTTTTGTTAGGTGCACCTGCGGGTATCTCATTTTCTATTATTTTGAGAGCCTGAACAGTGATTTGCCACTTGAGTCAGTTGCCATCAAAGACAACACCTGTGCCATAGCGCCAAACCTGAGTCATAATGCCAATAATCTCCCCCTTTAGACTTGATGGCAACCCCAAGATCCTCAAAGTCATTCTCCCCCTTTGTCATCAAGGGCAAAGGGTTATGCTCCCCCTGAGAACATGCTGAAAACTCTACTCTGCTGTGTTGATCGTGCTCCCCCTGACTGTAGGCCAGATTTGCAAAAGAAATTTTCTTCAAGAAGAACCATAATCCACCATACACCATAAATGACCTTCCTATCACCAAAATACTCTATACATACATTCATCACCCAACCAAGTGGGGATCATCCTCCCAACCAAGTGGGGTTACATCAAAAATTTACATATGACAACCAAGTACATTATATCATTCATCCCAGACATATGCCGTTACATGGCCTTGACAAAAGAAATATAAGACATAGAGACAAAACATTAGTAGCATTATTCAAATTAGCATCCATGTTCTTCTTCTGTACTTGCTCTTCCAAGATCTTCTACCATAATGCCAATAATGCATTATTAGAAGAATATATGCTCCCCCTGAACCTGTGCCAGTTGGTCTTTGATCAATCCATAAACCAACGAATGTACGCGTATACCCCATATGAAACTTGCGTACAACCAACAATCTTTGAAACAGACAAGATTCAACAGCAAGATGATGCATCAACTACCCCCAGCTTTTGCCTGAGGTATTCAAAGGTCTCCCTGGGCAGCGGTTTGGTGAGTATATCAGCAACTTGTTCCTTAGAGGGAACATACTCCAACTTGACCTTTTGTTCAAGCACTTGTTCCCGAAGAAAATGATATTTGATAGGTATATGCTTGGTCTTTGAGTGCATGACTGGGTTCTTTGAAATGCTGATTGCACTTGTATTATCACAGAAGATGGAGATAGGTGGAGTACAAGTGATTTAAGTGTCTTGCAACGTTTGCATCATCCAAAGGAGTTGTGTGCAGCAAGATGCAGCAGCTACATATTCTGCTTCAGCTGTAGATAATGCAATAGGGCTTTGTTTCTTGCTGAACCAAGATACTAATCTAGGACCCATGAATAATGCACCACCACTAGTGCTTTTCCTGTCATCCATGCTTCCAGCCCAATCTACATCTGTATAAGCATGAAGAGTGAGATCTGTATCTCTCGGATACCACAGGCCATAGTTTTGAGTTCCTTGAAGATACTTTAAAATTCTCTTTACTGCCTGAAGATGAGTTTCCTTAGGATTTGCCTGAAATCTTCCAACCATTCCTACTGCATGCATGATGTCTAGTTGGGTACCTGTTAAATAGAGCAAACTACCAATCATGGATCTATAGGTTGGTTGATGTACTGCTGTCGATTCATCATTCGCGGTGAGGCTGCATCCTGTCACCATAGGTGGTACAGGGAAAAGTGTCTACACATAACTGCTTATCCCACTAAGGTGTGGTAGCTACCTTAGAAACAAACAAAGTAAAGCTACTTTTATTTTTCCTTTATGAAATATAGATGAGAGAAGAACAAAGGAGACCAACCTCTGTCTTGCGCTAATCTCCTAGTGCGGTTCCTCTCTCTCTTGATAGTCTTCCGCTACTTGCTCCCTTGTACGCCCAGCTTCACAGAGTACCTGTAAGATCACAGTAGCGTAGCACTATACAAGAACACAGATCTATAATCATAAACAATCTACGATCAGATGTAAATTGACCATACAAATGCATAAAACATAAATGACACAAGAGTATGGAGGAAAACTTGAATAGCTTTTATTGATAAAAAAGAAAGAGCCAAGGGAGTTACAACCAGTTGTTCTAACCCAGCATCATCCCCTCAGCAAGGAAGCCCCTCTTCACCTCATACAAAGCTTAGATCACCCAACAATCTGATGTTGTCTCAAGAAACCAACAGCAATTCCTTACAATATGAAAAATTCCAGCCTCTAGATCTTTGGGATGAGGGATCCATATATAGATATCTGTAAGGGAGATGAGTCAGCTTGTTATTTGATTAGTGTCTTCCCTCTGATATTTCTTGCTTCCACTTGGAGATTGATGATCTCTTACTCATCCTTGGTCGAATTCAGAGAGGCAAGTGTCACAGGAGAAGTTTCTGGAAGTTTCCATGCCTCTCCACCTCGCGGAATGACACTTCCATTTGTCACTTCTCGCCCATCGCACCCCATAGAAGGGCTTTATGAAATGAAACGCACCAAACACAGTGTATTTAGGTGAGATGCAACACACTTTGCCTATGGAGTAGCTGAAATGATCCTGTTTTGACCAGTTCTGAGCAGTTTTTCATGGAGAACTTCTGGGAGAAGCTGTAATCAGTTGACCTTGTTCCTTTATGGGTTAGAAAAACACTTTTATGGACTTAGGAGCCCTTGGTTTATGGACATTTCATGCTTGGGGTTGTAGTTTTCAAAAATGTCTATAACAGTTTCCCCCTAAAGCATGAGGTCGTTAATCTTTTGATGTCGGGTGAAATGCTTTATTATGAGGATCTGAAGTTCTTTCAAGCTGGGAGGAGACCTGTAATAAGATACAGTATAATACATTATCTTCATAATATTTTCATGATCTAGCTAAGGCGGGCATTCCCATGCTCAGCTTTATAAATTCATTTTCATGTACATAGGATAGACAATCGTCTGAGTGTAGACTGATGATTCTGGTAGAGTCATCGTCCCTTTGATTGGATGATTATCTATGCAGCAATGATGTACATTTGATGTCTTTATTTCCCTGAATATATATCGAAGCGAAACTAGATCCGGGGTCTTCAATCTCATTCGATCTTCACTCGAAGTACAAGTCTATCCATGTGAGAGATGTTCCGGAGTCGAACATGGAAAGATATCACCTGATTACTAGCCAATGATGTAAGCTGTTAACAGGCGCGAGAGGAATCATCGATAATGATAATGACCCTCAAGGTACTACAGTACAATTCACGTGGTGTGAATAAAGGACTTGGCATCGAACACCATGCAAAATCTTTCGGTCGAAGGTCATTGATGTAAACCTGTCGCCGGAAGTGAGAAACTTGCCATTGAGGCATGCAAGCTTCAAAGTACTGAACGGGGTGTTCCTAGATCGACTTCTTGGATAATGAGCTGATGTCGACAAGAAGCGATCTATCACAGGAGGGCCTTGATGAATCCCACATCAATGACACGGAACGGAGAAAATGATTTTAATGGAGGTGAAAACAATCTGATGACATAAGGTTCAGGGTGGCGGTCATGAAAGAATGGAGTGTAAATGTATTGTAGTGGGTGAGACAGGTGAATTCTCTGAATGACTTCTCTTGAACATATCGGCGACACTGACGTGATGGACTGGTAGCATTAACCCCAAATGTGGATGGTGTGATGGGACCATGGTGATGTGACCGGTGAATGAAACAACCTAACCCGACTTGGATGCGGAGTGAAAGTGTCATGTTCAAGAGCGACTTGCTACCAACAAAGTTTCTTCAAGTTTCTTCCCAATTTTTCCCCAGTCATTGCTGACCAGTACCTCTTTATTTTTGTCAAGCTTGAGGAGGATAACATATGCTTGTTCTATAATTTTCCCTTCTGGCAAACCCATCGCTATGTTTTAACGAGCCTAGTGATAGTGAAACTCGTTCTTGTCTGCTATGGACAAGTTTGTCGCTATTAAGTTTTAACGAGTTTAACGACAAAGATAACTCAGTCCTTTTCAATTTTAGAGAGTCTGAAAAGGAACGTAAAGGAAACTCCAAAATTCCTTTTTCGTCATCTAATCCCTTAAGTCTGAAAAAGTATAAAACAATACAGAAGGGATGAATTTTCGATACTTTTAACGAGCCGAACAAAACAAGCGCTCGATCTTTTTGTGTAATAATCCCTTAGGTCCAAAAAGATTAAAATCTAAAGGAGGGATAGCACTTCCAGTCCCTTTAATGAGATGGAGAGGCCAATGGCTCGACAATATTTTCATATTTTACGATTCAGTTGAAAAGAGCTTAAAGGAGACTCGTCTTTTGAGGAACGAGTGATAAAATTGGGTAGCAGCTGATTCCAGGTAAGGTTTGGAATTTTCCAATCACGGCAGTGTTACAAGGATGGCTAGTGAGATCACTCTTCGCAGCTGTTCCTCAAAAGGGGTAAACAATCAAATGGAGGTGAATGTTCGGCCAATACAGAGTGGAGGTGATGATGAGAACACGACCAAGGCTTTTAAAGGCTGAAGTACTACATTCACGATGGTTATTTACTAGGAAATAGTTCATTTTTTAATGAGCTTAAATGTGGGGAGAAACATTTGCTTATGGCTTATGTTTATTTTTTAACGAGCTTGAACTATGCACTAAAACTGCTCGATGCGGGTTTATTTTTTAACGATCTTGAACCTTGTAGTAACACTGCTCGAATAATCCAGTCGTATAATAAGAATGTCCCATTTTAAAACGGCAATTTTTAGATTTTTGCCCCACATCCTTTCTTTATGCAAGTTAGGAAACGACCAATCCAAAAAAACAGATAAATGATCGCTCTTTGCTTGCATGCCAAAAGGTTTGCATGCCCCCAGGTATAAAACAGAGTTTCAAGGTCACCCTTCAAATCAATGACAAAACATTTGTTTTATCAGGAAAGGTTTACCTCTTTCAGGTTACCAAAGATTGTTCTATTCACAACGCAAACAAAACACTTCTTCGGCGATGTCTACCGAAATAGACAAAGGTGAGACAATCCACTCACATAACTTTGACGGGAGAATCTTATTCCAGAATAACTCCCTCTTCCAATCACGGACGGGAGTACAGACCAGTCATATATCTCTCCCGGAAACCTACCCTATACCCGAAGTTTTCCTGCCGAAGCAAACCAGGGTGCATGCCCCCTGGGTTTCAATCATGTCCCCCGAATCACTCGCGCTCATCAGGTGGACGGACTGGAGATTGATGAGACATTCCTTGTGTGAAAATACCATTCAGGGATGGTATATGACTATTTTCTATGCGTGATCCGAGAAATGAAAGCTGGTCTATGAGCTTGACCACTCTTCCTTCGTGCGGAAAACACATTACTCTTAAGAGTGATGAGACAATGGCTCCCATGCAATAAATATAGTCTCGTCCAAGGAGTAGATTATAATCCAGGGGTCCTTGAACTACCATTATGTTCATGTGAATGGTTTTCTCTCTCAATGTTATGGGCACATTGGGAAGGATCCCTAACGGTCGACTGGTTCCTTTGTCAAAGCCTGTTAGATTTCTCATCTCAGGCAAAAGCGATGGTGAACCAAGTGCTTTCCAAGTAGTCGAGGAAATGATACTCACAGAATCCCCTTCATCTATGATGGTACCAGCCATAACCATTCTATATATTTGAGTAATAATTCGGAATGGTACACTAGCTGGTAAACGAGGTCTGCCTAGTTGATTCCAGTCAAAGGAGACAACTAGGTTGCTTGGAGGTGGGACCGAATAGACGGCCAGGTACGACTCTGACGAACTTCCTTCCTGCGGTAAAGGAATGGGTAGATTGCCCCCATGTTCATTGGAGTCTGTGCTTACGAAAAGAATTTGGACAATGTCATCCTTATTCTCTTTTGTGACTGTATCATCTAAAGATGGAACCTCTGAAGGCAAGACCGGGTCAACTGCCGCCTCGAACTTTTGACTTTCATCTGGTATGGGTTCAGATGGTTTGTCTTCAATGATAGATGCTTCACCCGACCACCTGGGCGGGTCAGCCGGATTTTCAACTAGTGACGGACTCGGCAAGAGTTTTTTATATCCAAGAGGAAGTCGCAACGGTGAAACCGGATGATCCTCCAAAACTCTTTTAGCCTCGTCTAAGAAGGGACAACGGTGGACGGCATGATCGCCTTCACACATTTTACAAGGAAATCTATATTTTCCTTTTTGTCCTGGGGCTTCACTTTCACTAGTCGACGGTGTGTTTTCAACATGATCATCAGAGGTTGACGACACCGGGTTGTGCAAATGAGGAGATCAGTCCCTTAAGATCCGAGGGATGCAAGAACAATCTCTATGATAGTGGTCTCCTTTGCAAATGACACATGGCGATTTAGGCCTGGTCGATGCAGTGTGTGGATTTTCGCTAAACGACGCTTGGTTGCCCCCTTTCGCTTTCGGCTCCTTCTTCTTCTTCTCTTTATTCTTCTTTTCCTTCTTCTTCTCAGGTACTTGATTTTTGGCTTTACCAACCCCATCAAGCGAAGAAGAAGGAGGAGAGGAAGAATTGGAGGAAGTAGAAGGTTGGTGGGTAACTCTGGATTCGTCTAGTTGCTGACTCGATTGTTCAGGAATTGCGGTGTTTTGAACGACAGAGGTTGAGAAGAGCCATACGAGCAAGCCAATTGTCAATCCTGGAAGCGACAATGTCGCCATATGGGGTGCACCAACATCTCCCCAAGAGGAGAAGGGACTAGGATTTCCTCCAAGGGGAATTCCTTGGTTGGTGGGTTCCATTTTCTCAACCTAAGATCAACATAGGAAAGGGTGATGATTATTCCGTTTAAAATAAATTTTAGACACTTTGACACAACTTGTTTTTTCAATTTTTAAGAGTCGAGAAAAAACGAAAGATGACTCTAGTTTCCTTCGATTTTTAATGAGCCTGAAGTGACAAGTGCTCAGATGGACCTTTTCCGTTAAGGAGTCTGAAAAGGAATGAAAGGGACTGCTCTGGAAATCTAGGTAGAGGGATTACCAAACCAATCACAAAACTGCAGAATAGTTTTTACGGTACAGCAGTCAATCTTCCCGAATGCTGTGTTCAGTGCATTGCGATCGATAGGGCGGCAGACATGGCTTCCTATGGATAAAGGATTAAGCCTATTGTGGTCTCCCAAAATATACTCGATGGTACATGGGAGCACAAGTCCATACTGGAACTTATCGTCTCAAAGTGGAGGAACCACCCAACCATCAGTGAGAACAACAGTTACCAGGTTTTACGACGCCGGAATACATCTCTAGCCTAGACTTCTAAATGTTGTGAGTTAGGTTACAAAGCGTTGTTAGATTCATTGAATTTATTTTATAGTTGATCTTGTTTAACAAATTTTCCTTTCAGGTTCACCACGAGATGTAGATGTATAATTCCTAAAGTGCAATCTAAGATGATAAACAGTCTTTTATCTTCTTTGTGCAATGAAAATCCTAGCTACTAAGGAAAGAGAGACAGTATTCTTTCACAAAGAGCAAAGAGCACACTCTAAATGCATTGTCCTAAATCAAACCAATCAAACAGTCTAAATGCAAATGCACATGCATGTATTTTTTTCGACTTTCTTAGTATGTGAATGGTAAAAAGAAAGTTGATGCACAAATCTGAATTACTTTTCAAGCGACAATTATTAACAAGTTTCTTTTCAAAATAAAAAATGGAGAGAATCACAACATTTTACGATTTGGAAATGAATACTTGTTTTGACACTAGAAAAACTACAAATTCAGACCAAATACAATAGTAACAGGATAATCGACTATCTACAGCAACCAAACTCTTTCCTATGACTAAAAACGACACTTGCGACACTTTCAAATCAAAGGACGACAGTAAGATTACGTTACTTTTTGCAAAGGAGAACTGAAAATGACTCAACAAATACACAAAAACATTTAGTTCTTTTGTACAACAGAGGCGGAATAACAACAAGGAAAAGGGGTTTCAAACAGAGATATACTAATTACCGGCAACAAAATTCATGAATAGAACTGGAAAGAATGAATCACAGAAACCAAAACTGAACAATGCCTAGTCTGATCAGCGCACCTGTAACACAGGGAATTTGAAATGTAGCGCACCTACCACACTCGGGAAGTGCGCTGAATTTCAGATTCACAGAACAGTACCTGCGCTGGACCAGAGACGAGACTTTGCTTGGGTTCTGGGTCACAGTTTGCAGTTCAGTTCATGGGTTTTGGCCGAGCAAATGGTAATCAATAATGCAACAATCAAGGGTAGATCTAAGGAGGTTGTTGGGTCCCTATAATACTAGTGATTACCCCATTACTATTGTAGTTATACCCCTTATTTATATTGTTGTGCCCCTATTACCCACATATTGTTATTTCTGTGCCCCATAGAATCCCTCTATTGTCATTTTTGTGGCTTTATATTATTATTGTTAGGTCGGCTAGATTATATTGTGACTCCTTAGACTCCTATATATAGAAAGGAGGTTTTTTCATTTGAATCATCCAAGAATTGTTCATTTATGTAATGTAAAGGAGGTTGCCCCCTCGAAGAGGTTGAATTCTAAGGCGTTGATCTATCTTTTCTATCTTTTCTTGAGCTGGTTTCATAACATTTGGTATGAGAGCTTTGGATTCTAGGGTTTCGCTGCTCCAAACAGGTCATCATGGAATTTTCACTATAACTTTTCTTATGTGACGTTTCAGAAGTCGCAAAAAAAAACCCATTTGAGAAGAAATTGCGTTGAACCTTGGGTCTAAATTTCATAGCTTTTCGCGCGATATTTGCGGAGATATGATCTGAGGAAGTTGGTCTTTTTTCAGACTCCTGAATTACATTCAAAACAGGTGACCTGGGGAAAATCGTCATAACTTTCTCTCTGGGAATAAGATTGAAATTTCTTCAGAAGGTACAGAAATAGGACAGACTGTAGTTTCTTTCATATCTTTTTCAGAACCAAAGATCAAAAATTGTACACGTGGCACTTCTCACAAGTTCGCTCTTCGGGAAAGGTCTATAATCAGGTCATCTTGGGAGATTGTACATAACTCTTTCTTGGAGAATCCAATTTGGATCAGACTGGTGGCATTGGAAAGAGGACACAGAGAGCTACTACAGTCACAAATTTAAAACTAGATGATTGGAAAGTACATAGATACATCAGAGGCAATATCGAGCTCCTACAAAGTGAAAAAAGGTGTGTAGATTTTTTTAAATTTTTGCTTAAGCTTGGTTTGAAAATTTCTTTTGAAGGAATTCAAAGGGCATAGTAGAGCATTATTATCGATAACTGATGCCCCGAGGAAAGAAAATGCAAACACCTAGTAAGGAACCTGAAAGCTCTAGCATGACTCATGAAGAAGAGGAAGAAATGCTACATGATATATCAAAATTACAAGAACAAGTGCAACAAATGTCATGCTCACAAAAGTTAACAGAAGCTAAGATAAATGGCGTGGAAGCTAAGATGAATGGCATGGAAGCTAAGATGGACAATTTGAAGATAGATTTGAACACAAATTTGAAGACAGACATGGCAGATTTCAAGACAGATTTGACAAATGTTCTACAAGAAATACTTACTAATGGTGAAAAGGTAGTAAAGGAAACTCATGATGAGAACAAAAGAAATGTTAATCATGATTCCATAGACGCTAATGTTGGATCGAAGAATCACCATATTCCAAAAATCGATATGAGGAAGTTTGATGGCAAGGATCCCGCCACATGGATATTACAAATGGAGCAATTCTTTGATCTCAATAATGTGCAAAACGCACAAAAGGTACGTATGGCAATTGTATATTTGGAACCAAATAAGTTTGTATGGTATAAATGGCTTTGTTCTCGTAAAAAATTTATCACTTGGGCAATTTTTATGGAAGAATTGATAGCACATTATGAGGATAAAAAAAGCAACACTTTTTTTAGCCAATTGATATGTCTCAAACAAAAGGGTTCAATAATGGAGCACATTGAGGAGTTCCAAAAATTGAACATAAGGGTAAAAGATATTCCAGAGGAGCATAGGATTGATGTGTTCATAGGGTCTTTAAAGGATAATATCCAACATGATGTTCACCTTTGGGAACCTGATTCATTAGAGAAGGCATTCAGGTTAGCAAGAAAAATGGCAAAATTATGGCAACTAGGAAGCATACCACTCACAACTATAAAGACGGAAGTGTTGTTGCCCCTAGTCTTCCACAACCTACAAGGTTGACACCACAACAATTGGAAGAAAAAAGAACAAAAGGGCTTTGTTACAATTGTGATAGCAAATATACAAAAGGTCATAAGTGTGCTGAGAAGAAATTATTCTACATAGATTGTGAAGAGGAAGAAGAAAAGGAGCAAGAAAGGTCAAAAGAAGAGGATATACTCCAAGAACAAAGCCTAGATGAATAACAAATAAATCCGACCATAGCTTGTAATGCATTGGCTGGAATTACCACTCCTCAAACCATCAAGATAGAAGGACAAATCAAGAAGAAAAAGGTAATAGTGTTGATTGATTCAGGAAGCACCCACAATTTTATTCATTGTAGGGTAGCAAAAGAATTGAATTGCTTCCTATATCCAGCACCAGAGTGTCAAGTGATGATTGCAAATGGAGGAACAATAAATTGCTCTGGAAAGTGCCATAATATCAAGCTATCCATGGGAGAATATGTATTGACTAGCCCAATGCTTTCCATTCCAATGGGAGGTGCTGATGTTGTACTAGGAGTCCAATGGCTACAATCCTTGGGTACAATAGCTTTTAATTTTCAAGAACTTTTCATCAAATTTTCTACGGAAGGAAAGGAAGTTGAATTAAGGGGTATTGTAGGGAAACCAAGAAAGATAATCAGCTCTAATGGCATGACAAAGCTTCTAAAAAAGGAGCAAAGAGGTGTAATTGCACAACTATGTTCGCTAGATGTTTCAACATTGGAATCATCTATTTCTCCAGATCTCCAAAAAGTCCTGGACAATCATTCCAAGGTATTTGAGACTCCCAAAGGTCTCCCACCTATGCGTGATCATGATCATGCTATTCATCTGATTCCAGGAAGTGTTCCTCCAAACATCAGGCCGTACAGATATCCCTATGTCCAAAAAAGTGAAATTGAACGTATGGTTGCAGAAATGCTAGAGGCTGGTATAATTCAACCGAGTCAAAGTTCTTTCTCAGCTCCAGTAGTATTGGTGCACAAGAAGGATGGATCATGGCGCATGTGTCCGGATTATAGGGAGCTCAACAAGCTCACTATTAAAGATAAGTTCCCCATTCCTGTCATTGATGAATTACTGGATGAATTGCATGGATCAATTTACTTCACCAAGTTGGATCTTCGTTCGGGATATCATCAAATCAGAATGAAGATTGAAGACATTCCGAAAATGGCATTTAGAACTCATGAGGGTCATTATGAATTTTTGGTCATGCCTTTTGGCCTTACCAATGCACCTTCAACATTTCAAGGTTTGATGAATTCAATTTTCAAACCATTCCTTAGAAAATTTGTGTTAGTATTTTTTGATGATATACTAATCTACAGCAAGTCTTGGAAGGATCATGTTGAACATGTTGACAAGGTGCTACAACTATTGGAGGAGAAAAAATTATATGCAAAAAGATCCAAATGTTTCTTTGGAGTCCAGGAGGTGGAATATTTGGGTCATATTGTATCTCATGAAGGAGTTAAGGTAGACCCTAGCAAAATTAAAGCCATTAAGGAATGGAAAATCCCCACATCCATAAAGCATCTGCGAGGATTTCTTGGGTTGACAGGGTATTATCGCAAGTTTGTTAAGAATTATGGGAGAATATCAGCACCTCTAACAACATTATTGAAGAAAGATTCATTTTCATGGACTCCGGAAGCAACAAAGGCCTTTGAACATCTTAAAGAGGCAATGTGCCAAGCACTAGTCTTAGCTACACCGGACTTCACAAAAACCTTTATTGTGGAATGTGATGCTTCAGGAAATGGAATTGGTGCTGTTCTAATGCAAGATGAAAGACCCATTGCTTTTGAAAGTCGTCCAATCAAGGGAAAGTTTTTAAGCAAAGCTATTTATGAGAAGGAAATGTTGGAAATACTCCATGCACTTAAGAAATGGCGACCCTACCTAATGGGAAGACACTTCAAGGTAAAAACGGATCATGATAGCCTTAAATACTTTTTAGAACAAAGATTATCCTCTGAAGAGCAACAAAAGTGGGTCACAAAGATGTTGGGTTATGACTTTGAAATCATCTACAAAAAAGGGAAGCAAAATGTGGTGGCAGATGCACTCTCAAGAAAGGATGAGGATGTGGAAGCATTGTTGTGTGCCATTTCTATTATCCAACCAGATTGGATAAACGAAGCAAGGGAGGAATGGAAGAATGACGAAGAAGTGTGGGCACTTATTCAAAAGCTACAACAAGATTCCAGTACTTCTGATACATTTAGCTGGCAAAATGATTCGTTATGGTACAAAGATCGCTTATACCTCTGTAAGAATTCCCAGCTAAAACAAAAGATTCTTATGGAATTGCACACTTCTCCCTTAGGAGGGCACTCAGGATTTTTAAAAACTTACCACAGGGTTAAGAAGGAATTTTTTTGGGATGGCCTTAAATCAGATATTCAAAAGTTTGTGGCGGAATGTTTGGTTTGCCAACAAAATAAAGTTGAAACAATTAAGACACCGGGTCTATTACAACCTTTATCCATTCCAAGCCAACGTTGGGAGGAGGTTTCAATGGATTTTATCACAGGTTTACCCAAGTCTGAGGGAAAGAGTGTCATCATGGTGGTAGTTGACAGACTTACCAAGTATGCACACTTTTGTGCATTATCACATCCATTTAAAGCCAGTACAGTTTCTACTGCATTTATGGAAACAGTTCAAAAGCTACATGGAAACCCAAAGATTATTGTAAGTGACAGAGATCCCATTTTCACTGGAAATTTTTGGACAGAATTATTTTCTTGTCTTGGTACTCAGTTAGCTCATAGCTCATCTTATCATCCTCAATCTGATGGGCAAACTGAGATAGTAAACAAATGTTTGGAAGGATATCTTCGTTGCTTTGTATCTGATAAACAGACACAATGGGTCAAATGGTTGCCTCTGGCTGAATGGTGGTATAACACTTCCTTCCATACAACAACAAAAATGACCCCATTTATGGCACTTTATGGGTATCAACCACCATCCATCACATCATATTTAAGAGAAAATTCTAAGGTTCAGGCAGTGGAACATCACATCGAACATCAACAACAAGTCCTCCAACTCTTAAAGGATAACCTTGTGTTGGCACAAAATAGAATGAAACAACAGGCAGATCAACATCGCAGTGAAAGAAGTTTTGATGTAGGTGATTGGGTATTCCTACGGCTACAACCATATAAGCAAATGTCCCTAAAGCAAGCTAAGAAGGATAATAAATTATCACCAAAGTATTATGGTCTGTACAAGGTGTTGCAAAAGATTGGTACTATGGCATACAAATTGGAGCTTCCTGCAGCTTCTCGATTGCACCCAGTTTTCCATGTTTCATGTTTAAAGAAGGTTATAGGCGACAAGCTCCCAATTCAAACAATATTGCCAGAACTTGACGAGGAAGGAAAAATTATATTGGAACCGGAAGCAGTCACAGAAACAAGAACTCGACAGCTATGAAATCGATCAATTTCAGAGTATCTTATCAAGTGGAAGAACTTATCCGCTGAAGATTCCACATGGGAGGATGAGAATTTTATGCAGAAGTATCCAGAACTACTCAAGCGTTGAGGACAACACTTTTTTGAAGGAGAGGGGCATGTTGGGTCCCTATAATACTAGTGATTACCCCATTACTATTGTAGTTATACCCCTTATTTATATTGTTGTGCCCCTATTACCCCCATATTGTTATTTATGTGCCCCATAGAATCCCTCTATTGTTATTTTTGTGGCTTTATATTATTATTGTTAGGTCGGCTGGATTATATTGTGACTCCTTAGACTCCTATATATAGAAAGGAGGTTTTGTCATTTGAATCATCCAAGAATTGTTCATTTATGTAATGTAAAGGAGGTTGCCCCCTCGAAGAGGCTGAATTCTAAGGCGTTGATCTATCTTTTCTATCTTTTCTTGAGCTGGTTTCATAACAGAGGTTCTGAGAGCTACCAGAAGGGCAATCAGAGAGTTTGTGAATCAGTTGTTTAAGTCATAAACAAATCCTGGAGATTGACTGAAGTGGAATTTATCTACTTTGCATTTGCCTAGCAAATGTATTTCGAAAGCTACCTAGCTCGACTTCAGGCTCCGTCTGTAAGTTTATAAAATAAACAACAAGGAAGATAAACATACAAACTAATTCGTCCCCAGTGGAGTCGCCATTTTGTTACAGGGAAAAGTGTCTACACAGAACTGCTTATCCCACTAAGGTGTGGTAGCTACCTTAGAAACAAACAAAGTAAAGCTACTTTCGTTTTTCCTTTATGAAATATAGATGAGAGAAGAACAAAGGAGACCAACCTCTGTCTTGCGCTAATCTCCTAGTGCGGTTCCTCTCTCTCTTGATAGTCTTTCGCTACTTGCTCCCTTGTACGCCCAGCTTCACAGAGTACCTGTAAGATCACAGTAGCGTAGCACTATACAAGAACACAGATCTATAATCATAAACAATCTAGGATCAGATGTAAATTGACCATACAAATGCATAAAACATAAATGACACAAGAGTATGGAGGAAAACTTGAATAGCTTTTATTGATAAACAAGAAAGAGCCAAGGGAGTTACAACCAGTTGTTCTGACCCAGCATCATCACCTCAGCAAGGAAGCCCCTCTTCACCTCATACAAAGCTTAGATCACCCAACAATCTGATGTTGTCTCAAGAAACCAACAGCAATTCCTTACAATATGCAAAATTCCAGCCTCTGGATCTCTGGGATGAGGGATCCATATATAGATATCTGTAAGGGAGATGAGTTAGCTTGTGATTTGATTAGTGTCTTCCCTCTGATAGTTCTTGCTTCCACTTGGAGATTGATGATCTCTTACTCATCCTTGGTCGAATTCAGAGAGGCAAGTGTCACAGGAGAAGTTTCTGGAAGTTTCCATGCCTCTCCACCTCGCGGAATGACACTGCCATTTGTCACTTCTCACCCATCGCACCCCATAGAAGGGCTTTTTGAAATGCAACGCACCCACACAGTGTATTTAGGTGAGATGCAACGCACTTTGCCTATGGAGTAGCTGAAATGATCCTGTTTTGACTAGTTCTGAGCAGTTTTTCATGGAGAACTTCTAGGAGAAGATGTAATCAGTTGACCTTGTTCCTTTATGGGTTAGAACAACACTTTTAGGGACTTAGGAGCCCTTGGTTTATGGACATTTCATGCTTGGCGTTGTAGTGCCCAAAAATGTCTATAACAATAGGGGTACATACTGGTTTCGAATCCTCCATCCCATATTTCTTCAAGATCTACTTGAGATACTTGGTTTGTGATAGAAAAATACCGTATTTGTTTTGTTGGACTTGCAAACCAAGGAAATATGTGAGCTCACCAAGCGTGGACATTTCAAACTCCTTTTGCATCACCAAGGCAAGCTTTTGACTCATGTCTTCTTCATTGCTGCCAAAGATGATATCATCTACATACACAACAAGTATTAGCAACTTTTCGTTATCAACCTTTATATATAGATTGTTGTCAGTTGATACTTTTATAAAAGCTTGTTGATGAAGATATTTATCCAACCGATAATACCACGCCCTAGGAGACTGTTTAAGACCATAGAGAGTCTTTTTGAGCCTGCATACAAGATTTGGATCATTTCCAAGGATGAACCCATCTGGTTGTTCAATGTACACTTCTTCATTCAAGTCTCCATTCAGAAAGGCAGATTTTACGTCCATCTGAAATACTTTGAACTTCTGAAAGCTAGAGAGAGCAAGGAACATTCTTATAGCCTCAAGTCTAGCAACTGGTGCAAACGTTTCTTCAAAGTCTATGCCCTCTTGTTGCGCATATCCTTTACAAACAAGTCTTGCCTTGTTTCTAACCACATCTCCATTTCCATTTAATTTATTTTTGAAAATCCACTTTGTCCCTATGACATTCTTATCTTTTGGTCTAGGAACCAATTCCCAAGTGTTATTCCTTTCAATCTGTTCAAGTTCTTCATCCATTGCCTTGACCCAACATTTATCTTTGCATGCCTCTCTTACATTTTATGGTTCAGTGGAGGAGAGTAATGCCAAATAGCTTGAAGCTTCTGCAATTGTTCTTCTTGTTTGTATGCCTTCCTCCTTTTACACCAAAATTTGAGATTCTGGATGATTCTTTTAAACATACCTGGATGGAGTTTTTTCTTCTATCCTTATCTGTTCCTCTGGTGCCTCATGGGTTTCTTCTTCATCATGAATCTGATTTGATGTTGATGGATAGTCCTCATCATCTTCGAAGTCTTCAGATCTTACCTGCCTGGGAGTGTTTTCTTTTTCATCCACCACTACATCAATGCTGTCGACAATTCTTCCAAGCCTTTTATTGTAACATTTGTATGCTTTTCTGTGAGGAGAATAACCAAGGAGAATGCCTTCATCTTCTCTAGGTTCAAACTTGCCAAGATTTTCATCATTATTTTTAATATAGCATTTGCTTCCAAAAATTTTGAAATGTTTTACTGAAGGAATCTCACCATACCAGAGCTCATGAGGAGTTTGAGTGTTGTTCACCCGGATATTTGTCTTTTTGAGAATAACAACTGCAGCAAATGTAGCTTCACCCCATAAGGTTGCGGGAGTTCCAGACTCATCAAGCATAGCATGAGCCATTTGTTGAACCGTTCTATTCATCCTCTCCACTACTCCATTTTGTTGAGGAGTCCTAGCTGTAGAGAATTCCCTTCTTATTCCATGTTCTTCACAAAAGTCGAAAAATTCATTCGAGGTAAACTCTCCTCCTCAATCAGACCTGAGGCATTTGATTCTGTGATCTGATTCGTTCTCCACCAAAGCTTTGAATGATTTGAATTTTTCAAAGGCTTTGTCTTTGTGCTTCATAAGTCCTATCCAACACATCCTGGAAAAATCATCAATGAATAATATAAAGTATTCTTCTCCTTGGGGTGTCCTTTTCCTAGATGGACCACATACATCAGTATGGACAAGTTCAAGTGGCCTGCTAGCTGATCCTTCCTTCTCAGGGGAGTTAGTTCTGGTTTGCTTACCAAACTAACATGATTTGCATATTGTATTGTCTGGAATTCTGATGTCTGGAAGACCACGAACTGCCTGGTATTTGCATGCTTTCCTTATCTATGAGAAGCTAAGATGCCCTAATCTTCTGTGCCATAGCCAGTGTTCATCATTCTTGCTTAGATAGCATTGATGTTGTCCTTCTTTGAATATGTATAAATTATTTGGAGTTCTTATGCCTTTGATCACTGTTTTTCATGTATCAAGATCACGAACACTACATCCATTTGATCGAAATATTACCTCAGTTCCTTGATCGCACATTTGATTGACACTCAATAGATTATCCTTTAAGCCATCAACATACATAACATTTCCATCTTTGACCCTTTCTTTCAACTGAACAGAACCTTTACCTTTTATGAACACAGGGGTGTCATTTCCAAATGATACCTTCTTCTCCTTCTCTAAGGCACAATATGACTGAAGTTTTTCTTTATCACCCGTCATATGTTTTGAACATCCACTGTCGATGTACCATTGATTTTCCTGCCCTTCCGCATATAAAGCTATACCACATCTCTCTGGTTGTGGTTCCTTCATTCTCCATGTTTTGGCACTTGAGGCTTGCTCCTTCTGAGTTGTCTGCCGAAACCTGCTCCTGCATTCAGAATCTTCATGACCAAAATTGTTACAAATAGAACATTCTATCTCATTTTCAAGAGCAGAAAAGTTATTGTAGGTTCTTTTCATGATCCCAGTCATACTCCTCTGTTTTTGAGCTTCTCTAGTCATGATTGTCTTATAGGAAACACATTGAGCTACTTTGTGACCAAAGTTATGACAAGAGAAACATTGGCCATTGAAGAAACTCCTGTGATTATCAAATCTACCAGCCAAATGATTGTAGTTTCTATTGACATCCATTCTTGAGGCAAATTGAGAAGGTTTTACCTGTGGCTGGTTGTAGCTTCTGTTTGTCCTTAAAGTAGATTGGCCCCGATTTACCTGGTAGTCTTTGTTCATTCTTGAGGTAGATTGTCCCTGATTTACCTGGTGATTTCCATTGGGTCTTTGTTCACTTCTCCTTGCTGCATCAAGATAACTTTTGGAGGTAGATGGTTTCTGCGCTTGAATTGTTTCTTCATTATATCCCAGACCTATCTTGATTAGCGGAGAATGCTGCACTTTGATAATCTCATCTAAAATGTCAGATCCTTTAACAAATCTAAGATTAAGAGCTTTTGTTTTCTCCATCTCTTTTCTAAGTCCCACAATTTCACATTCTAACTTTTCATGATGTTTTTCCTTTTCAGCAAGTTGGAATTGAAGAGTATCTATGATCACATTCTTCTCTTCTAAACAAACTTTGAGTCTAGAAATCTATTCATAAAGACCTTCTTCATCTATAGCATCCACAAAATCATCATCTTCAAAAGCCATTAAAAGTTTATAATTACAACCTTGTTCATCTTCATCACTATTTGAAAGTCCATCACTATCTTCATGAGTGTAATAGCTTTTCTTATTTACATTCTGTTTCTTGTTCCATCTAACAGGTTCCTTACCCTTCTCAAGCTTATCTTTATGAGGACATTTGGCAGAATAGTGACTGACTCTTCCACAAGCAAAGCATTTGAAAGGTAACTTACCTCTGAATCTTCCAGCACCCCGTTGAAGGTTCTTGACAAAATTTGATTCTTCCTCTTCTTCTGACTCATAGTAATCTTCTTTGCCTGAAGCCTTGAAAGTAGCTTCTCTCCTATCTGATGGTCCTCCTTTCCTCATTTCGTAAGCAGTCAGAATTCCGTGCAGCTGTGACATGGTAAGGTTCCGTAGATTCTCTTTTTCTTCTATTGCAGAAAATTTAGATTCAAACTTAGAGGACAAAGATCTTAGAACCTTTTCAACTACTACAGCCTCTTTTATTTCTTCACCCAAGTTTTTCATACAATTAACAATCTCATCTACATGAATGAAATAGTTAGCCACACTTTCATCATTGTGCATTATGAGATTTTCATACTGAATTCTGAGGGTTTGAAGTCTTGCTCATTTTACCTGTTCATCTCCTTCATAGCTCAGAACAATCTTGTCCCATATTTCTTTTGCGGATTTATACTGCATAACCTTGACGAATTCTGATTGAGATAGACATCCTAATAGAGTATTGACAGCCTTTGCATTTGTTTCATATTGCTTCTTACCAGCCGAATCTGTAGGAGTTGTGGATGGAAAAGTGTACCCTGTATCTATGATATCCCAGACTTCTATACCAAGAGATTGAAGATAGGCTGTAACTCTTACCTTCCAATAGATGAAGTTGGTCCCATCAAAAATTGGTGGCCTGATAGATGCTTCTCTCTCGTAGTTTCTCATGATGATGGATCTTCCTTCAAGCGATCAAGCTTCTTCAAAAGGACCTGCTCTGATACCAATTGTTGGAAATAATACTGGGGGGGGAATCAGTATTATCAAATTCTTCAATATTCCCTCTAGATTTATAATTTAATTTATTCTTTAGATGTTGACCATTAATTTGAATGTCAGTACCATATAATAATGAACAGGAACAAGAAAACAGACAGTCACACCAAAGAACACCAGATATAAGGTGGAAACCCAATGTGGGTGAAAACCACCTGTTGCAATGTGTCTCTATCTTCTTTCAATTAGAAACTTCTTTTACAATGATTTTGTACTGGTGCAGTCCTTTACCAGTATGCAGGCTGCAACCTGCAGAGAGCTACAACCCTCTCTCGTTTTCCAGACTCTCCTGGAAGGGAGCTACAACCCCCTTAGCTCTTATACTAGCTGAGCTACTAGTACATAGGTGCTGACCTACTTCTTTTCTTCCAAGGACCACGTTTCATCAATTTCAGACAGTAATCTAAACCTAGAACTCTGCAAAAATAGACAAAAGGCAGCCAACAAATATTTCAAGAAAATTCCGCAACTTCACCAATAGAAACCTGCGAATATCCGCACTTCTGTTGTGTCTAGCTTGTGCAGCTCCGCACCTGCTCTGTCTACTCGACAGATCACCTCCGCACCTACGCCGTCTACTGGACTGCACACCTCCGCACCTGAGCATCTACTGGACTGTGCACCTCCGCACCTGCGCCGTCTACTGGACTGCGGACCTCCGCACTTGCACCGTCTATTGGACTGTGCAACTCTGCACCTACGCTGTCTACTGGATTGCGGACCTCCACACCTGCGCCGTCTACTGGACTGCGCACCTCCGCACCTGAGCCGTATCTCGCCTGCGGACCTCCGGATATAAACACTTTATCAATCCTCAATTGTACCCCAGTCTATCGAATTCATAGATCTGATCATGCACCAAAGAGACCTCGACCTAACAGTAGATCTGCCTTATAATTCACGGTTTTCTCCTTGATTCAGATCTAGCTTCACAAACCGATCACCGAAATTTCAGGTCTTAAGATATTCAATATTCACAAGTGTCCTGGCCAAATGATCTCCTTCCCTTTTTATAGTCTAGGCCTTGCTCAAACCATGGACCAAAACCATTGAGAAACAATACCAAGGACTCAATACTTGGGATCAACTCTTTTGAATGCAATACCACGGACCAAAACCATAGAATCAAAAACGTCGGACTAAATATCATGGATCAATCATAAAAATTCCCCCATGCACGCGCTTCTCTACATGAAAGTGAGTGAATTTGATGTCCACACCTTTTGTTCGAAGAACCTGCGAGTATGTCCGCACTTCTTGTTCGAGGTACCTGTGGGTCCGCAGCTTTTGTTAGGCACACCTGCGGGTATCTCATTTTCTATTATTTTGAGAGCATGAACAGTGATTTGCCACTTGAGTGAGTTTCCATCAAGGACAACACTTGTGCCATAATGCCAAACCTCAGTCATAATGCCAACAACTGCCTGTTGTAGATGGCCTGCGGTTCTGGTAGATGGTACATGAGTCTCAGGTTGTCTGGGGTAAACGACCCTATGACTTCTTGGCTTGCTTTCTTGAATTCTCTATTTGATATGTCCGCATCATCTATGATCCACATAACCATGTTGGTATAAGGGAGTATCTTTGGTATTGCAGCAATGCGGTGGAAGAATGAGCATGCAAGTTCAGTCAGAGAAGCATCAGAAGAACCGCATCCATCCACTGTAATTATTGTTTCCATAATTCTCAGTTGTTCTTGCTCTAATAGATGATACATAGTCTCCCATGTAGATGTCTCGGAATCTCGATTACAAGTGGTATCTGTAAACAGGGGGGTCATCACTCACTTCTCAGAAACGAGTGCCTTTCCTTTCTTCACCATTTCTTCAGATATCCTGCTCTGTGTGTTATTCCTGAAAGTTGCAAGCAAAGAGAAGAAAAGGATAAAAAAGATAGTGAATGCAGAAATAATCAATAGAAGGAAGAAAATAAGGTGATAGAGGGTCTTTAATTCTAAATTACTTTAAAAGATATCAACTTGCGTCAAATGGCCTTTCACACCTAATCGTAATCGTTCTTTTAGTAAATGTTCACTAATGAACCGTTACGCTTAACTTAATGTTCATAACTTCACATCGAAAGTTTGGAAGTACTCTTCTAGAACCGTGAGCCCTTTGAGTTGCGATAAAAGCAATTTTGTGATTTGCTATGAAATATCACAGATCGCTATATCGAAAAATTCTTTAAGTTTAAGACTTATCGCCATATGAGTTGATGTGATATGCGATATGTGAGATGCTATCGCATTTCGAAATATTTGCTTATGCTTTATTGAGTAGCGTTGCTTGGTTGTAATTACGATGCGAGAAGATTATAGGATTTTTTTAAGATTTCACATTTCACGAATATGGGGTAACTATTATAAGGAAGTTCCATTGTAATCGTTTTGCGATGCAAGAATAATCCTCTAAAAGCAGGTCTTTTGATGGATTGTTCTAATATTAGCGATTTTCGTGTATAAAGTTACTTTTAAGTCATTTTACCATGCGTCATTTTTTAAGAAAACTCATCGTTTGTGAAGTTCTATATGCTCAAGTATGAAAAGGTAACTTTCCATGATTTTGCAAGTTCCGCTTTGACATATTATCTTATTCTAAAAACAAAAAGGCATGACTTGATTCTAGGACTATTTTTTTTTTGGAGGGCTCCCCATTTCCTAATGTTATTACTAATATTAGTAAATGGGGGGGTTGTTCATAAGCATAACAATTAGCGATTCACTTGGAAGAACCAATTACCTCTGAGGGTTTTTTGAATTTTCTAAAACTTCCAAAATAGAGATGGTTTTGAAAATGAAGCTGCATGGTATGAAATATAAGGTAAACAGTGTTATTTATTAATAACAACATCTTGTTCTAACTCTCTTTATTCTAATTATCTTCTTCTCAAAGTTAGTTGTTTTATTCACATCAGTCATTACTTGGTTGTAAAGATAAAACAAAGCATCTTGTTAGATTAGTTCTGGTGTACTCATTTGTCGTAGGTAGAGCCTCTAATACCAGCAGGCATTCATAGCCTCGACAGAGTTACCTGTTACCCAGCAATGATCCAGTGTCCCACTTGAGAAGAATGCAATTTTCAAAAATAAATCCTCATATATACTCATCCCTTTTTTCTTTTCTTCTTTCTCTTTTATTTTTTAAAGAACAATGTCTTGGTTTGGTGGCCAAAATTGACAGTGCCATTCACTTGATTTATAACTTAACTAAACAAGTTGGCTCTTGACGGGACCCCTTGTCTTTTGATTGAAACAATTTCAAGCCATTACCCTTTTTTGATATCCAGTATGGCAATGTCAGTTAGTTATAATCTTTATGATCACGATAAGTCGGCTCTTGATGAGACCTCTTATTCTTTAAGTTGAAAGTGTATAATTGTATTACTCCTTGAATCTTGAAAATTCCTCAAGTGGGGGGAAAGTCATTGGTTCCTTAAGAATTTTCCTGGACGACAATTGTAGAGTTTAAAGATAGCTTTTCTGCAGAGATTCTTTTCTTTGTTATTGATACCTTTTGTGACTGATGCAAGGAAAACTTCTTCCTAAGTTTGATTCTAATCAGAACTTAGATAATTGAAACAGGAAGAAAAAAAAAAAGGAAATTTTTTTCAAAATAATAGCACTTAACCCTATGTTTCATAAATGGAGAGTAATTTTCATAACCATTCCTACTTATACAAGTGAAAAAACAAAATTGAAATGAGAAACTATTCTTTTCGTGAGACCAAAACTGAACATTCTCAACTTCTTCTATTATCAAAATAAAACTTAACTAAAACTATGATCTACAGAAAAATAGAAGAGATCATCTTCTATGGAAAATATTTCTTTAGGATCTGTCCATTAACAGGTAAAGATTCCCTTTTCCCTGCTAAATATTGTAACATGAAAGTTGATGGGCCAATGAGTTCGACAAATATGGAATGGTCCAAGCCACATCCATTGGAATTTAGTATGCTTGCCTTTCTCCTCATGGGCTTTATCCCATTTTAATACTAAGTCTCCAAGTTGAAAATATTTTCTAGACACTAAGTTTGAATCAAAATAGGCTTTCACTAATTGTTGATGATGCGCATTGGTAATTCTGTCCTTTTCTCGTTCCTCTTCAAGTTTAATAATTTGTAATTGTCTTAATTGCATGAATGAGGAAGGAGTTTCTTCAATGAATTGAACTAAGGCTAGTGAAGGAATAGCGAGATTTTTTGGTAAGACCACTTCTTTCCCATAAACTAAATTAAAAGGAGAAGTGCCAATGGAGGTTTTCTAAGTTATTCGATCTGCCCAGAGAACATACAGTAAAGACTTATACCATTTTATTTGATTTTGATCAATAGTCTGTTAAATAATTCTAATAAGGTTTTTATTCGTTGATTTGGCCAACCCATTTCCTTGTGGATAATAATTAGCAAAATATTTGAGTTTGAAACCTCTTTTGAGAGCGAATTCTATCATGGCATTGCCTGAGAAGTAGGATGCATTATCAAACATTAAGGTAGAAGGCAAGCCAAACCTGGTGATGATGAATTGATCTATAAATTCAATGATATTCTCAAAGTTGGTTGTCTTGAGTGAAACTACTTCTACCCATTTAGTAAAGTAGTCAGTAGCTATAAGGATGTATTTATGTTGTTTAGAAGAATGAGGAACAATCTCACCTATTATGTCCAATCCCCATTGCTCAAATGGTTGATCAATGTTAACCGGCTATAATGGCGATGATGGTTTCTTCTATCTTCCAGCAACAATTTGACAAATCTTACATCTCCTTACGTAACTATGTGCATCTTTAAATAGAGTTGGCCAGTTGTAGCCAACACACAGGACTTTGTGTATAGCTGTATCTCCTGCATAGTGTTTGCCCGCTAGTCCGTCATGGAGTTCCTGCAATACTTTTTTGCTTCAGATTTCTCGAGGCATCTAAGGAGAATAGAATCATAATTCATTCTAAACAGTACATCATTGACGATTTGATATTGTTTAGATTTTAGCCTCAGGGCTCTTTTCTCTGTGTAATTCAAATGTGGAGGGGCATATCCATTTTTTAGGTAGAAAATGATATCAGCATATCTTGATTCAGATTCGTTAGGCTTACCTCATAAATTTTTACTTCACTATCATGGCTTGGAGAGGTGACACAATTCTTGAGAAGTCAGGGACGAATCTCTTAACAAAATTGATCTGACCAAGGAAGATTGCATTGCATTTTTATTATGGGGTAGATATATCTCAGAAATTTCCTTGATTCTATCTAGGGCATATGGATTCCTGATTTGGATACTATGAATCCAAGAAGTTTCCTTCACTCAACACAAAAAAAATATTTTTTGGGGGTTAAGCAAAATTCCATATTTTTGAAAATGTTGAAGATTTTTTTTAAGTCTCTTAGATGATTACTACGTTTTTGGAATATTTACTGTTATGTCATCTAAGTATATTACCACTGATTTGTTTACTAATCCCTTAAACGCAATGTCCATGGCTCTTTGAAACGTGGCACCAGCATTGATTAGCCCAAATGGCATCTTTTGATAACCATAAGTGCCAATTTTGTTCTGAATGTAGTTTTCAATTGATCATC